>OU343222.1:53824057-53879095 GCA_910596185.1 Chrysanthemum makinoi | reverse complement strand
TTCTTCAATGTTTCAAAAGCTATGATGCACTAGGTGAGAAGATAAAAGGAGCATCCTTTTCAAGAAGATGGGTCATAGGCGAAATGCATTTTGGAAAAATCTTGTATGAACCTACGAGAAACCGGCATGACCTAAAAACCTCTAATACCTTTGACGGTAGTAGGATGAGGGCAGCTAGCAATTACATCAACTTTTCTCTATCAACCTCAATCCCGTTTTTGAAATCTTATGGCCAGGACTATGCTTCTTTGACCATAGTGGCTCTTCTCCCAGTTTAGACAAAGATTGGTGTTCTACACCTTTGAAGCATTTTATCTAAATGGGAGAGACATGATTGAAAAGAATCCCCAATGACCGAGAAGTCATCCATAAACACCTCCATTGTTTCCCCCATCATGTCGTGGAAAATTGCCATCATACATCGTTGGAACGTACAGAGCATTACATAAGCCAAAAGGCATCGCCTATAGGCAAAAGTTCTGCATAAGGTGAATGTAGTTTTATCTTGATCCTTTGATCAATGGGGATCTCGAAGTAACCCGAGAAACCATCAAGGGAAACAATAGTATTCATTCTCGCTAATCTCTCAAGCATCCGTCCATAAAGTGAGGAAATGGTCTCTTTACGGTGGCGCCATTCAACTTAATGATAGTCAATGCAAACACGCCATCCTGCAGAACCAATCGAAGTTGGAATTAACTGCATCTTCATTTGTGATAAAGTAATGCCACCCTTTTCGAACACAATGAATCGGGTCACCCAAGGACAGTTCCGAGATCTAAATCAATCCTGCATCAAGAAGTTTGATAACCTCTTGTTTAATAACATCATGGATTTTTGATTCACTGCTCGATGTTGAATCGCTAGTTTAAAGTCATCCTCCATCAAGATTTTATGAGTACAAAACTCGTGGTTGATACCCTTAATGTCGGAGAGTTTTCCAAGCAATTGCTTGCTTGTGTGACTTCAAGATTTTATATGAGAGCAAATTTTTTCATCTTTACTTCAAATCTCTACATGACCGTAATTTATCATCACCTTCAAGGAATGCATACTCAAAATGAGGTGGTAAGTCCTTAAGTTCGACTTCTGTGAAATTCTTCTGCTTTCAACCTGACTTGACTTCTTTGTTATGAAGTGTGATGCATATAGAGGAGAAGTGTCCCATTTAACAACTTCTCAAGAATAAGAATATCTTCGATTAATCTCATGGTGATTAATCTCTTCTCGAATTGCATCACTAATGCGAGGTTGATGAATGATCATCTTAAGCATTTTCTCAATGAAGTATGTCCTCGATGTCAATGGAGCGCGATCAATTTCCCATGGAATGTAATCAATAGCCAAATATGCTTCAATCTCTTCCAAGATGAAGTCGCCTCAAACGGAGTGAGAGAGTATAGAATTGGCTATATTGAGAAGATGTGATTCCCACTCACGTAATTTGAGAATAAACAAGAACTTCTTGAGAGTACTCTTCGTAAAATATCAATGATATCTATTCTAACCAACCGTAATCATAGTTTCATGGAGTACCGAGGTTGACCAGGTTAAGGTGACAGCCTTCATTACCAACACGTAATGTGATTTCTTGCTCAAATACATCAGCAGACGGAACTCTTCCAACAATGAGAGGAACCCGTGATCAAAGATCGAAATCAACAACTACAAAGTCTACTGGAAAATGGAACTTTCCTACTTTACAAATACGCCCCTGCACCAAGAGGACGGGATATTGTACTGATCCGCAAGCTCGAGAGTCATGCATGTAGAGAGTAAGTTCTAAGAGAAAGTTTCTTCCATAATGGAATAGTATCGTGTCGATGCTTGCACCAAGATCTGCTAGCAAAGCATTCAACCATTCCTGAAATACACAAGGTAAGAGAAATTTTCCAGATCTCCAAGCTTTTCCTGAAGTTTCTGATAATCGCAGAGTGCCTCCTTAAGAGGAGTTTTAGCCATTTCAAATAAAATTTTCCTGTTGCTTAACATGTGTTTGAGAGTTGATGCAAACTTGGGCATCAACATGATAGCATCCGCAAAGCTTATGTCAAAATGTAACTCTTGGAAAATTTGGGAAAATTTGTCCATTTGATGACTAGCTTTTTCACGGAGCTTTTGCTCATTCAAATGTGATGGATAAGGAATAGAAGATTTGGATTTGGTATTTTCAACGGAGCTGTGTGGTTCAAAACAACTCCCCGGATTAGACTTGGGTCTCGGACAACTGAGGTCCGACATCATTGGTTCCTCCGCTATTGTGAAGTTCTCTTGATAACTTGACTCATTTCTCCAAGTGAGGAGGCATTGGAGTCGTAGGTCCTTATGTGTCCCGGTTTCACTTTCCCTACCTAGTGGAGTATAAGAAGAGGTAGTATAGTGGGTCCATTGTATGAAACACCACTGTCGGATTTCAGCAGCTTCCCTCGGGTTAGCGAATGTGGTTGCTCTAAGTTTTCTTGAGCCCAGGGCTGATCATTTAAAGACTTTTGAGATCGCACTGACCACCAACAACCCGTTCATTTCATCTTGGGATTTCATAAACCGCTTCAATAACTCAATGATGATGGTATCTGGGATGCGAGGGAAATTTGAGGTCGAATGTTTTGATTAGGACCCTGTTGTTGAAAATTTTGATTAGGATTCACATTCTATGAAACCGATTCCCCTCGATTGAAATTGTTTTGATGAAGGTTCCTTGTTGTTGGAAACCTTGATTGGGTCCGGAATAGAAATTACCTTGGTTTTGATAACCTTGGTTCATTCTAGGGTTGATTCGGCCCGTTAAGATTGTGGTTAAAACCGGTGGTGCCGATAAGTGTTAGCACGGTAGTTTGGTTCATTCCGAGGACTGTATTGATTACCTCCTTGATTTGAAGTACCGCATAGCATTTGCTTCAAACGGACTACCATCCAATGGCATATCAGAGTATGCATGAGGACCACCACAAGTAACACAAACTTCAACTTTCTTCACTTCACCATGTGATGGTGTTTGAGTGAATGTGACTTTTTTGGGGCAAGAACCAAAGCTCGAATAATATCTCTGAGAGTTATCAATCTTAGCATCGGTGCTAGATGTACCACCAGAGATGAAGTAGAAGGTCCAAAGATTAGACCGCATCTCGATATGTCTTCAGGAAAGGACGGACCCGGGACTTGTTTTCAATGATTTGTAAGGCTTCTTTGTGGTCTTGCTCAAGAAATTACCTCCGAGAGGCATTCAAAGAGTCTTGATTAACTGGTTCGTACTATTGTAGAAAGTATCCATTTGCATTAACCCTCGTAAAACCATGATGTGGACACTTGGCGAGTTCTTTGTAACGCATCCCATGCCTCGAATGATTCATCAAATCTCCGAGAAAATTTCATTATCTCATTCTTAAGACTTGTGGTTCGGGATGGAGGATAGAATTCGTTAACAAACTTGGTAACTAGATCTTCCCATGTCTCAATGGAATGAGGGGGTTGTTTCTCAAGCCAATTCCCGCTTGTCCTCTGTAGAAATGGGGAACGTAAGAAGTTTGATAGCTTCATGGGACATTCTTATACTTGATGGTTGATGCAATTTTATTGAACCATCGAATGTGTGCATGAGGATCATCCCGCTCAAAACCATAGAATTGGCTTTGGGTTACCCGATTAAGCAACCCTTTTGAGTTCAAAGTGTCACCACTGGTTATCGAACAACAATGGCATCTCCGTAACCCTCATGGGTGCTTGAGAAGCTCATTCATAGGTTTGTCTTCTCCGCCATTTCGGCTGAGGTGGTGGTGGTAGACGCTCTCACCACGGTGAAGGAGCCAACGCCCCACGCCTACGAGGAATCTTTCCAAGTTCGTAAAGGACTTGAATCGGAAGAACGAGCGCCATGCACTAAGTGTAAAAAATTTTCAAAACAAATGAGGCAAAACACAAGTGAACTTAACCAATAATCACAAATGAAATGGCTTCTTTGAAAACGGTACACCAAATCACAAGTGACACAAAAGGCAAGTTTTAAACTCGATGTTCTGAACTTATTATGGTCGCACCGCTTAGGTAGTGCAATCGCCTGATTTGCAGTGGTTGATTTTATGTATATATTAAGTACCATCAAAAGACGAGGTAAGATTTGTTGATGGGTTTAAAAACTTTGGACAATATTTTTGTCATCGCTCTTAACCAAATCGTATTTCTTAAGAATCACCTTAAAAGAAACACAAGCTAGAAAAAAACGCGATTGTTTTGTTGTTTTATATTTTGTTTATGTTTTTAACACTTTAGGAAAAGTGTTAATGAACTTTTTGATTTATATAACTTTACGTAAAACTTTTTACAAACCGGGTATATGTGCAAGCACGGTCCAAAAATGCTAAAACACTACAGCCTCTCCCGCAATGGCAAAATTTGATTGGTGCTAAATGTAAGCTCCTCTACACAAACCGTCACTCTGTGGTCGAATCGGAAGAAGCTTAAAACCGCACACACCAATGCAATGAAGATCGAGGGAATATAGGAATTCTGGTCGCTAAGTCCCACGGAGGATAAATTGGTGTAAAAACACTTGATCGGGGATATAGAATGATCACTAAGATAATGATCAAGAAGTTTTGGATGGAAAATTATACCTAAAGAAAAGATTAACAAAAAGTTTACTTAAATACAAATTAAAAGAAATAAAAGATAAAAGATATTAAATAAACGCTATCACTATTTTTAAAGTGATGAACGTTTAAAACCTAAAACGACGCTTTAAATTAAAACTACGTAACGTACAAAATAAAACGTGAGCTTTAAAGAAATAAAAGACCTACAAAAATGAAAATGATATTTTTACAATCCTAATAGTAAAAGAAAATTATTAGAAAAAGAAAATTATTTTTACAACTATTTATTTAATTTTTATTAATTAAAAATTATTTATTAAGTATTTAAAATGCACTAAAATACAAGAAAATACAAGATTAACCTAGAAAAATGAAATTATAACTTAGAAAAGTCTAAAATATGATAAAACTTATTTTAACACTAAAAATATATTTTTTTGACTTATTATGTATTTATTATTAATTTAAAACTATTTAAAACTAATTAAAATGATAAAAAATACTTTTTAAACTAAGAAAATTATGGAAAAATACTTTTTATTACTTTTATATTTATCTTAACCTAAGAAAATTGAAAAATTATTTTTTTGAACTTTTTATAATTTATTTGTATTAAAAGCTATTTAAAAATGCTTAAAAACTGTTTTTAATTAAGAAAAATAGCAAACAGTTATGAAAAATTATGAAAATTTCAATAAAAGTCTATTTTAATATGTAGAATCTAGGAAAAATAGAAAAATATGGGCTTGTTTAGAGAAATAAGCAACTGCAGTAGCAACTGCTTATTAATAAGCACTTGAAATAAGCTAAAAGGACACAACAAGCACCAAACTGATACACAAGCTAAAATAAGCTATAAGAACTATAATTCAACTAAAAACAACAAACCAAAACCTCTGGATTGCAAGTTAAGCACAGATTTGATGTTTGAGTTAAATAAGCAAAACAGATTTTTGGTACCAAGCTTGAGCTTAAACACAGACTACAAAATAAGCTAGAACTAAAAAGCAATTATTGGAACTTGTATTAGACCTGGTTGACTACCTAGAAACAAAAGATGAGATCAAGATAGGCTAACATGAGCTTGTGAGAAACTTTTTCAAAACTGACAAACAACGAAAGTAAAACTCGCAATGCCGAGTGACTTGGGACAAAATGATAAGCACATGCAGCCTAGTAAATAAGTCAAGATGGAAATTTTAAACTTGGAACTTAAAAAGGACCAGGTTAACTATCCAAAGATCTAAAAATCACAGGTTATGGTCAACTAATAAGCTCTATAGGAGCTTATGATTTATTAGTAAACCGGTGCACGTGGCACTTTGACTTTTTTTTATGAAACTTACGCTTTGACTTATATGAACTTGCACTTGATTCTACTAATTGATTATGTAATATTAAGCTAAAGTATGACTGAATTAAGCTAAGTTATCAAGATTAAAGCTACTGTGATAAGTTTGATACTCTAACTCTAACAAGAATGAAATTAAGATGAGATTAAAGGTACTTTGACTTTTAGCAACTAAGGACCCTCTTTGTTGAACTGAGGTAATAGGACCTAGTGTGACAAAACAAACTAAGGCAAAGAACCGCACAACCTTTTTTTACGCTTAAATCAAAGAAACCAAACACCACCGAACTTAATTGTTTTAGAACTTTTCAAAGCAAATCACAACTTAAGACCATGAGTTTGTTTTAAGAGCTTGTGTTATCATATACCGAGACCAACAAGCATGAAACAACAATTCTAACAACATAAAACTAAGAATTACCAGTTATGCTATATTAACTGTGAAAGTAAGATTTTTACTAACTACAGATTAAATAGAACAAGCTTTACTGCTTTATGGTTTATTTTAACTTAACTATGACTACCGAACATAAAGAAAACAGATTTAAGCTAATAATCAAACTAAAGGTAAAATGCCAAAATAGCTTAAAAGAGCTTACAACCGATTCCAATCAAAACCGAGAACAAGACACAAAGAACAGATCCTATAGGCTTACCACTAAGCCACTAACCCATTTTCATCCAAAAATCAAACCCATCGCCTTCTTGATCATCAACCTGATTTTTGAATTTCACCTCAATTTTTAGTATTTTTGGTATTTTTCTCTCTTTACTTCTAAACTGATTTTTAAAGTTACTAAAAGCTTGAAATAGCTTTCTAGGAGCTTATGTGTCTTAATCAGTCCAAATTAATAACCATAAACAACATTTGATCATATTTGAGAATTAGAGCTTGAAAATACATAAACTAAAATAGTGAATAAAACCAAATGAAACCGGAAATATGTTTTAAATATACCAAATATGATTACAAAACTCTTGAAAACTTAAACATGAACTGGAAATCTTGAAAACTTAAAAACGACATAAGCTAAAAATACAATTAATCTAGATAGCTTCTCCAATGACTCCTCTCGCTTTTATAGATTTTTCGAACTCCCCACATGTCCTCGAACAAATCCCATCAAAAATCTTGACCATTGAAGCAACCAAACTCATCTCACTTAATTTTACTTTTTAAAGTGCTCATGGTTGCTTGAGATAATTTCTGAGCAATTAAAGAATATTGAGGTCATGGGGGATGAGGGGACAAAATGAGAAGTAGGTATGGGTTTAGGAGTGATTTTTCAGAAAAAATAGGGATTGTGAGATAAACAAGAACCGCTTATGGTGGGGATGCATTAAATGCAAGGTGGTCGGTATAGAGGAGGGGGTGAGCTGGAAAGTTAAATGAGGTGGAAGGGTGAGTGGAGGTGATAAAACCACCTCCGGTTTTGGGTTTACAGCTGGGAAAGGAGATTAAAGCAGCGCGGCTTCGCTTTTTTAAATTATTTGGGCCGGTCATTGTTTTGGATTGATTTGGGCTACGCTTAAATATTGGATCCGCTTGGTTTAATTTAACAATAAGGACCATTTATGCAATTTAGCCAAAGTTGAAGGTTTGATCTTGAACATTTTCCAAAGCTCTCACAAGGGTCAAACCTGCTAAGTAAGAATAGTACAAGGACCATTGTTGATAATTTCCATTTTTATAAATCCAGGGACCAAACCGCCAATTTAGAAACTTGAGGGACCAAACTTGTAATTTTCTCCAAAGTTTAACATAAGGACCATTTTTGCCATTTATAAATAGAACAAGGTTAAAAATTGATAATTTTCACTTTTTAAATTAACCAAGGACTATTTTTGACATTTTTCCAAAGTTAAAGGACTAAAGTTGTCAATTTGTGATTTTTAAACTTTAAAGGGTTTGTTTTGACAACTTTTGAATCTTATGGACCTTAAATGATATTTTACAAGATTTTGAATTACTGTGGACCGATTTTGACAACTTTTGTAACTTTGGGGACTAAAACCGCCAATTATGCAAACTTGATAATGCTTTTCAAATTTTTGATGTTTTTGCATTTAAAACATATAAAACACTTGTTTGTGATATTTTTTATCATTTTGATATGTTTCGAGTGTTTTCGCAGATGCATTCTAATAAAGATAAAATGATGAGTATTTAGATACATACTCATCACCCACGTACTTTCAAATTTTGTTCTGAATTCACCCATATGACCGATTTATATTAATATAATATCATATTAAATAATATTATTTTATTACAATATGGGTAAAGTCGGAACAAATTTTGAAAGTACGTGGGTGTATATGTTAATAAAAAAGTAAGTGTTTCAAGTCGGTAAATTTTAGAAAGTACGTTGTTATTTTATGGATTTTACCCAAATTGAATTTTGCTAATTCTTTAAATGTATTAATGCAACATTAAACTGTAAATGTAGGTTATTCTTGTATTGGTAAATTGATCTACACGTGTAAAGGTTTTTGGTAGAGTCAACTTTACTAAAAGAATAAACCTAGTCCTCTTTTCATAAGAAAGAGTGATATTCAATCCTATTCCTTTTCATGAATGAGAAAGGTATGATAGGACAATTAGAGTTGTCTAAATTCTAAATACATAACTCGTAAGCAAATTTTAACAGTTAAGAAAATTGCATTTTTCCGAGTTATTAAATTAGAAGCTAGACTAATTTATTGCAAAATTGGTAAAAGACAAACTAATATATTTTATCTAGTTGTTATGAAAGTACTACATACAATTGTTGGAATGGTAGAACTATTAAGAAAGAAATTGCATGCCTAATTTTTCATGTTAATAGCATTGATGGATAAATTCATCATCTACATAGTAGAATGCATTCCTTTAAGTACATAAGTACTTGTTATGTATGGACTTTCTCAATGGTGTAAGGAAGTAAATAGCACACTATTTTCTTTCACTGGTTAATGAAACACTTACATTATTGTCAAATCCAGTGGGAGCATTGTGTTCTTATTACTGAATAAGAAATTATTGTAATGATCTTTAATTCAGTGGGAGTTACAAGCTCTGTCATCTTGGTAGTAACCCATATTATCTCTATAATGTCTTAAGATAATTACTTTCCACTTGTAGACACTTGCGTTTTTAAGGATAGTCATGAACGTTTCTTAATAGACAATAAAGTGGTTCTACATCTACTAGTTATGCTAATATCAATGACACAATCATATTGGTCACATAAACAAACATATGTCGTGTTGTTTATCTGCTACATGATTTTTTTCATTGCACAAGTGGGAGAAATCTATATTGTGTGCAAGGTACAACATATAGGTATATAATTTAACGGATTCTCTTGGATCGCAGGTAAGAGACTAACGTTCTAATATGACTTGTATATATCTAATTCAAGAAACACTTGGTGTTACAATTTACTATATGAGAACTTGGCGAGATTACAACAACAAAGTAAATCTCTATGTTACGTGGGATCGTGTCTGGAATAAATTTACAGTTTCTAAATTAGACAAGTATTTAGAACATGTGTCAAAATGATATATAAGACTACTTCAAACTAAATATTTATGTATTATTAGAATGACATAAATAAATGAAGTAATCTAATACTACTTCAATTTGCATATTTATGAATTTTGGAATCACATAAATAAATGAAGAAATAATGTAGTCCTATGTGAAGTAATAAATTAACTTGACTTTCACATTTCAGTTTATTGCAACCAGACTTTCACATTTCAGTTTATTTAATAATGAATACTATTATTAGTGTAGTATACATCAACTATTTATAATGAATACTATTATAATGAATACTATTTTCAAGTGGCCAAAAGCAATTTAACCCAACTCAAGCCAACCAGGTATTTGCTACCCTACTATCAAACCAAGTCTTTTGCTGTAAGAACATTTGAAAAACACATAAGAGAACAAACCAAGCAATTTCATTGAAATATACATGACAAACAAACATGGAAATTTCCACAAAATAAATCATGAGTTTAATAACATGGAACTTGAAGGGCTATTCAATAGCCACGTAGACATGTAAACAAGGAATGGATATAAATAAAGAATCATCAAAAGCTTACGTATAGTATAGAATGACATGATAAGTTATTCAAGAGGTCCGTCGACTATCAAATAATCTAAAAATTCCATTTCTTTGACGTTGATGCCTGTCGTAAAGAACTCTTTACATTTTCACTTTGCTTATATTAAAATTTTTAAAATGTGCGATTTTATGGCAATTCTGCAGAACTGCATTAGGGATTGTCTTTAATAAGTGTTTTGAAACTAATTATTGTATGATTATTAGAACTTTTTACAACAGTCAAAAGTAATGTTTGGATACTGCTTCCAGTTATTTGATTAGTTTGTATTGTACCAACCACAACATAAATAAAATTCATAGGTCAAGAAAGGATATTCACAAATTATGTGTAGACAATAGACTAAACAGAATGTGTTTTAATAATTCCAAACAAATATAGCAAAACTGAAAAGGATTAATTCTATTTAGAATTGGGCCATTACATCGGATAACGTAAATCAAATGGTAGCTGATATATGGCTTGGATTTTTTTTTCTTTGGTTTTTTCACATAATTCTTGGACCAAGACTTTTGGTGTCAACAGAAACTTAAAACGCGTAGGTCCTTTGGAACAGCCATCAAATTTGAAAGGAAAACGTAGGTCCTTTGGAACAGCCATCAACAGAAACTTAAAACACGTAGGAATTTTATATAAATATGTTATATCTTAAACTCATTTTTCTTCACAACTTTCATATTTTTTCAATCAAAGTTTGAACAGTACTTGTTTCTACAAAGGAGAGGATCATAAAGATAGCAATCTCACAGGTATTCACTTATAAATGTTATTTTACAAATATATTGATTACCGTTTATATTATGTTTGCTTTCACTTCACCATTACACGAGTGAATTAAGTAAAACCAAACCACCAGATTGTCATGTATACTGCTGGATACATATATAGGACTATAGGAGGAGGATACGTTTATAAAAATAGGCTATTTTGTTTACTTAACGAGAGTAGTGATGTTCCTGTTTAGTTGTGGTTATTTATATGAAAAGAAATCATACTAATTAATCTTGACTAACGGTTATCATTATTAGCCGAACCAAGATTAAAAGTGACCGGTTGCAATAAAGAGTTTAAACTCTTAGAGCAGTCCCATTCATAACGGGGTAACGCCCGTTAATGGGCAAATAACGCCGTTATCGGCGTTACCCCCTTGGAAGTTATGTTGTTTCACGCCGTTGGTCCCTCCCCGTTAAACCCTTAACGCCCGTTATTGGGTATTTTTTTTTTTTTTTCCTTTTCTTTTTTCATTTATGCCCCTAAATGAGTGGTTGTTTTTGTAAATTGTTGGGAATGTTATTGATGTTATTGGGATGTTATGGATGAGAGTGTTTTTTGGGGATGTTAATGTTAAATGTTAAACATGGCTACCGACGTGGACGGTGTTATGGCAGTTATGGATGGGAGTGCTCTTAGTGAGGAAAAAAATAAACAAAACCTATGATTTTAATTGAAAGATTAAGGGCTTGTTTGTTAATTTTTTTTATTAAGTCCCTTCTAATTAAGAGATGACTTAGTGCAGACACCCTCAGTTTTATTGCTTAATGTTTTCAGTCATCTTTCTCGATTAAGTCCCAAACAAACAGTTTTAATATGACTTAATGAATTCAGTTTTTTTCATATTAAGTCAATTAAGTCACAAACAAACACCACCTTAGTTTATTTTTCACCAACTAAGAGATCAACTAAGCAAGTTTTAGAAACACAATTCTTTTTTGTCCGATTGCAATTAATAAATTTTGAGACTTTTTACGAAAATTGACATCACAAATTCAATCAAAATTTCATCGATGTCTTGAAAATCACTACGTGACTCACTAATTCCGCCACCGGATATCATAACTTAGTTTAATTGCTCATTATTTAGTGTTCAAACTTGTGAAGATAAAGACAGGAAAAGATATAGTAAGTAAGCAAGTATTGGTTGACATAGGGTTTGTCATAATGTACCATTATACACCAGGGACGGACCTATGTTAGGCGGTAAAATGTCAGCCTCTGCCGTAAAAAGTTGAGATTATAGTGTAAAATTCTTTTTTTTTTTGACCTTTTTTTGAAAGTGACCCCCACCAAAAACTCAAATTGCCCCCCACTCACGTACTAAAATCCAACACTCTAAAGCCTTATAAATCCTTCATCTCTAAGTAAAAATACATGATTTATCATTACGATCTTAGTTTTTTCTTTAACATTTTATTGCTATTGTAGAAAAAAAAAATTTGCCCCCCACATTTTATTTTTCTGGGTCCGTCACTGATTATACACTAAGCCAACCAAAAAAAAAAAGTAAAAATTACCGTTCATTAAAAAAAAACCTTATGTTCTGTTTTATTAGATCATGGTGTTAGAACGGTAAAATAAACAATAATATAAAAATAAAATAGCTTGAAGTAAGTAGTTTTAGTCTAAAATAATATGATAATCATGCTAATTTATTTTAAATTAGTACCAAGTACTTACCTCCATCTAAAGCTAATCAACTAAACATTAAATCTTCATCAACATTCCTCAACTTTTTCTATACAAGGAATCATTTATACATCAAAACTAGTATTCAAACACCCTTATAGAATCATACTTTCAAAATCCTCTTTTCATTACCCGTCCCCATCATAATTAACAAAAAAATTACGATGTTACCATCATCTGACTATGGTCTAATAATCAATTTAACTTCTACATGCTTTTACCCAAAACCCCAAATTTATTGCATGAACCCTAATCTTAAAGTTGTACAAATTAGGAATTCTTACCATGGGTTCTTTGCCTTGAATACTAAACACTTGTTAGATAGTGTTATTCTCCACTTAATCTTCCCAGTAGCTTGAATAACTTGATTTTTAATTGATTCCTCTTCATCTTCTATTCAAGACACTTAAGCTCCATCATCTAACTGATCAAAATTTATTGAATCCCCCGCTTGATTTATTCTATGCTTTATACCCCAAGTTCATAAGTTATGACATTTCTATTATAATACAATAGTCAATAATTTTTCCAGTTTGGGGTGTAACATAGAATACACAACATGTGTCAACATTGAGATCGTTAATTAGATCAACCCAAAATCCTGATACTTTCCTACAAGTAGAGTTATATTCTTCAAAGATTAAATAAGTTCGCATTCATCCTTTTGACACACATCACATGCAGAAGATATCATGTTCATTTATCATTTTGATTTGTATTAACCGTTACTTAGGTTTAGAAAATCACTCATATTTTGCGATATATTATATTATAAAGGGAAATTTAACATACGATCAAAATCATTTCTCACAACCACCATTTAACTAACACATACGTAAACAATGTATACACAGGACTAGAGGAGCCTTAAAAAGATGTTTTATTAATCCCAAATGGAGTAATTAAGGGTCCGTTTGGTAGCCGGGTTTAGGTGGGGTTGGGTTGAAAGGTAAGCAAAATCCATTGTTTGGTTCTCTCACATCAGTTTCACGCGCGGGTTAAAGTCCAAAATTCCAATCCGATCTAGCATGTGGGGTTTTGAGTACTTTTGACTATTTCCAAAACTAAAAATCATTTAATATCCTTACATAAAAAATCAGCCACAAGCTTTTGTTTTTTAAATATTAGTTTTAATTATTAATTCTTCTATTAATATTAAAATAATCATTTCAAATTAAATATAATATTTTCGCTCACTTCAAATCCAAACCCTAAACCAAATCTAAATCAAAATTCAAATCCTAATCATAAACCCATCTACAAACCAAACGGACCCTAAAATCTAGAAGAGGTTTATGGCTTGTTTATGGCGTCAACGGACAGTCAACGTACTAATAACCGTGTGGGTCCATGGTACTACTATTAAGTTAGAAAAAAGTACTGTAAATATTTGTGGTAAAAATAGGTCATTTGTGTGGTTGTGTCTTAAACTCATTTTCTATCACTTAAACACACTTGTATTTCAAAGAAAGCAATCTCAGGTATTTTCTTATAAATGTTAAAAAAAATTACTGCTTATTTTTTGTTAGCTTGCTCAGTTGCTTGTATATATATGGTCTATTGTTTTTGTTAAAACAATGTATGCTTGTTTATGTTTTCTTTTAAAACATTTCTCAAATGATAAAATCCACAATGCATGCCTTTCATCATTGAATTAACCCCAAATCTTAAGGCTGACATGTATATAGTTGGATTCACAGGAGGGTTAAATTTTTGTAGACTTAATAAGCTGATTATGATATAATAAAACTTATATAAGTACGCAAATCTCAAAATTAGCCAAAAAAATTCGATCTTATTATATGTAAGCCAAAATCAGATAAGCTCGCAAGCCCAAAAACAAGCTTGAACCGTTAAACAAACACCCCCAATATCTACTCTTTAATCGTAACGATTTGTTGGCTTCGCATATGCACATACATAAACAGATCTACATATACCTTAAACAGAGAAAGCTTTGTCCAAAAACAATCTATTAGTCTTCTTTGTTTAATATTCTTGAAGAAGTTAGAGCATCTCTTTCGGAATGGTTAAAAAATAACTTTTTAAATCAAATAAGTTTACTCAAAAAATTTCTTTTATCAGGGGGAGAAATAGTATTTTTTTTTTCATTAAATATTAGAGCATCTTCAAGTCTTGGTAAAAGTTTAAATAAATATATATTTAAACCTACACATCAAATTAATACGAGTAGTTAAATATTACAAAGTATACAAACAACTTTTTTTTTTTCATTAGTGTAAATTTTGATAGTAGTTATATATAGCTTCTTTATTTATGATAAAAGCTTGTTGGCTTGTTAATAAGATTGGAATTGAATTTGGTATTTGTATATGTTTAAAAGAAGGGATTATGTATTGAAACTATTATACTTTTTACTTTTAGGTCATTTATTTTTTAAAACTAACTTATAGGCCACCTAAATATGTGTTCGTTTTTCTTTATACTAATCTCGTTCAAATTCTTACCGGGTATTCATACAATTTCAAGAATAAAGCTAATTTTAACATATCAACACAATAAAACTAACAATTTAAACGTAAAACATTAGTTAAATTATTTTAATTCACTTTCAACTAACCAAAGTTGCACTTAAATAATGGCTAAAGCTGATAATTTACATTGCAATACTCGTTTGTGTTATATTTAGCTTTATTCTTGTTGTTTTAGAGATTTTCGATATAAAATTATCCAAAATTGGTATAAACAAAAGAAAACGCATAAATGCCTATAAGTTAGTTTTGATAAATGTATAGCCTAAAAGTAAAAAGTTTAATAGTTGGACGGTCTCCTAATACATCATCCCTTAAAAGAAAAATAGGAGAGAGAAATAAAAACTATGACAAGTTATAAAACTTTGGAAGATAAAATATGAACTAACTAGACAAAAGATATTAAAAGACAGAAAATACGGAACTAACAGAAAGATACAAAACATGAAAGGATACAGAAAGATACAAAACATGAAAGGATACAAAAATAATCTTATCATGTTAATTTATGCATTGTGATAAAGAATCAAAATTAGAATTATATTGAATGTAAATTAAAAGATACTGTAATAGTTAATGAGTAGTCACTAAAAATATTAAAAATTAGAAAAATAAAGAAGATGAGCACGTAAATGATGTAGCAGCACATTTTAAAGAAACAACTTGGTTATTTTGCTCCAATCCCACCTATCAAACTTTGATTCACGTAATAATCCAAACCCCAGTTAACTACATATAGCATGTAATAAGAGTGAGTACGTATGAAATCAATAATAACATCAATAATACAAGGTTTCAGTTACAAGCAAGTAATTATGTGTTAGAGTTGATGGTTGTAAAGACCAAAGTCACAGGAAACGCTGACTGCGGCGCTTCACGTTCGGATCGCGCACTAAACGTGGTACGATCGCGATCCGGATCGTTCGGAATCGCGATCCGGATCGCTCGGAATCGCGATACGGATCGTTATTTTCGGCGTTCCCAAACATCATCAATAGCCGTATTCATAGTCTCATCGGTTCGACGCATCAAAACAAATCGGTAAAATGCACAAAATGAATTAGTACATAGCCTAAACGAATTGGTACAACAAACCAAATTTTAACCAATAATTACTTCAACTAATTTAATTTTATTCACTTATGATATATGTCCCTAACAATCTTTTGAATATTAATATATCATACGGATATTTGGCTTATACTTATCGTAATTTAGAAATGTAATATTATTATTAATATGGTACATTGTACTGAATCGGGTACATCGTACCAAGTTTTATGGTACATCGAACCAGAGCGTACCGTAGCGTTTCGAAATGAGCCTATCCCCCGTCGTACCATATTTTAGGGATCTAGCTTCCGCTCCTGCATCGTTTACAACCGCGCTTGTGACTTTGGTAAAGACATGTTTCAAACGATTTGTTCCACAGAAGAATGACACAACTTCTTATTTCGTTCAAAGTATCAATATGTGTCGTGGAATAATGTTATGCATAAATAACTTTCATTTGTTATAACTATTTTTTCATACATTATATATTGGTACTTTCCATTTGTAACAAACACCCCCTTAATGTATTAAAGAGCTTTTGGCATAAAAAATCTATAAATTGGTTATCTCTTGCATCCCTAATCCACAACTTGATTAAAAAAGAAATCAAATTAGTCATGCTAGACTGTATGACACCACTACAATGTTAGCACAAGTCTTTTTCCAATGTAAAATCCAGTATTAAAAAAGATACGTGGTACCTTTTTAAGGAAGGTGATAGTGGTAAAATGATTATTATTTAATTTAAAACAAAATTTGAAAGTTCAAGATTTGAGACTCTGATTGTTACAAGTTTTTATGACTTTCCTTATTTTTTTTCTTCCTTGTTTCTCTCAACAGTGAAAATGGTTGACACGTTAGTAACTGCAGCTGTTGAGGGGATACTGAAAAAGGCATTGTCCATAGCTGCTAATGAATTTGCCATTGCTTGGGGTTACGATGATAGTTTGCGGAGAATTTCTGGCAAGTTGGGGATTATTAAGGCCATGATACGTGACTTGGCGACAAAAGGGTACAGAGGGTGTGATGGTGTGGCTAAAACAGCTAAAAGATGTTGTGAGTCAAGCTGATGATCTGTTGGATGAGGTTCAGTATGAAATGTTAAGGCGTGAGGTAAAGAAACGAGATCACACGACCAGAAAGATACCATGTCTCCCGAAATTGAAAAAGTTTTCATTTCGCAGACAAATGGGTCATAAAATCGAAAACATTAACACAAAGTTGTCAGAGGTCAACAAACTAGCAGAAGACTTACGGCTACAAAAGGAACAACAAGGCCCTGTTCCACACACTCTTTATAGGGATACTGATTCATATTTAGATGAATTCAATACTGTTGGGAGGGAGGAAGATGTACGACATATAGTGGAGCTTTTAACGAAATCAAAAAAAGAAGAAAAGCTAACGATTGTTCCTGTTGTGGGAATGGGTGGGATTGGGAAGACCACTTTAGCTAAGTCGGTCTACAATGATCCAAAAATCCAGAAACATTTTGATGTTAAAGCTTGGTCGTGTGTGTCGGTCAAGGTTAACAACGTCACTAGACTTCTGGAAAAGATCTATGAATCCTTAACCGACAAGAAATGTAAGATATCAACTAGAGAAAGTTTGATTAAAAATCTAAAAGAAGTTTTGGGATCAAAGAGATATTTCCTAGTCCTGGATGATGTTTGGGATGAAGATCGGAGATTCTGGGATGATTTTAGGAGTTGTATGGTCAATGTGAATTCACAAAATGGTAATGGCATTATTGTCACCTCACGAAAACTTGTAATCGGAAATATCGACGTGAAAAAGTTTTATTGTACTTTGCAATGTCTTTCAGATAATGAGGCCTGGATCATGTTTAAAGAAAGAGCAAAACCATCGAAAGAATTGAAGGGGATAGGGCGTGATATTGTGAAAAAATGTCGTGGTTTGCCATTGGTATTAAAGGTAATAGGAAGTATGTTGCGACAATGCGGCGGTGACAAAGATACGTGGTTGTCCGTCCAACAAAGTGAGGCTTGGGGTGAAAAAGAAGATGACGAGTTTCTAATTAGCACTTTGAAACTAAGCTTTGAGAGTTTGCCTGATTCAATTTCCAAGCAATGCTTTGCATATTGTTCAATCTTTGAGAAGGATACAGCTATGGAAAAGGAAGAACTTATCCGGCTTTGGATGGCATTGGGGTTGCTTCAAGTGGATGATGCGGATGAAAAAGATATGGAGGATTTGGGTAATCAAACTTTCAAAATCTTGGTAAACAATTCCTTGTTCCAAGATGTTAAAAAGGATAAGTATGGTAACGATTTAAGTTGTACGATGCATGATCTAGTGCATGATCTTTCTTTAGATGTTTCGGGTGATGAAAGCTTACTTTGTCCGACTGAAAAAAAAGACATGTCTCATGTGAAACATCTATCTCTGTACCAAAAAGAAGGCATCAATTTGTTAAAGGACATGGCAAGTAGAACTCTGCACACGCTGTTCTTGAGAGGAGTTGTGACGAAGATATCATTTCAAGATTTCAAGTGTTTGCGTATCCTAAAGTTAAGTCACAATCATGCACTAACAGGGATAGATGATTCAGTTGGAGATTTGGTGCATCTTAGGTATCTTGATTTGTCACATACCAAGATCGAAGTTCTTCCAAAATCTATCACTAAACTTCACCAGCTGCAAACTTTGAAGCTGCTTCGGTGTTACAAGTTTAAGATGTTCCCAGAAGGCATGCGGAATTTGATAAGCCTGCGACATCTCGAGTTTGATACTCATGTTATCTATCCTAAGGATGTGGGAAAATTGACTTGTCTTCGAACATTGTCCTTCTTTAACGTGGGTCGAGAGAAAGGATATCAAATTGGAGAGCTAGGCAGTTTGAAACACCTTAGGGGGGAGCTTAGCATTTCCAATCTTGAAGAAGTTAGCAGCAAAGAAGAAGCTATCCAGGCAGATTTAGTTGGAAAGAGAAATCTATACAAGATCAAGTTCTTTTGGAGTAAACACAATGAGGGTGTGAGGCAGAAGGACAAGGATATATTGGAAGGCTTGCAAACCCCTGCAAATGTGAAAAGCTTGACAATCGAAAACTTTTCGAGTGACTCTTTTCCTGAGTGGGTGATGAAAATGTCAACCAATATTGGAGGGGAATGGATTCGCCTTGACAAGCTTGTGGATGTCACATTATCTGGGTGTCGCAACGTCCTCAGTCTTCCAATGGTTTGGGAGCTGCCACTTCTTCGTGATCTTGTGTTGAAGAATATGGACAGCTTGACAAGTTTAAGTAGCTCTGTTGGCCTTGGATCAAGTGAGCCCTTATATCGATCGTTGAGAAAGCTCGAACTACGTAGTATGATAAGCCTAGAAAAGTGGACAGATGCAGCGACGAACTCCTCAACGATGATATCGCCTGTGCTCGAGACGTTGACCATTCATTACTGCCCGAAAATCATTGTCTTAGATGAACATAATCCCCATCCTCTTGTTAAATTAGAGATATCCTGGTGCACAAATCTCGAGTCCATTCGGAGTTTACAAGGGCTCACATCTCTTGAATTTTTAAAAATCAACGTCTGTCCTAGTCTTTTAGGAATACCCGATTTGCACAACCTTGGTGGTTCTTTGAGGGAACTACAAATTATCAATTGTGACAAACTGACTTCCATGCCTAGTGGAATTGACCGTCTTACCTTGTTAAATTCGTTAGAACTTGGGCCATTCTCGAAGGAGCTTGATTGTTTCCCAAGTCTCAAAGGGATAGAGAAGCTGAGGAGCAACCTTCGGTCTTTAATATTGTTCGGTAGGAGTCATTGGGAGTCAATTCCGGAAGAAGTAAAACACCTCACCTCACTGGAGGTGTTAAGGATATGGGAATTTGGTATACGAGAAATTCCGATGTGGTTAACCAATATGTCATATATCAAAGAGATCTATTTCTACTACTGCCTTGGGCTAGATAAAGACTCTGTTTTGAAGGGAGCACCAAGAGAAGCAGAGACTGTCGATTTAGACTGGAAAAGGTTACGTTGAATTCATAAAAAGTTTGAAGATTTTATGAGAGCGGTTTGATGGTGACAGTTGACTTGACCCATTTATCTTTGGAAATAGATGTACTTTATTAAATGTATTCTATTTTTAAATGTCCGTTTAAGCAACGAAGATATAATCGATCGATCGCCTTGTTAGATCGAGTTGTATTTTGATTTCGTAATGAAATTTGATTGTTAAATCACAATGGTTTGAGTAATTTTTATTTTATGGTTGAGTGTGAGATGAGTGGCGGTAGCTACTCTTGTTTGGATGAGCACAAACTTCTTGTTTCATTTTTTTTTTTATAAGTTTATCCTATCAAGGTATAATAAATTAAACTTTTCCCCTGAAATTGCAAAAGGGTATTAGACAATTTTGGTGGTTGTCGATTGCCAATAGAATAGACTAAACTTACTTGCTTTTAGTTAACGCTATGTAAAACGACAAATAAGTTGTGTTAGTAAGTGTTATTTTGCAGGTGTCATACTGTTATCGATAGTTTGTTTTTGTAAAATGTGGCTTTTATCAATCTTAGGTAGTATTTGAGAATAACTTAAAGAGTCTTAATTTATAAATAGGTAAATTTATTAAGTCATTAATTGAGTATTTGTTTGGTGTTTAAAATATATAGATGACTTTATAGAAAAAGCCATTGGGCAAGGGTCTCTTAATTAAGTCCACCACTTTTATTATACTTTTACATATTTACCATTTATTTATTTTATTCAATACTTATTCATATAAAAAGGTAAAACGGTAATTTTTTCTAATTCAAACACTTTATTTAGCACACAAAACAAACAACCATTTATTTATCTACAAATCGGCAACATATATCTATATGGTCACTTTAATTTTACAGACTTAATACAAAAACTAAACAAACATGCCTTTAGATTCTTTATAAGATATATATATATATATATATATATATATATATATATATATATATATATATATATCCTCAATACTCTTGATCCTTCTTGTGCATAGTTTCTTTATTAATTGTTAGCGATTCTAAATTATAACTCTGTATGATAATGTTTATAAATTATCTATATTTGATTGTACTACTGTGTTCTATATCAATTGGTATTGTATGTCATGCATCAAAAATATATCATAAGTTACCCATATTGTAGTCTTAATAAATAACACAACTTCATTTTACACGATCAATTCAACTATCATTCTAGTAGTAGTTCCTGTGAAATTCAGTACATTTTTTTCTAGTGGACAAATTTTATATATGGGCTTACCCCAAAGGATACTAAACCTTTACCTGAACTCGTAACCTTTTGGCATTTTAACCGACTCACCAATTTTGATACCGCTACTAACAGCAGCCAAGTCGTTTGCTGTAACAACATTTGAGAAACATTTAACACAAAAAACCAACCAATTTCAGTGAAATATTTCTTTGCATCAATCACGAGTTTAAATACATGAACTTGAAGGGCTACCTAATAGCCACATACATTTGTAAACAAGGAAACAAGTATAAATAAGGAATCAGCAAAAGCTTTCGTAGAGAGCGATGTGATAAGTTATTCCAAGAGGTCTGTTGACAACCAAATAATCTGAAAATTATGTTTCCTTGACGTTAATACCTGTCGTGTAGAACTCTTTATTTTTTCACTTTGCTCAAATTAAAAAATTCAGAATGGACGATCGATGGCAATTCTCTTGATCTACATCATCACTTTTGTGTAATGAGCTGTCGAATAACATATGGAAGAATGCCACCATGGTTGAAATATGCCAATTCCACCTGCATAAACCAAACACAAATGATTAAAATATGAAATCAGGGAGTGTTTGGATATACGTTTTGTTTGATTATTACGACTTCTTGCAATAATCCTATTTTAATGTTTGGATACTGCTTCTGATTAACTGAGCAGTTTAGTGCTAACCATAACACAAAAAATGTCCTTTTGGATCGATACATCTATACTACTTTATAATGCATTTAAGCCTTCTAAAATTAGAAGGCTTAAAAATTCAGACTTTTTTGCTTGCTTATAAAGGAAAGAATTGCCTCACACAAAAAATTATGATAAGGAGCTCCAATCATTAAGTGACATGTGTCACTTTTCTAACTAAAAAATAACAAAAAGGGAGGAGCTCTAACAAACTAAAATAAGGAGCTCCAATAATGGGGTGACACATGTCACTTCTTAACTAATTAATCACCTTTATTTTTAAATTTAAATATCTTTTAATTCGTTTAATTTTTTTATGATCTTTTTTTTTGAAATGCAATTTTTTTATGATCTAATTTCACCATATTTTTTAAAATTTTGTGCTCTTTAATTCAACATCCATTTTGATATATTTTTATGAGTTTTAGTTTTTACATTTTTAGTAGGTTTATTTTATTTTGATCAAATTTTTATAACTTTAACCTTTATTTCAATCAATACAAACTTTATTTATCATAATCATTTACTTTTGTTTGTTTGATGAGAAAAGAAGTCGGAGA
Organism: Chrysanthemum makinoi; assembly: GCA_910596185.1. Taxonomy (NCBI): domain Eukaryota; kingdom Viridiplantae; phylum Streptophyta; class Magnoliopsida; order Asterales; family Asteraceae; genus Chrysanthemum; species Chrysanthemum makinoi. The sequence goes on along the minus strand of OU343222.1, from coordinate 53,856,529 downwards.
AGCGCCTTTTATACACTACACAACGACACTGTTTGAAAGATACTGAAAACCCAAATCAAACACACATACAAATTATACACATATTTATATAAAAGGTTAAACGAGTTACCGTTTAGATATAATCTAAAACCACATATAAGTGTACTCAAAACAAAAAGATTGTGGGAAGAGACGAACCTAACTGATAATCAATTCGAACAGATTTCCTATTTACCTCTTCGAACCCGCTATTACTATCCCTACCCACAATTGAAACTATGTCCGCACACGCTAACCCTAAACCGTTAATTAACTAAACGAGGTAAGAAACCATACCTCTGTGTCAAAGCGGGCGGTACATGTGAACGACTTCCCAGCGTCGGTAGTGACGGTGACATCTTGACCTGGTCGAATCTCACTAATATTGCTTGGTAGCTCAATGTTAAATCGTTCATGACCAGTTAACTGTAATGTGTCAGCATCCTCACCAGCCTTGAAACAAAGTGGTATAATACCCATTCCCACCAAATTACTGCGGTGGATTCTCTCAAAGCTTTTAGCAATGACAGCTTTAACTCCCTATCAAAAATCCATGGCCGTTGTAACCATCACGAACAAAATCATATTCAAAATCTAGACGAAAAATGAGAATATGGGTAGAAATTTTGACCTATTTACATATGAAAAAGGGTTAAATTCGGGTTATGTTCCATCTCTAACGGGTCAAATTGGGCAAAAGTGGCATATTTTAATATTTTTAATGCATAAACATCCTAAATCACATAATTTAAACAATTAAATTTCTTTTCTAACAATCGTTTTTTTTTGTACATACGTTGACCCACTCATTTTTCCACCTCTAGTTTAATGACTCACCAACAACATAGGGCCCTTGGCAGCCCAATCCCTAGAGCTGCCACTACCGTACTCTACTCCAGCCAAAACAATGGTATCCTGTCCAGCAGCCTTGTATCTCTGATAAGAGCAGTGATTGCAATAATTAGATGAACAGTAATACTTTTATAAATTAATAATAAGAATAATCATACATTGAGTTTATGAACTCACAGATGCTGCATCAAACACGGATAACTTCTCACCAGTGGGAATATGCACAGTTTTAGGGCCAACTTCTCCATTTAAAAGCTTGTTAACAATGCGGATATTGGCAAAGGTACCCCTTGCCATTATCTCATCATTACCTCTTCGACTTCCATAAGAATTGAAGTCCTTGCGGTCAACCCCACGTTCTAGAAGGAATCTTGCAGCTGGGCTGTCCTTTTGAATGCTTCCTGCAGGTGAGATGTGATCGGTTGTAATACTGTCACTGAAGTTCAGCAAGCAGTAGGCATCCTTTACACCATGGGCTCCTGGGGGATCCATGGTCATGTTCTTGAAATATGGTGGCTCGTGAATGTATGTCGACTTTGAGTTCCATGAGTATAGCTTTGATTCTTCGACTGATAGGTCGTTCCACATGGGATTTCCCTTGGTGATGGCTTGGTAAGTGCTCTTAAACATGTCGGGTTAAACACTCGATTGAACGGCCTGCAACATTTGTTGTTATTAGTTCAGATAAATAAATCTCTGGACCTATAATATGGGCTAAAGATCGATGTTGACTTGATAACTTACATGACATATTCAATCTAACTTAAATACTACGTTAACTTACAATGTTGCAAAGTATCAGTGATTTCCACTAGACGTGCTAATTTCCAGTTTTCACCCCCTTATTAATGAGTAATTTCGGGTTTTTTCTCGAAAAATATGACGGGACTTTTTTTAAAAAATATCTAAAAGGGAAAGAAGTCATATGGGTTGAAGGGCCCCCAATGATAGACTTTCTTGATGTTTTGGATTATGAATAAAATGATATAATTTGGTAATCATATGGGCACATTAACAATGATAAAGACTTTCTTGATGTTTTCGACAAAAAGTTTACCAGGTCAACCCCGACCCATACCACAAAAATTATTGTTTTGATCCGTTACCCAACCAGTCCTTTTTGCCACCTGTAATATTAAAATAGTTTACGGGTGCTTACATCTGCAACTTCTTGGGTGCTTGGCCATATATCCCTTAAATAAACATCCTTCCCATCTTTTCCAACTCCAATCGGTTGTTTCTCAAAATCGATTTCAACCTGGCAAGCAAAATCATGTATATAAATTGTTTTCAAAGAACATCTATCATTACTCTCACAGTGTTTTTGCGACATATGGGCAAATAAATTTCAATATTCAATGAAATTAACTTCTTACCGTGCCTGCAAGGGCATAGGCAACAACCAACGGAGGTGATGCAAGGTAGTTTGCTCTTGTCAAGGCATGAACACATCCCTCAAAGTTACGGTTCCCAGATAGAACAGCAGATGCAACAATATCTGCAAGAGTGCCAAAAGTAAAAGAGATTAAGGATCTAATTAAATATTATCCGGGTCATAAAAGAGAGTTGGAAAAGGAAGGTAGAAATATACCCTTTTCAGATATGGAGGCACCAACTGTTTCATCTAGTTCGCCTGAGTTACCAATACATGTTGTGCAACCTTAGCCAACAATGCTGAAGCCTTGCTCATCCAAATACTTTTGCAACCCACTGTATTAAGCACAATATACTTGTTTAATTTCTAACATTTGAACGGGTCAAACGAATTGAAAGTTTCATACGGGTTAATAGTTCACTTGTGCAACTAAAACGTATAAAATCTGCTTTCACATTTTAATAAAGTAAATTACATTATTATTTTCAAAATATGGTTTTGCAATAATATTTGAAACATTTTAGCACATTTATTACATACAAAAATAAACAAAAAAGTGTTTTTGGATCAGTACAACCTGTCCTCTTTTACCTGCACAAAAAGTTTACCCGTTTGACCAATTACCCAAGGTGCCTATCGTGTCCAGTTTTTCACCTCTACTCGTTAGTTTTATTTCTAACAGGACCAAACAAATCTGATCTTCACACAAACACAACTAATACCTTTGGAGCAAGTATTTTGTAACAACTCCAGAGCCCGGAGCAAGACTTGTTTTAATCAACGGCTTTACCTTTAAGCCCAACTCGCAGGCTTTTTTTGCAACAAGACCTGCCCCAAGCATAACACTGGGGTTTGATGTGTTTGTGCAGCTAGTGATAGCAGCAATCACAACACTTCCATGTCTTAGTTCTGCTGGCTCTCCATGAAATAAAAAAATTGCAACTTTGTCCTGTGTCTCTTTTGGTACTGCAAAGCCCTGAAAGTTGAAGTTTAAAAGTATATGACGCTCTTTCAGAGAAACGGTATATGTGCTACAGTAAGAGGTGATAAGAACAGAAAATATTCGAGAAACAACTAGAGGCAGCAGTTTTGACCTATTTACTTGTAAACCGGTCGATTTTAGTTGTCTCCTATCACAAAATGGTCAAATATATATAACCAAAAGAGAACAGATCACATGGGTTGAAAGCCGCCCAATTTGGCTCTTTAATGCATAAAAGTATACAGCATCCCTAGATTGCATATTATGATTGTAATTTAATAACTTTAGTAACTGTCTTTGGCGGATAAACAGTTTATATTTCTTTATAACAAAAACAGAAAAAACAAATGCAGGTCAAGCGAGCCTGTTCATTTCCACCCACACTATAAATTGTTCCCATTATGCAATCCGCCCACTTTTCCATATCTAGTAACCAGAAATATTTGTACACAAATAATACCAACTAAGCTCCTCAACAACCGAATTTTGTCCACATTCAACTCACCTTAAATCCCACTTTGTTGTCTAGGCAAGAATGCCAATCTGCTTTCATGTCTTTCAAAGGAACTCGGTCATGCGGCCTATAAAAAAACAGTAAAAACAATACTTTGATTGTAGAGTAAAAGCTAAAAGCATGATACGATGCCGTGGTAAAAACTGCAGAAATACACACCTCTTTGGCCCTGATATACAAGGTTCCACATCTGCAAGGTCTAGCTCCAAGTAGGATGAGTACATTCTTTCCAATTGCGGCTGAAATTATATATATGATAGTTAGATCTCAGATTACTATCCCCATCCTATTTCACAGTAGGGATCTAACCTCATTATAGTCAACAAACATGTTGTTAGCCCTTAAATATGCTTCTATCATTGCTACCTAAATATCATAAAACATGAGTGTCAGTTAATAGTATATTGTTAATTACTTAAATGATAACCCATAAATCATATTTTACGTACAGTATCATCGCTTCGTCCAGTTAATCTGAGATATTGAAGAGTAACATGATCTACTGGGAAGAACCCCATTGTAGCACCATACTCAGGAGACATGTTGGCAATAGTTGCTCGGTCGGCAGGAGATATTTTACCCACGCCCTCACCTGTCAAATTAGTTAGGCTATATTATTAATTGAATAATTGTATATCTATATATTTGTTACCATCTTATTACTAACCACAGCTAGCTTTACCTACCATGAAACTCAACAAATTTTCCAACGACACCATGTTTCCTCAACATTTGGGTAACGGTCAAAACCAAATCAGTTGCTGTAACACCATCTTGCAATTTTCCTGATAACTTGAAGCCAACAACTCCAGGCAAAACCATGCTAATTTGCTGCATAAGAGAATAATATTTTATCAGTTATTTTTCTTTGCCAAGTACCATCAGAAATATGTCAAGTTAATTGTTATTTCAGAATTCTATACCTGCCCAAGCATTGCCGCCTCGGCTTCAATACCTCCAACACCCCAGCCAGCAACACCTAACCCATCAATCATAGTAGTGTGGGAATCAGTTCCCACAACACTATCGGGATAGAGCACTCCATCAGTGTTGAAAACAACACGGCCCAGGTGTTCAAGGTTAACCTGAAATTGCATTTAAAAATTACAACTATAGCAAACAAGCAGAAAAGGTTGAAGCTTGAGCTCAATATAAGTGTTTTCAGCAATAAAAATGTGAGTCAAAAGTCATTAAAATTGGGTAGAAAAGTAGGTGATTATTTGACGCCTAAATAACCATCTTTGTGGCAGCTGGTATAAAACTGATTATATGGCGCCTAAATAACCAGATAATAAAAATCAAAATCACTTGATCCAAAGACCAAAAACTGATTATGTGTGTAATTACAGTTAGGTGAACTTCCCAAAGTGATATTGTGGCTGAATCATCATATACATATAGCATAGCAATCACAAATTAGTATGAGCTCGTAATTTTTTTTTAGAGTAAAGTTGTACCTGATGCACAATACCAGATCCTGGTGGAACAACAAGCATGTTTTGGAAAGCTTTTGATCCCCACTTGAGAAAGGCAAATCTCTCCTTATTTCTTTGAAATTCAAGTTCCATATTTGCTTGAACTGCGTTTGCTGACCTAGTAACATCAGCTTGAACTGAATGATCAATCACAAGATCCACTGGAACCTGAAGCAAAAAATCACAAAATAAGGTACATTTTTTCACAATTTTACATATAAGCAGATAATAGCAACAAAGGAACAGGAAGGCCCATTGACTTAAATTATGATATAATTTACCATCACCATGCTTATACAAAACATACCAAAGGGTTGATCTTGTTAGAGTCACCACCTAGATTATTCATGGCATCACGCATGACTGCAAGGTAAACAACAGCTGGCACACCAGTAAAATCCTGTAAAACATGATGAAAAGTTAGTATGCTGAAATAAATCAAAGTAGGTACCTGCAGTAGTACACGGGCCGGCTTGAATGGAATCTCGACTTGTTTTGGAGCTGTCTTCTCCCAATCAATAATCTTCTCGACATCTTCCTTGGTAACTTGGAAATTGTCACAGTTACGGATCGCCGATTCCAAAAGAATCCTAATGGAATATGGTAGCTTGTCTGTTTTTCATACCAAAAGAATTATAGTTATTCTACAGTGACATGCGACATTCTAAATGAAGATCACCAATCATCACAACTGTATGAACATTCTAAATCAACGATTTCGGATTTGATACTAATTTTTGGTCCAAAATATGTCAAAAACTAGAATAGCACGATAAAAAAATATTACCGATCCTTGGATCATTAAGAGCAGGCAAGCTGTAGAACTTTCCAAACTCTCCATCGCCAGACTTGGGTAGACCGGTTAGAATTCCACTGAAAGGATTCTGAGACGCTGTACATGCATTTAAATAAACAAATAAGAAACAAAGCCTGAATGAAAAGCACATATGCGATAAATAAAGTCACTCATCTACCCAATTTTTGCAAAAATTATATATATCACACATGTTTATAAAGTCCCATCAGTCCTAAATTCCATATGATCCTAGCTTTATTCATATAAAATAGATGTGATAAATCTTATAAGTCGATTGTGCACAAGTATATGACTTGTAATTTACTCTAGTCTATTTTCACTCATTCGCTGTCATTATAAAAGAGTGGCTGCAGTGTACAAAGTGACTAATGTGGCTTAGAAAGAGACATCTTTGAAACCCGCTAATAACAATTTAGAATCATGAAGGGCAGGATGGGCTGGTGATTTTTTAGCCTCCATGGGTCGGTCTTGTGACAGTGGCAAGTGGCGATCCAGGTCTATAAGTGACCACGTAATTTTCTGGCTTATTTTGTGACTTATAGGCTTATAGGAGTATAAGTCAATATCATAATAAGCCAAAAGTCTGAACATAAACCGAAACTATTTTATGAAATATAAGGGGTATGTTTGGCATGGAGCGGTGTGAAGCTTTTTGGAGCGATGAGCGGTGATCAATGAGCATTTTGATTTTTAGTGGTCATTTGGCAAAGGAGCGGTGAGCTTTACTATTTTTTAGGACCGCTCATTTTTTCAATGCTTCTTTAAGAAGTTGTGAGCGGTGAGCAGTGAGCTGTGGCTACTACTCACAGCTCACTGCTACTGCCCGCTACTGCTCACTGCTACTTTTACGAAACACACCCAAGGTGAAATAAGATAAGCTCATAAGCCTAGAGTACAAATAAGCTTAAACAAAAAAATTGGGAACAGATTCATTTCGAAGAAATCAAATTTTTTTTGGATAGTTTACACTACGTGGCAAAAATCCATGTGGTTCCCTGAACCCTCTCCCCTCGTGTGTAACCTACATTTACTTGCCAAGTCACCAAATGCGGTCCGGTCATTAGACCTTTTTTAAATAAACTTTTATTATGTCCTAGTCAGAGCAGAGGTTATATTTCTTAATTTTCTTCTTTATTAACTCTTATAAAAAATAGTTCAAGCATGACACTCAAAAGTCAATGCATCTATTCCAACACCTTTATCCACGTACGAATGCTGCAGTCACATAAAAAATTTCACACAATCCTCTACAAAAATGATTAGGGGGTTTTATTATAGTTTCTCTCTCTTCTCTGGATTAAGCAAATCACAGCCTGACATGTCATTTTGTGAAGGATTTTTGTGGATGTTTTTATGTGGCCGTAGCATTCGTCTTTTCCACATGACACAAAACAAACCAAAATAACTTTAAATCAAATTCTATCAAGACAGCTCTAAAGTGGTCACGTCAACCTCCCAAAATAGGAGACCTTTTGAACTTGAGGGGCCCAAACCCCGAATTTCGTGGATTATTCGGCTAAAATAGTCTTAAAAAAACAATAAATATATAAAATGATAAAAAGTACCCATAGTAGCTAAATTCCGGTGAAACCTATCAAGCACAGTCGACCCCACACCAAGACTCCTAATATTCGACGTAAGACTCTTCGGAGACTTCCAGTCAGCACCGGTGACGGTTGAGGTTTTCCAGTGAATGAATGAAACTTAGTGATAGTGGTGGAGGAGGATGAAGGTGAAGCTCGTCTGAGAAGAGAAGATGAATGAGGGCCTGTTGTTGTATACATGATGGAAATGAATGAAGGCAAGGGACAATTGGGTGGCAGTATTATTGTGGTGATAAGATTTGAATTATTAAATTACGAGGGATGGGTGTTTTTTAAAATTTTGTTATTGATGGAGGGAGTGGGGGAGGAAGAAGAAGAAGCCTATGGGCGTGTGCCACCTTTTTGTTTTAAAAAAGGAATTTAATCACAATTTATACCTCTCTTTTACAAAAACTTTTTTTTTAAGGTCAAAACTTCTTCTAAAAATGAAATGAAATGAAAATGTTGTAGATAATAGAAAGTTTTTAAATTTTTTTTAAAAAAATGATAGTTTTATTTTCTTCAACAACATTATCGGGATACTTACTTTTAACACAAGTTTGTGGTTTGGAACACGAGAGAATTTTAATCCATTGATAAATTCTAGTGAGAAAACAAATTTCATGAAGGAAATAATAAGTAATATGTGAATGATACGACAAACAATTTAGTCAATAATTATTAAAACAATATTTGTGCATGTATCATCTTATCCAATTGATAGTTAGTCTTAAAGAGTCGAGGTATGCAATCAACGTCAAACACTCGAAGAGCTCATGTTCATTCCGTGAACACTCAAAAGTTTTTTTTTTTAAAAAAAAAACTCGGGTCAAACTGAAAGGAAAGAGTATATTTAAAATTAAAGAATGATATAAACCATGTCATTTATATTGTTGTACATACATGTTAAAACATTGATGATAGACCTTAAAGTACTTATTCGTAGACAACGGTTGTAGTACCTTTTGAGATATTACATTCAGTGGACGGGAGAATACATCACGTACTTCGCATCCATGTAGACACAAAGAGATCTCTTTGCATATGCCATTAAAAAATCAGATGATTCTTTCGGTGTTATCAAATTTTGGTTTTTCTTATACTACACACAGTTGATCTACTAACTTCTTTCAAGTTTTAAAACCTTGCTCATGGATTAGTACTAGTTCTTTCAAATTACAGTGAAAATGCAAACAGAAAGACAGCAAAATGTACCAACTTTGTATATGACAGTGCTTTTAAATTACAATGATACATGGCTACTTCAAGATCAAGTTACAATGAAACTACAAACACCAAGATGTACCAACTTTAATGGAATCATAACACCTAAAAATCACCTTTCAAATTTAAAAGAAGACGGTTATGTGTCACCAGTTTTGTGTCTAAAATTTAGGTTTTACTTAAATGATAAGTACGTTGTCTACTTATTTTGTTACAACTCTTTAAAGAAGGTCATAAAATTATTGCAAAATGATAGGTCCAAAATTAAACTAATTATTGCTAGACTATAGCCTAAGAGACTAGCACGAGCTTTGGATTACTAATTAAACTAACAAAGCAAATAAATAATTAAACTTAAATAAATGATATGTAAATAAGGTCGAGGTTGATAGTAGAAGAACGTGCTAGCCAAGTTCATCTTACCAAATAATAGTGATTTGTCTACAAGTGTAACGATTACTTAAGTACTTTAATTTCGTTGGTGATTCACTAATGGAAACTAGGTGGTTCTTCTCCCTAAATTCGAGGCTAACTAATCGCTAACTCTGTCACAGTCAACAAGCCCGCTTAAAATCCTTCGACTATTAATTGTAATTTATCTAAACGTGACAAGTGGCAACCTAAACTTCTAAGAGTTTTACTAACTTAATGGCCTTAATCATGTAAACCTTCTCTAATCCTAATATGTAATTAGCTAGGAGCAGTTTCAGGTGGTTTTTCCTAAATTCTACCATTATGATACGAATCTTAGGTCTTAGAATTAATTCAAGCAACCACATATAAGGGCATTAAGTTATAAGAATCAAATCATATATACTAAGGTCTAGAAAATAAATACACTACTACAAAATGAAGTTAAAGTGACACTGATAAAGTGTTGTATTGTGACAACTCGTAATTTCAGGTCATTTTACAAACTTTGAAAATTTTACTATTCATCTCGGGAAATTACTATTCACTGATTACTATTCATCATTTTTTAAGTCGGTTTGAGACTTTGAGAGGTTATTTCAAAAATTTACTATTCACGAAATACTATTCATTCTCGGAGAAAAATCACTATTCATGATTCACTATTCATCATTTTCGTAAACTAGGTTTACGAGTATCAAATACGCGTAACCTGGAGGGTTAAGCTGCGTATTCATGGAACATCATTGAGGACATTTCATATAGACTAGAGTTAGTCTACATATCATCAGTAACATCATCATCATATTAATTCATGCATGGGTTTGCATATTTCATTAACGTATATTTTCCTATTAAATAAACGCTATCGCACGATCATTTATTTTAAATAATTGATCCGACATGATATATTTTTATACTCATTTTAAGACTATAAAAATTATATTATTAGTTTACCCGATGTTTTCAATTTAATGTATATATAAATTGTTATATATATATATATTTACGACAGTTTTCGTAAATACTACTCGATAATTATTTATTCACTCAATTCTTGCGAGAAAGATATTTTTATAAATTTTACGACTTCGATATATTTTAATTTGTTCCGTTAAAATCTATTTCTAGCTAACGATACCCTAAATACCTAATTATATTTATATACTACACAATATACTTAAGCTAAAATACATTTACTTATCAAAATTACCCAAACCCTCCCCAATATTACCCTTGGCCGACCACCCCTTAGTCACCATGTAAAAAAAATATCTTGCTACTAGACATAACACATATACATTTGTAGACTTGCCACATGTTTTATACAAATTATTATACAAGATATTATCATCCAAAAACACATACAATACACTTATGCAAGGTGAAAACTAACCAAAACTCTCCCAAACTCCTCTCCATATTCGGCCAAGGCAAGAACCAAGGAGAAACTCAAAATTTTTTCAAGATCAAGTGCTTATATTAACACTAGTATACTTCTCTTTTAAGGTTTTGCAATAAAAACCTATGAGTATTTAGGAAACCTAGTTACTTAAACCTCATCGTATACTAGTAAGCTTTTCATGATCTTTACTAATCTTTCATAATCTTACTTGAGTTATTTTTATTATCCTAGTAGAAAAACATGCAAGTATTATGTGATTCATACCACTTTTAATTGTTTTTAGTACTTATTTTGAGTTTTAATCATCCTATAATTAAGCCCTTGAAACATATCATTGTTGATGATGTTTAGGAACCCATGACACCCTAAGAAGGTGTATGGTAGGTTTAGAATATATTTGGTGTGATTTGAAGTGATTGAAACAAGAGTTACGCAAGAAAAACCATTTTCGACAACACTAGATTTGGGTCTGATCATTTTTACAAAATCTGGAAATTTCGACAGGTCATGGATTATTTTGGGCTAGATATTCAGAAAATATACTTTAAAACGAAACCGTGGTCGCTTGAACGGGTTAAAACGGGTTTATAACGAAGAAGTTACGTTATTTTCAAGTTTAAAGACGAAAATTATATTTTCAGAAAATACATGCTGTCTAGAATTATTCATAGGTCAAAAATGAGTTTTAAACATTTTCTAAATAAGTCGATTTATCAAAAATATATTAGTATACATTAATACGAAACTAAGGATATAAAACGTAGAAAACGGACTTATAACGACTAAGTTATACACATTTTAAATATGGATATCGTAACTATTTTTCACAAGTAATAACACTTACATATTTTTACTAGACCAAAATGGTTGTCGCAAGTAACCTTGTTTGGAGCCATTTTTCATATCGATAGAATGCTTTTGAGAAAACGGTGTCTTCTAGTAAAAGTGAGTTCGCCTATTCTATTTTCCAAAATGTTTAACCGTTTGTCAAACGAAGGTATAATGAATAATTTACGATCACTCAAAATTGGTCATTTTCATGAATTGTCAAAGTGTATTATTTTGCGACGAAAAACTATATTTTCTTGATTATCACTTAACGACTATCGTGGGAAGTTGTTTCAACCTATATAAGCGTAAAGTATTTTATAACATGACGAGATGTCATAAACATATATTTCGACGATAAACTTTATTTTCAAATGCACAAGTGGTATGGATATCATATGAGTTTGCATGAATAACATTATATCATGACTTATATTAGATCATATCATGCATAATAGGTCGCGGTTAGAGGTTGCGCCTTATTTCAGTGTATCCACTTTTGCCATCATATCATTGTATCAAGTGAGTTTTCATAGCCCCGTTTTACAAGTTTATACATTATTTCAAACCTACGGGGGAGAATACATTGCACATCATTTTATTACGAGCCCAAGTATATTCAAATTCATTTACATTGCTTAAGTTACTTCATTGCCAATTGAATGTCCCCATTTCATAATCATGAACCGTTAATTCCGGAAGAAGCGAGGGTGAGTGAATAGATCTATTGAGGGTGACTCCTCCATTAGGGTTGGTGGTCCCAACTGGTCAAACGGATGCATTTCATTTAATATCATAATTTGAGTTGTTTGGCAAAACACTCTGTTGGGGCGAACATCATGATCAGTCTAGCTTCGGTGTTATGTGCTTATAGCAATTGTAACATTTTTATGTGGCATATTTGTCATACATGGCCTATACTTGTGGTAGTCGTATAAAACATTTACATAAACTCTATGAACTCACACAACCTTTGTGTTGACACTTTTAGCAATGTATTTTCAGGTATCTAAGGCATATACGTCATGGCATGCATAAGGACTTATCATAGAGTCGCGGTGACGACGCGTCTCACATGGATTTTATGCACTTTAAAACATCGTTTGGATTGTAACAAACTTATTTCCACAAATGTTGACTACCTTTTTGGGACCTATCTTTTGTAAACTTTGAATCTTTTATTATATCAAACGATGTGTTTTCCAAACGACACTTTAGGTCGTTCAATATAACTGTAACTGTTATGCTATGGCAGTCATCCCCCAGAAATTCCATTCCGCTGCAAAACAGGTATTTTGGGGGTGTGACATGTATTATGTGTTTAAAATGTTGCATTATGTCTTAGGTAACACTTTATCAAGTGTTGCGTTATGTAACGTTGCCTTAGGTATAAGCGACACTTTCATATGGAATGTGCAACATTTTTTTAATGTGTTGCCTATATTCAACAAGCAAGGAAATATAATCAAGTGAGTAAACGCAAAATTATTCCATTAAAAAAATATATGGAAATTGATTTTTAAATTATTTTATTATGATTCTGTTTAATATGATTGATTGTAGACTGCAATTCCGGTTATGGTTGGTAGCAAGTTTGATGATTTCATTAATTCCCGATTGATATGCAATGGACTATTTCAAGTGAGGTAACTTTTGACCTTTCATCTTCACTACTATGAGTAGCATTGTTATTTTAGGTTTATTAAATAGAGTAAATATCTTTATTTCACATTTTTTTTCACAAAAATATTGGTTCGACATAACCGTAAGCGGGGATTCATGTAAACTGTTAAGCCCACTGTGATTCTTCTCCAGAAACCGGACCTCATATGTGTTTCTAAAGACGAAAGTTGTGTTAGATATGAAAGTTATCTTTTCATGATCATGTTCTTGCATCAATGATACACTTTTTTTGCGAAAGAGTAATACATTTGAAAACCTTTTTCGCCAAAGAAAATATTACAGTAACTTGTTTAACCTAACTACTTGCAAATAAGGAGTTGCTTATGACTGTATTCTACATGTTTCATTTCTTAAATTGCAGGCAAGAGCATACGCCAAGGCCATAAACGCTACCTGTTCTTCTCAAGCGCGTCTTACAATATAAATGTGAATAAAATCTTCAAGTTTGTCACGGCAAAACTCTTCAACTTGCCGTGGACTTTGGAGCGTAATCTCAAAATTGGGGAACCAATTATCGACTTTTAGTCTTGGTAAATTGATCCTTTAGTGAACGTCAGAATGATACCATCAAGGCATTTAGGTTTTTTTGGTTTAAGCTTCATTTCTTTTGGTAACAAACTCGAATGTACTGAAGAGCAAAGGTGGAGGCTTTGAGTCATCCCGTTTCTCTTTATCAATTGCAAATTAGACTATTTCTATCATATTACTTTCATGCTGGATATCAGAATATGGTCCTTGCTATATTGATGTTCGGATAGTATATGATGTAAGCTGAAACATGTAAAATAACCTATGCGAAATTCGGAATAACTTGAATGTTACGTAACTCCTTACTCGATCAACTATCCGTCTTAAGCATCTAAATGAACTGCAAGGTTTCATCTTATTGAGTGATTCAGGTGTTCTGTATCAATGACGTAGTGGCTCAAGCCTGCAAATAAATCAACCAACTTGTGTTAATGGAAAAATGAAGATGAACCTTGAAAACATTCCCAGGCAAGTTCGAACATGTCATAATCAAACGTCTTAGTTTAGAACTTGTCGTAGTCAAACGACTTAGTGTATACTTTGTGAACAGTATCAAACGACACAAACTAACCCAGAACAACATAAAAGAATTTGCACAAATGTACATTGAAAGAATGTAGATGAGAGTTGTAAACTATCGACCACACGTCAACAAAGTAATGGTCAATTTCTAAATGTCCTCTATGATTGTTGGAACATGAGTTAAAGCCATTAACGGAGTCGTTCTTGACAAAAATGACCCCAACACGTCACATGAGTCTCACCTATATCATGTGTGTCATGTGATACAAGTGAAGCTTCAAAAGTCTCTCCTAGGGGTGAAAATATCGCATAAACGAAGCTAGCAATGTGTTCTTCATTTCTTTGAGTACATCATTTTCTAAATACTTAGTAAATGGCTCTTGCCAATGTGTCAATGTTTTGCGATGTCAAAATAAATAAATAAGATTTAGTGAAAGATACAATACGACATAATCCCTTGTGTTGTACCAAAGATCCTAAACCACATGTGTACGAATATATAGCTTGTTGTTCGCCAATTATCATCTCCAAATGGCACTACAACAATCGGATGGACGGGCGAGAAGACTTTCGCCGGGGACACAAAGTCCCCGGCGAAAGTCACTAAACGACAAAATTGAATCTGACGTGGCACATTAATTCGCTGACTTGTTACGGAAAATTCAACGCATATTTTCCGCGGGGACATATCCCCGGCGAAAGTAAGTTTGATTTTTATTAATCTTTGACCGGATAGTCAAAATTCAAGGCAAAGTTTCTCCGAAAGTATTTTCAACTTCTATCAAAATTTGACCAAAGCCAGAAGCATGTTAATTGTTCGCGGGAAATTCCGCCAAACCTTTTGCCGGGGACATGTCCCCGGCAAAAACCTTATCCAGAAAAATTACACTTTATATATCACACAAAGAAAATCTGAGATCTTATCCCACCAAAATCTACCATATCTTATCCTCAAAACCACAACCTCGCAACCTCTTATCTTCACACAAATTTCAAAACCTGAGATGGAGCAATTTAATCCTTTTATGTGTTCTTGTGGAGCAGGAAATATAAAATTAAGAACATCACATAGAGATTATTCATATGGACGACAATATTATTCATGTCCTCTGCCAAAGGTGAACAATCATACATTTCTTATTTATGTAAATATGCAAATAATTGGGTTGTAATCTCTTATAATTTTTTTCTTATGTAACAGCCCATAAAAGATAATGGGTGCGGATATTTTATGTGGAAGGATGCATTTGACGAGTACTTAAGAACAATCTCTGCACCAACAGAGTGCTCGAGCTGCAATGAAAAAGATCTTAGGATAAGGTTGCTGGAAACACAAAAACATGTGCTAGAGACAAGAGTAAGGGTGCTGGAGGCCAAACTTGAAATGACAACGATTCCTGACGACCACGCATGTCAGTCGGATGCATTACTTCGTGAGCTGTTAGGTGACATGGAAAATCTCTGTATGTAGTAGTAGTAGTAGTAGTAGTAGTAGTAGTAGTTGTTGTTGTTGTTGCTGCTGCTGCTGCTGCTGCTGTTGTTGTTGTTGTTGTTGTTGTTGTTGTTCTTGTTGTTGCTAATCAAAGTAGTAGTTGTTCTTGTAGTTGCTGTTGTTGATGTTGTTGTTGTTCTTGTAGTATGTATCTGTCAAGTATTTTTATACCAATGCACATATACTTGGTCGTTTAACATGATACGTATACCAATGCACCTATACTTGGTCGTTGAACATGATACATATACCATAGCACCTATACTTGGTCGTTTAACATGATACGTATACCAATGCACATATACTTGGTCGTTTAACATGATACGTATACCAATGCACCAATACTTGGTCGTTTAACATGATATGTATACCAATGCACCTATACTTGGTCGTCTAACATGATACGTATACCAATGCACCTATACTTGGTCGTTGAACATGATACGTATATCATAGCACCTATACTTGGTCGTTTAACATGATACATATACCAATGCACATATACTTGGTCGTTTAACATGATACGTATACCAATGCACCTATACTTGGTCGTTTAACATGATACGTATATCAATGCACCTATACTTGGTCGTTTAACATGATACGTATACCATAGCACCTACACTTGGTCGTTTAACATGATACGTATACCAATGCACCTATACTTGGTCGTTTAACATGATACGTATACCATAGCACCTATACTTGGTCGTTTAACATGATACGTATACCAATGCACATATACTTGGTCGTTTAACATGATACGTATACCATAGCACCTATACTTGGTCGTTTAACATGATAAGTATACCAATGCACCTATACTTGGTCGTTTAACATGATACGTATACCAATGCACCTATACTTGGTCGTTTATACATGATACGTATACTATAGCACCTATACTTGGTCGTTTAACATGATACGTATACCAATGCACATATACTTGGTCGTTTAACATGATACGTATACCATAGCACCTATACTTGGTTGTTTAACATGATACGTATACCAATGCACCTATACTTGGTCGTTTAACATGATACGTATACCAATAAACCTATACTTGGTCGTTTAACATGATACGTATACCAATGCACCTATACTTGGTCGTTTAACATGATACGTATACCAATGCACCTATACTTGGTCGTTTAACATGATACGTATACCAATGCACCTATACTTGGTCGTTTAACATAATACGTATACCAATGCACCTATACTTGGTCGTTTATACATGATACTTATACCATAGCACCTATACTTGGTCGTTTAACATGATACGTATACCAATGAACATATACTTGGTCGTTTAACATGATACGTATACCAATGCACATATACTTGGTCGTTTAACATGATACGTATACCAATGCACCTATACTTGGTCGTTTAACATGATACGTATACCAATACACCTATACTTGGTCGTTTAACATGATACGTATACCAATGCACCTATACTTAGTCGTTTATACATGATACGTCATATATTTTTAGACTTTGCCGTATCGCCGTGTCCGTGCAACCTAAGTTAAAAGTAATTAGACTAGTTTTATAATTTTTAGGTTAAATTTATTTATATAATTTTATAATTTATTATTAGTTCTAATTATTTAAAATGATAGTTTTAATTTTATAATTAAACCTTTTCCCGGGGACATGTCCCCTGGGAAAGTTTTGGTATAAATTTTCATTTTCCCTCCGCACTTTTGCTTTATCCCGCCATCATCTTCCCCGGGGATGTGTCCCCGGCAAAAGTATCGCTAGAAGACAAAGCAAACTTTCGCCGGGGAGTTGTCCCCGGCAAAAGGTGAAAGAAAATATTAACCTCCATTATTTACAGATCTGGTCTCACTCGGGAAAAAAACGAAAAACACAGCCTCGTCTTCCTCCCTCTCAACTCACCACCAAAGCGAAGACAACCACTCCCACCGTCATCTCTCACCACCACCTCCACCAGCTACTCTCACCACCACCTCCACCGGCTACTCTCACAACTACTCCCACGGGCGTTGTCTTCCCCACACTCGCACCACTGTGCACGATGCGTTTTCTTCCCCCTCTCATTGTTTAATTCTTTCTCTTCCCCTCTACCCTCACAACATCCGAGACCGAGACCGAGACCAGGTACAATTTTTTTTTTAATTTTGCTAATTTTTAATTTTGCTAGTTTTTTTTATTTTCGTTATTTTTATTTTTGTTTTAATTGTTAATTGTTAATTGTTTAATTTATAATTTATAATTTTTATTTTTTATTTTTTTTGGTACAGTAGCTGTGGTGTGACCAACCTGAGACCGAGACCGAGCCGAGACCACAACCGTGAGCCGAGACCAAAAGGTATGTTTATTATTTTTTTTGTTTATTTTTTTTAGCGGGGACATGTCACCGGCAAAAGTTTATAGCTCCCTATTTCCTGTAATATGAGTAGGGTATGCAAAATTTATAGTTATTGCTGTTTTGGAACTACATTGCGTTTGTGGGACTTGGGTTCGACCCGTTGCTATTGTGGGACTGCAGTACAGGGGACTTGGGTTCGACACATTTGGTACTTTTGTGGAATTCATTAAAATTAGTAAACTTAAGATTGATTTGGTGTACAACTATCCTACATAGGTGTACACAGTTTATTTTGTGAGCTTATGATATTTGAATCTAGGAGGCTATCCCTTTCTCAATACTTCATAGCTTAGTGGTCAAGGGTATAAATGACATAGATTTTACTGCTTGAAAATATGTCTGCCTGTTCAACTCCACGAGTATTAGGTATAAGATGGGTTTAATTTTGTTTTGTAGATGAACCCATCAGCGTAAACCTGTATTCAGTCTCAATTTTGTTTTGTAGATGGGTTTAATTTTGTTTTGTAGATGAAAATATGTCTGCCTGTTCTCAATTTTGTTTTGATATCAAGCTCAATAGTATGAGTTAAAAAACGGCACTACATTTTAAAACAAGAGCTTCATATGTTCCCAATTGATAAGAAACACGTCCTTCACAGTAGAGTAGCTGATAATAAGATGAATTCCCAGGAATCATAACATAAAAATGCATATAATAGAGATTAGAGAAGCATGATTGCCAACTTAGATTTAAACATATGAAGGCAATCAATTATCTTCTCAGTCAGCAAACACACAGAAGAGGTATTTCAGGAAACCTGTATTCAGTCTAACAAAGTCAAAAGCTAAGTCAGTCATTCAGGTCAAGATATCGACCACCAATGTAAATAGGCGCCCTGGAACAAACCAACGTCATGTGACAAGGTTGGCCAAAAATATCGACCACCAATGTAAATATACTGTTAAATGTGTTTATTTGTTTATTTATTTATTTATTTATTTAATTATTTATTTAATTATATATATGTTTCTTCACTAATTTCTATGTTCATTTAACAGATGGCAGATGTTGTAGCTAGGTCTCACGGTGGCGACGGAGGTAATTCGCCACCTCTTGGTCCCTCGAGGAGGATAGGCACCAATTGCCAGCGTAGAATTTCGAATTATTTTTCACTAACTGTATTTGATTACATGTTATTTTAAATTGATAAAATGTTATTTTTTGTCATCATCACTTGAATTTGATTACTTGTAGGCTCTAAATCGAAAGCTGCAGACCCAAACGCCAAAATTGGGAAAGGCCGGAAGGTGGTGCGTGGTCCCACAAAGAACACGGAACTGAAGGCGATGAGGGCACTGGATGGTTGTCCTGTGTCGATCGAATTTCGGCCCAACCCAAAGGGGTTTTGGACACACGTGGGCCCTCACTCTTCTTGGTTCTCCAACTATGTTGGGGAGGTGTTACGGGACTCGATTCCCATGTTTTGCGATTCATGGGCTAAGGTTCCCGAAACGGCCAAGGCCCACATCCACGAGCATCTACACGTAAGTTTTTTTTAACCTTTATTTAAATTTGTATATTTATTCAAACTTGTTTGTTTATTTAAATTCGTATATTTTTTATTTATATTTTATTGCAGCACTACTTTGATCTCGACACACACCTTGCTGGCCCGAATAGAGAGAAGATTGTTGCATCGAGTATTATCTCCAAAAACGATACGACGACAACAAATATATGTACAAAAAGATAACTTTAACGGCAGCAGTGGGCTGGAGAAAATTGAGGAGGTCAAAAGAAAGCGTCCAGAGAACAAGACGCAAGAGGATTGGGATGCGTTGGTAAATTTCTGGATCGACACTTTATAATAATAATAATAATTCATTTATATAATAGTTTTATAATTTAAAATACGCAGGTTAAGCTTTGGACAGACCCCAAGAGCAAGATCTCATAGGTGAATCGACAAAACCGAATGGCGAACACGAGTTCTAGCCTTCACGGATCTCAGTCGTATGCTGCTATTCGCCATAACTTTGTAAGAAACTATTTAATCATTTTATTTATATATATACATGGTGTTGGGTGTGTCGTTATTGATTTTATTTCTAAACAGTTGACCAACGAGGCTGAGGCGGCGGTCGGAGAAGACTTGATAGAGCTTTACCGTCGGAACCATACGAGGGGCGATGTCTTTGAGTCCTCGTTATCTGAGGCTAGATATGTAAGTATAATTTATTTTCAAAGTCACCCATTTTGATGATATATAATGCATCACGAGTTATATATTACTTTTCTTGTTTTTTTGTAACTAAACAGAACGAGATGCTGCAGATGCAGGAAGAGAGCACCTCCGATGGGACTCGCATGACTGACCGTCAGATTTTGCGTACCGTGATTGGTGGTAAGCAGCGTGGTCATATTCCTGGTGTAGGTCAGGTCTTACCCAGCGGTGGAGTGAAGAAGACCTTTAGCACCTCCCGACCTCGTGATGCAGTGGATGTGTCCTCACTGCGGAAACGATGCAAAAACTAACGAGGAGCTCGCTACACAGAGGAGTCAGATGGACCAGGTCATGGAGTTTGTGAGGACAGTGCCGGGTTGGCAGGAGCGAATACAGTCCGCCCCGGGATCAAGTGCTACTCCACCAGGTGGGTCGGGATCTCGGGAGGGTGGGTCGAGATCTTGTGCTACTCCATCCGGCGAGTCTAGAGATACCGGGGAAGGTAATGGGGGTAGTGGGGTTTGAGATGCCGATTTATGTTACTTTAACACATTTTGGATATGTTTGTATAGAATAACATGGATTATTATGTCGTTTATGTGCATTATGTGCTAGGATTCCCGTAAATGGATTATACGTATAGTTTTGGACCATTTGCGGATAGGTAGTTTTGGATAGTTTTGTAGATGATCATGCATTAATGGTTTAGGAACCGTTTTGGCGATTTTGGAAAACGATAAGTATGTTAGCGATTGATGGGTATATATGATATTATGTTTAGCGAATTTGTGTTATGATTGGCATGATTTTGGAAAAGGATAACTATGTTAGCGAATTTGTGTTATGATTTTGAAAAGGATAACTATGTTAGCAAACAGGTTGTAGATTTTTTCCGGAAATTTTTCGGAAAATTTCCGGAAAAAATCTGGAAATTACCCATTTTGCAGTAATATTTTGCATATTGGGTCAGCTAGTTTTGCCAGGGACATGTCCCCGGTGAAGGTTCAAAAGCATATTTCAATTTACTGCTTTTCCCGGGGACCAGTCCCCCGGGAAAACACGAACTAATGACATAATTAGGATACTTAAAGTAAATTTCAAAAGTAGTTTTCCCAGGGACGTGTCCCGGCAAAAACGATGCCACGCTCGACATGTTTGACCGGCGACAATCGACTGCGGGTCCCACATGGCCCCAGTAAAAGTGGTAAACAGTCCCCGGGAAAAGTATTCACAAGAAGGAATTGCCGGGTTCTTTTCGCCGGGGACATGTCCTCGGGAAAAGGTTTCGTAGAGGACATGTCCCCGGCGAAAGCCCTGAAATTTCGTATGCGAAAGCGGCGATTGTTGTAGTGTGGATAGTAATAGGTTAACAACAATTAATCTTTTTTTTGTATGTTAAGATGCGTAGATACCCTGTACCTCTCTTAACTTGATGCGATTAGGGTTTGAAGCTATTTATGTTGTATTGAGATTTTCTAAGGTGAATAACCACGATTGGTTTTTCGGCAAAAATAAACACCAAAACAAACATAAACAACAGAATCTGTGGATAGACTTATTTTATCTTAGTTTCATTTGTAAGAGAAGGTGATCATGAATTGTTCATACCAATTTTATAAGATCTTACTCACTTAATCCCTTAAAGTATTGGGTGCCTAATGAATGAGTCAACAGTAGCTTATGCTAACAATCAATTCAGCTCACAACGTGTTTTAACAATAATGTACTCTAACGATTCTATTAGCTTGATTTGCTTTGTCCTCCAACCACCTGTTGACCAACCCCAAAAGATATACTCATATTGAGTATTCAATGAAATGAGGGCCGCAAAGTTTAACTATTAGAGCATCGCCACGTGTGGTAACACGCCACAACTATTTTATTGGTGTCACATCAGCTTTAACACTAACATAATTCAAACCGCAGATTCCAAGATATTGCATGCAACATAAGCGTTGTGCCTTTCTTTGTAGGCCTCCACAGGGCTTTCCGAAGCTGAGCGAATGAATTAGCCCCTCATAACATGCCATAACAACCCTTTTGAGACCTACGGTTTTAATTTTTTGGGATTATGTATTAGGAGGCCACCCAACTATTCATTTTACTTTTAGGCCACCCATTTATCAAAACTAACTTATAGGCCGCTCATTTATGGGTTTGCTTTTGTTTATACCAATTTCGGATAATTTTATATCGAAAATCTTTAAAACAACAATAATAAAGCTAAATATAACATATTAAAACAACACAAACGAGTATTGAAATGTAAATTATCGGTTTTAACCATTATTTAAGTGCAACTTTAGTTAGTTGAAAGGGAATTAAGATAATTTAACTAATGTTTTACGTTTAAATTGTTATTTTTATTGTGTTTATATGTTAAAATTAGCTTTATTCTTGTAATTGTATGAATACCCGGCAAGAATTTAAACGAGATTGGTATAAAGAAAAATGATTACATATTTAGGTGGCCTAGTTAGTTTTAGAAAATGGGTTGCCTAAAAGTAAAATGCATAATACTTGAGCGGCCTTTGAATACATAATCCTTAATTTTTTTTCCATTATAAACCAACTAAATTTTTATTCAATACAAATAAAAACTACACACATTAGATATTAAAAAAATAATAATAATAAAAATACATAAAAATAAAGTTATAATTTTGCATTCACCAAATAAATATTATATATATATATATATATATATACTAGTGGCAAAACCCGTCCGATGGACGGGTATGACTTGTGATTTTTATTTTTA
This sequence comes from Chrysanthemum makinoi, assembly GCA_910596185.1. Lineage (NCBI taxonomy): Eukaryota > Viridiplantae > Streptophyta > Magnoliopsida > Asterales > Asteraceae > Chrysanthemum > Chrysanthemum makinoi. The sequence goes on along the minus strand of OU343222.1, from coordinate 53,833,490 downwards.
GGATTTAGTAGAACAAATATATACTAAAAAGAAATTAAAAGTTAAATGAAACAGTTAAGATCTATAATTGACAAACACGGATGACATTCCCAAGTGTAATAGTTCCCAGATCTCCATCCTGTATCCAAAAATTAAAGTGTCAAAGCATTTGGAATAGTTTACATGGTACTCTTAGGAAGTAACAGAGATATTTTAATCCGCGTTCCAGTCAATAGTGTACAATGTCGGGGGTTGAACCACTTTAGTGATGAAAACAACATTGAATTTTTATTTTTAAGACGACGGCCATCATCTAGTATCTACATAATTTATTCAGGAAAAATAAGTACATAAACATGTATATGAAGTTATGAACTAAGGATTGTACTAAAAGGTCAATAGTTGTACCATGGTGTGCCAATCAATTGCCTTCATTTACAAAAACAATATATATATACTTTAACATATGTATCTTTGGAAATTTCAGAAATTACATATATATTCTTTTGATGCATTAAAAGCATTGTATTTTATGCATAAAAAACTGGTACAAAGGATATACATGTAATTATTCATCTAGGGAGGATATATATGAAATTACCTTATCATATATATAAATGGTAACTAAAATCATTTATCAAATAAATAAAAGGGATAATTTATACACATAATCGTGTCTGATATATGTAAATCAAATAAAGATATATTAATATAACCTTTGTTAAAGTATTTATATTCGATTGGTGGGCCTTCAATAATGCAGTAAGATGTGATATAAGAAAACAAAGAACGACATAAGAGTGTTGACTGTATCTGAGATATAACGAAAGCACCAGAGATGACGATCATTGAATAAGACACACAAATTAAATTTCAAAGATATAGCGACGAAGCATTTGCAACTGATCACCGTGCGAGCGACCGCTAGGGCCAACATTTGTAGCTAAAAGTGGTACATATATACAATAAAAGCATTGATGTATATTGGTGTAACTACAAAGAATGAAGTATTAATGTTTCCTAATATTCAAAATCTTAAAGAAGTATTGTGGCATTCGGTCACATAGATAAGCTCGTCACTGGCATTCTAATAAGCAAATGAGTCATCTAGTGTGCAAAAAAGAACATGGTTCTCACAAGTTGCAACCATCTGCTCTTTAATTGTGAGTGTCCTAAGCATATTTGAACCAAACTGGTAGTTATGTAAAAGGAAAGGAAATATCAGTTGATGTTGTACTTAATGTCATTGCTGAGAATAGATTGAAGTACAAAGAGAGGAAAATAAAACATGAAAGGGCTTTCCTTTAATTAATGTAGGAGAAGACGAGAAAACTGTTGAAGATTGATATAAAACATTGGATAAATTTGTTAGGAAGCTTGACTCCTGTCATGTGGAAGCTCAAACAGATCACACTGCGTTCAATACTTTAGAGTAAAGATATCAAACTATATAAGCATTATACTTTTTTTAAAGAGGTGCGGAAAATGTGTGGCAAAACATTGATTGACATCTAAAGTAGAACGTCAACGTTTGCATCTTATAAGTGACCCACTAAGACTTCCACTGGGCACGCAAAGATAAGCAAGTAATATTTCATCAAAAGTCGAAAATAATCCCAGTCACAGCCCTTAATTACCTGAATCACTGTCATGTGTCTCTCAATGTAACTACGGGTTAAACCATGTTATAGCAAGAATGCTCTGTGTACTCTCGTCGGACTATACTAATCCCTAGTGGTTGATCAACAAATGATGCTCCTTAAGCCCTGCTGATAAACTTTTTAAAATTGACATCTGAGAAGTACTTAATATTGATATACATAATTACCAGAGTAGATAAATTACCTCAAATTGAATGATCAAATTCACTCTGCAATCCTTTTCTTCTTTTAGCTAAATACATTCAATTTCAAATACATTATAGGTTACAATCTCAACCTATTTGGTGTTGAGTGAGGCTAAGAGGGGACTATTTGTTTTGTAGCCTTTTTTGTTATTCCTATTTTTGCTTCTTTGGATCGGGTTCAGTGTCCTCTTCTTTGGTATCCTTGAACAACTGCCTTTGGACTGGTCCGCGGGTTCTTGGACTCTTGGCGTCACTTTCTTGTATGAAAACAATCACTTCCATTGTTGGTGTCAAAGGTTTTGGTGTCAGATTTGTTAATTGAGTCTGTTCCATAGATGTGCAAATGGTTGCTGAAGTTCCTTCTTCGCCAGTATTTATTGCAGGCGCTGGTATCAGCAACAGTGTTTCTTTTATCACTTTGTCTAAAATAAAGCTCGGCCGTCTTTGCATGCTTCCTGGGCCAATATGGAACTGAAAGACATGCCTTGTATTTTGTAAATTTTGTAGCTCAACTGGAAAGGTATATTCATCTTTGTTTGGTGTTTCTTTGAGCACCTCATCAATTTTTTTGACCAAGGATTCTGTATCCGGGCTAAAGCAATTAAGATTTATGTTTGCTGTTTCATCTATGATGATTGCTTTGAAGCAATAGTTGCCCACAAAGTATACATAAATTTGTATTAGATATCTAATAGGGTAAGGGAACTATGAAGCCGTGTATGTTTTCAAATATGTATGTTTTTTGCAATACCTGTAGTTCGGGGTTGGTTCAGTGCCATATTCTTAGTGTGGAAACCCTTCTGCAAAAAATTTTACACATGTTTGGCATTTGCTATAATACCATGGTTTTGTTTCATTTGCTTGTCGTTGACATCAACAGGTCTAGGAAGATAAATTGACTGAAAAATATGAGAACACAGACTTAGTACATTCCATCACATACTACTATCACAGACTAATGAGATGATGAATTCTTAAAGAATGCAGGTGGAAATATGGGTGGGTCTGGGGCAGGTTGGCCCGAAACGCTTTCTGTCACAAGTGAAAGTTGTACAATTATGTAAAGATTAGTTTGACAGATATGATTCCAATAATCATATTATTTAGTTTTACAGCTTGGGGGACTTTCAACCCAAAATGTTCCCATTTACGATATTTAAATTTTAACCATAAAGATGCTGTATAAATACATGTTTACACACTATCGAAGACGTCGGAAAAAGGCTGACATTATAGGTGAAAAAATAGGAGTTCTCATGATAAATTTGGCAGATACACTTTAGGTTGACTCCAAAGCAATATGAGCTGCGTAGGCTTGATCAGCAAAAAAACCAACTTCTTGTGTTCGTATATATTATTAGACATAATTACAAAAACCATTTAGGAAAAAATGACCATCTTTATGAGAATAGAAATTTAAAATGATCTCGAGTATCCTGTGCGAGAAATTTGAACATTAATATAGCCCAAAATGACCTTTTTCTACTGTGTTGAAGTTGCCTCCTATAGCTAACGTATATTTATTGACACAACTAACCTGTTAGACTTTATCAATATTCAGTAGCATTGAGAAATATATAAGATACTCTACTATTAGCTGTGATTTCGATTAACTCCGTTTGTTCATAGTGTTGTACATTTATTTTGGAATGAGAAGATCAATAAGCAATGAACAAATGGAAAACCAAAAGGATTAAATGTACCTTCCCGCCTAGTAATTCAGCATCCTCCCAGATCAAATCATATGAATTCCTCTTCTTTTCACTATCTAACCTGGTCAAAAGATGAGCATACGTGTAAATAAGCAGACAGACATCTATAGCTCCGATAAAAGTTGCAATGAACGAAAATGAAACAATGTAATTACGCATATGTGGTGTCACTTTTGAACCATATACTCATAAATCAGTCAGTTTGGGTTGGGGGTTTTATTAAACAGATCACATAAAAAATGGGGTCACAGGGGGAACATGCTATTCGGGTTTAAGAAGTTAAAAGTTACCGAGAATGTTCTTAACATTGGTCGACCAAAGAACTTGAGAACAACTTCGTTCCTGATCACGATGAAGCACCTGTGGCGCAGCTACACCAAAAAGAAAAAAAAAGAGCATTTGATTATAAAGTAGGCAGAGTAGATACCTTAACAATTCAAATGACTTGCCTTAACCTTCATTAGTGTTTCCTCAACTCTCTGAGACATCACAGTTATCTCCCAAATTTTGTTTGATTTGACAGCCAGTATCTTAAAAACATAAAACAAGTTCACTGCATATTAGTACAACTAACAATCCACCCATCTAAAAAAAACAAACACATTGTGCGATACCAGATTTAGAAAACATACAGCAAAACTTAAAAGAGAAAGAACGGTTATATTATAATTTGAGAACTACCAACCTCAGTAACTTCGACCGGTTCAGTTAATAATACCTCCTCGTCTTTACTGGGGTCCACCCTGCCTTCTGGTCTTCCTCCTGTACCACCTTTTGTATTGAATAACGAACCTTTACCAAGTTTGATGCAAAACAAGTTCCCTAACTCTGGTGTACCTTCAGCACCACTAAGTGGTACCTTACCATCGGCGCCCCCTCTTCCTGCTGCTGCTACTACTGGACCTGAAGTAAATGTCACTTTACCTCCCATGCCTAACAAACCCAATGCGCTTTCTGGTGCAAATTTGTCTTATCAGGGCATGTCTCATTCAGCTGAGTCCTCCACACCGTCACTTATAACCCCGGGACATCTGTTGCAGTCCAAACACCCTTTAAAGCTGCATTATTTTTAATTATCTTCTAACCTTGTTTTCATAAAAAGTGCCTTGCATATCGCAAATCTGATGTTGGGCTTTACATCGCTCGACTATTTCTGGGGAACAATATTTCTGCAATTCTTCAGTTTCTCTCTGTAGATAGTAGAATGTGTTTTCAGATTTATATGGTGTGCCAAGTTTAGTGAGTTAAGGTTTGAGTTTGGGTTATCGAAATTAGGACATGAGATGTTTGAGCTTATTTTGCAAGTCCACCTATAAAAATGAGGAACATTTAATACCCGAACCGTATACTTTTTTAGCTTATTTGGGAATGGCAATGGTACAGCAAAAGGGGTGGCTCCACATGCAAGATTGGCGATTTATAAGACTTTTTGGAATCAAGACTCTAAAAGTATGTTGACAGAATATCTGGTTGCAATTGATCAAGCCATCATTGATGGGGATGATGTATTGTCGTTGTCTATCGCCACCACGGGTGTCCCTTACTGGTACAACACGGATGGTAATGGATACAGCATAGATGGTGTAATTCTTCATCCTCTGAAAAATAGCTCTGCTAGTAAGTACTGCACTGACAATGACACTTAGTCCTGGGTCAGTCAGGACAATATCGGATGCACCCTGAGCTGCATCAGTAGCATCAGCAACCGCAATACCAATATCAGCCCTCTTTAATGCCGACGCATCATTCACACCATCTCCGATCATTCCACATATATGTTTTCTCTCCTGTAGCTTCTTCACAATCTCATACTTATGCTCTGCACTCAACCCCTTCTACGGCTTAAATTCTATATTATTTGTACATGTAAATTTGAAAAAAATCATAAGCTAAGTCAATTGTCGACATATATCAATCATCTTTTGAGTCAAGCAGTCGCCTTTTGAGGACTTCATTTTCCTTCCTCAGTTTGATGACCTTCTAGAATCTCAACATTTTGATTTGAGCTCAGATTTTGCTTGTTTTCAACTTCCAACTTCGTCTTAGTAATCGGTACTGCAAGACACACATGGAAAACAAATTTAAGCAAATGTATCATCACGTATATAACAATGCCATTGAAGTTTTGTTAATGGTAACATCAGATGGCCATATTGTCAAGTTGTCAAAGAGGTTGAAAGATGGCCCAAGTGTATATTTATACATACAATCTGATTTACAACTAAATAACTTACAGTGGCTACTATTTTTTTTATACGTAGCATAAGAAACATTTTTTTTCTCGAGGATGTATCCCTACAGTCAACGCACCACATGAGTCATCCAACGGGTGTATCTTCTTTTGTGGTTCCTTCAATGCCTTTTTCGCTCGAATCTTGTGCTTAAAGAATACGAAATTATAACCTTTTGACTTGACGGTTTTCCTTGAACTGCAATAAGTTACATAAATTGGAGTAAATTCCATAATAAATAAAAAATTGTGAACAAAATAATTCAAAGGTTTAGCAACTTACAAAATATTAATGGCTGTAAAATCAGAAATCATTCCGTGTTAGAATCTGTACCCTAAGTTGGAGCTGATATAAGAACTCTAGATCCGGGGAAGTAACAGTAAATCAGTGTTGCAGCAACATGAAGGGACCCAATGCGTAATAGACTTTGAATTGGCGCAACCTGCATTGTATGTTGGATTAATCAGATGAATTTTTTATGAAAGCTTATGCTTAAAGACTCTATCGTAGGAGGTTGTGACAAACTGTTTATGAAATAAGCTAATAAATTGCTTAATTAAGCTTACAAAACACACCTTTATATGCAATCCGAAAAAACCATCAGATTACATTTAACATAACATCACCCTTATGCAACTACCTAGCACATATTAGCAACATCACCTCATAAAATAAAAACTAAACATGTGAAAACAAATTATGTAAAAACCCAAATTGACTAATTGCTAATTCATAAGTAAATACCCCTAATATGTAACAATGGTACAGAAGTATGTAGTATAGTAACTTGCCTCAGAGGTGGGGCATGATGCCTTAACAGTGGAGTGGTATTATATCCTCCTTTACCTAAGTCCTCCTTAAGATGTGCAATTTGCCTCTTAAACCAATCAGCCCTACTAAAACACATAACAACAAAATCATTGTGTTAGAATAAGAAGAAACACAGTTTGTAGCCAAATTTATAGGATATCGTTTATCTTAAACTCATAACCATCAAAGGTCAGTAGTGGGTCAAAACTTGGAATTGTTTTCTCGTAAAGCTTATAATGAATTTACCCATTGGCTCCGTTAGAAATAACCATAAGCCAAAATCACATCGTTCATATCTTAAAGGGTTGAAATTTTTGTAGCATACCTCTTCAGCTGAAAGCCGGTCTTTTGGATCAAATGCAATTATGTCGCCAAGTTGTGGATCGCAACGCTACACACGGGAACAAAAGAAAAATGTATCACTTAGCCGAAAGCGTATATGTAGCTGCATATAAACATGCCTAAAGTAAATACAATATTCACTGTATACTTGGTACCATTTAAAAAACGCTACTAATCATTGCATTCACTTTTAATAGGGAAGGATCTTACTGCTTTCATCCTACCATATCAAGATCCAACTCTCTCAAGCTCAAGTACATATCATATCAAATGAAAAACCATTAGCAGTAGCAAAATGAAAGAAAAAATCACCATCCCTTATACCAAAAAAAATACCTTTCATCAATTCAACATCAATAATCAATAAGAAATCAAGTCAAGATTTAGCTAAATGGAAAAGGGTGAAAAGTCGATCCAACCGGTTTAAACCTCTACGTATATAAAACTCACACCTGTCATGCAAAGCCTATGCCAATTTCGGAAAACACCTACACGAATAGACCATTTTTTTTTTCAAAATATACCCATATATACTAAGAAAATGAACATCAGAATAAATTTCACCAACCGAACCCACTGACAACCGACCCCTTGAACCTTCGTATCTGGAATGAAGCTCGTTCCATATGCTTACCTCATCTGCCTGTTTAGATCGTATCAGAAACATCAAAGCTCCATATATGATCAGGACCTGTTTGTGGGAAAAGAAGGTGGAAAAGTTTTAAAATTTTATAAAACTTGTTCAGGTAAAATGTTTAGAAAAGTGAATAACACAAAAAATCTAGAAAAAAAAATGTAGAAAGTTACAGGTAAAAAGAGTCATCCGTTGGAGTGCCATTTTCTTCTCAGAAGGTCTTAAAAGTCAGAAGCCGTGAACGATCAGCCCACAAAATCTTCATAGTGATCAAAAGCACCTGTCATTCAGCCTAATGATTTACAATAGCCTGGAAGTTACATCAACAATTAAAGTTATAGTGTTGATAAAAGCATATCACTTTAATAATTCTGGAGATAAAGTAAAAATTAGATTAGCTTGTTATCGCCAGTCACAATCATAACCCACAACATATATGTAAAGTGACCATGAACAACTATAAATGAATTAATGTACTGAACAATAATATAGACAACTACAAATTCAGTCTTCATTAAAAGCTATTACTAATTATCGTATTCAAAACAATGCTTGTATTTATATTTATGTTTTGAATAAAAAAAGGTTTTTTAATTATTAAGCAATCACATCAGAAACTTCATATTTTTGCTATCATTTCTCATTCATTTAAAACACTACTCACTATAGAGATTTATTGTTTTGATGTATTTTAATCTTAGCTTTTGCATAGTGAACACCGCCTCTTTTACACAACTTATATATGTGATGATAGGCGACCCAATTTTACCCAAAAACCCATATTGACTCATTACGTTTCCCGTCACACCAGCCCATTTTCCCACTACAACACGGAACTAAAGCATACCTTCATCAATTGTTGATCATGCCAAGGACCATTGTCTGACTTCAAGCATCCACCTTCATTTAGGCACGAACAACTTCCATCAAGAAAATCGAGTAGTCTGCTGTGATCTAAGCATAATTGAGAACCCCATATACAAACATATACAAACATAAATTTAATCCGTTCGCCGAACTAAGTGACATGATATCGCAACCAATATTCCTAGCCAGTGAGTTTATATTTTTCAACATACCGTGGATACGTGTTTATCTGCAAGTGTTGGCGAGAGACACCATCAGAATCACTTCGGGTATTCGACAATAGGATTTATGCGCTACTTGTAATATCCAATTGGCTTGCAAAACAACAAAACAGATTTAGATTATGAATTCAACCATTATTATATATCAGATAATAATATGTACGTGGCCCATTTGCTGTTTGGCACCATATAATTTTGTTGGTTTTCTCCTAGCACTAACCTTGCGCAGTTGCAGAAACACTTCAGTGTACGTACTAAACCGATAATAATAACAGTAGACAGTATGTATGCTAGTGGGGATGCATAAATAAACCGATAATAATAGCCTATCACAGTTTAAATATGTGTAATATATATGTGTATGCATTCATAAGGATAACATCAAATTAGTGTGAAATGTAGAAATAAATTGATAATGACAGCATTTCAGCATCGTAAATATAAAAGTAAAACCTATTTATAACAACAGTTCTCGAGACTTGCAGCGAATAAGAGTTAAATACTAAAGTGACAAATACACCAAAATTCTTCCAAGCTTAGGGCATGAATATCTCAGCTCTCCATTTCCATCAACATCCTTTGTCATCGCTAGAGCTGCCTATGCCATAATAAATATTCTGTGACATTGAATCCTGGTACACGTGGTTCTATCGAGACCTTTTTTTCAAAACGGGACCCAGTTTCTACCAAAATCTGATGTTTGTTCCATGTCTGAAATCATACAACCAAAGGTTATTGCCTATCGGGCTAGCCTACTACTATGGAGTCGGCTTGTTACATAAATAAAACAT
>OU343222.1:53786557-53819057 GCA_910596185.1 Chrysanthemum makinoi | reverse complement strand
GCAAAGACAATATGGATGTTGTTTTATGTGAAGATCCAAATTGATTGCAGAAGATAAAGTACTTTCGTGTATAGATAAAAAGAATGTGGGTCGTAAAACTCTTGCTTATAAAGTGGTTGAAGTTTATTTATCAATCATTTCCAAGACCTTAGGTAGAATCTTACAGGATATTGATGATGATATCAGGACCTGTTGTCAAGAGGTTGGTAAGTTGGGAAAACCAATAGCAACTCGTCCAGAAAATTTTTTAAGCCTCACAGAGCAGTTAAAAAGATATTTGCGGACCGGTTGAAGATGATTGAAACTGAGGAGGGTGTTGACTGTCGGTTGGTGAAGCACTTGCTTTTGCAACATTGCTGTTGGAAGGCAATCACGTAAGGTTGAGTGGCTAAGATGTCGAAAGAGGTACTTTCAGTCATACGCATTCTGTACTTCATGACCAAGAAACGACTGAGCATTATTGCCCTTTGGACCACATTGTTATGAATCAACATGAAGAAAAGTGAGCAACAGGTTAGTTTGTATGAATTATAGTCTTTATAATTCCATCGTAGATACTCAGATGTTCATATGTTCAAGTAATGCAAGTATCCGGATAACAATAAGTTTGTGGTCACTATAACTTAAATGCATCATGATTGGTTAAATTTACTCTATAGTGGTCACATGACAATAATTAATTTTGTACAGTTTCATATTACATGCAAGCATGCACTTAAGTAAGTTGGATTTTAAATAAGTGAGAAAGGTTCAAAAACTTACAACATCAAATATCACAAAATAAAATTGTAGCTGTCTGTTGTAATTGGACAGGGGATGGAGATTGTGAAAATTTTCACAATATGATCTATATAGAAAGTACATAATAGATGTCAAGTTTAAAATATATCAAGTGACCTTTAATACTAAATAGTGCTTGTGGAGGACTTTGTCCAAGTCCAACTATACATGGCCAAATGCAGCTTGTGAGATTATATACTTAATGATATATAAACTTGCTAACAAGACGTCATTTTTTGGCACCCCAAGCCCAAAAGTTGTCAACCCAGAAAAATGCGTCTTTTATACAAAGATTGAACATGCGGTTTTATTTATTTCCCTAAAGCTTCTTTAGTCATTTTAGTCGCCTGAAGCTTCTTAACGTTTTGGATCTCTTCATCCCTTATTCTTATTAATCGAACCTCTGGACAAAACCTCATAAAATAAATGGGGTAACACAATTTCTGGACAAGAGTTGGAGCATAAATTTAGTAGAAGAAAAGAAGCTTGAAGCTGTTGCGGTAACCGTTGATTCACGGTTAGTGATGGCGAAGATGAGGTTCACAATTTTTTTACAGCTTGATTTAATTAGTTTATCAGTTTTTGTGGTAGATTTGGGTTTTTTTTTGTTTTTTAATTTTGTGTGAGTTTCTTCCTTATTCCTTTTATATGATATTTAGTTTTTCGCTTTGATAATAGAGCTGCCCTATTTTTACCTTATGTGTATTTCTATATTTACCTCATGTGTATTTCAGGTTCAAACAATAAGGCAAGGATATCTTTCAAAGCACTCTTCAAACTTGAGGGGTGACTGGAAAAGAAGGTTTTTTGCTCTTGACAGCCGAGGAATTTTTCTATTATTACCGAAAACAAAGCAACAAACCATCTGTAAGTTGGAATTCCAATGCACATTATAGGGGTCGGCAGTCAAATTTCTCTATTGCTCTTTATTAAGATTTATCATTTGATAGGGTTCTGGCAGTCAAATATCCGCTCAAAGAAATAGTTTTGAACTTGGTCATGGGCTGCTGAGTCATTGGCTTTCATGTCATCATCAACATGGTGGGGGCGGAGTACACGACGAGAAATTTGTTGCTATGTCTACTGATTTTTATTATGTGATAGCAATTGAAACCAGTTAGTTCATCTTTTTAGTTATGTGAGATTACATTAGATCTGGTTATGTGATATGTGGAACTCAGATAATTTGTTTATCTTAGGCTACTCAGGTGTTGACATACGCACAGCAGTCTCACGAAAGATTAGGTTGATATGCTCCTTTGTCTTCATGGATATCTGGTTCTATGTTTATCTCCCCCAATGCAGATCTCACTCTCCATAGCTTCATTCCTTTACTCAATATTATCGAATTTGTTAGGTGTAGCAACTATGTAAATCACTGTGTGTTTAAATTCACATCTTTTTTGAAAAAAATCCAGTGTATAAGTTTAGTTTCATTTTACACATTTTTTAGGCACACTCTGCATTTAAAGAATGTACTAATACGAGCAGCGGCCCTTAACAAACTCTTTCCAAATCTTTGGTCATTAAATTTTGAGGAAACTAGTGGCCAAGACAATCCAAGTTAGATAATGTGCCCCTCAATTAAAGTGGATGAGGGTTCAGATCCTGGTTGGGACAAAGAAATTAACTATAGGTGGTGTTTGTGAGTTTAATTTTGAAAACAAAAAATTTATGGAATTGGCTAGATATCATAAAGTTTCTAATTTAAACAGTCACCAATTTAACTGTTAATTTATTTCGTGTACCTTTCGGTTTCTTTATTTGAATTGTCTCATTTAAGTTAAACCTTTACCTGTAACATTTATACACCTGTGCGCGTGGAGTTTTATTATTGTACATCTTTGGCTCAGCATCTTCTTGCTAATGTATTAATTCAGAGATCGGAAAGCTCAATTGGGAAGTTGAATTTCAGAAGAAACGGGCTGCTAATACCCAAAGAAAAGCTTAACTTGGCTGTGACCAAAGGTAAGTCATTGGTTCAGCAACGTGAGTCACTAAAGCAAGTGATTGTTGAGAAAAAAAATGAGTTAGATAAATGTTTGATTCAACTGAAAAAAAGTCAACTGCCCTAGAGGCTGCTAATTCATTGAAAGAAGCCCTATTGCAAAGGGACGTGGTGCTTAAAAAGTGTGAAGAAGTTTTGTCATTTAGTGGTGTTGGAGAGTAACTTCAGTCATCCGATATTGCTGATAAGGTCATGTGGCTTGCAAATGAATCTATCAGGCTACATGATGAAATAGATAGAACGAAAGAGGTTGCACATGCTGAGATTGATCGCCTTAGGGTGTCATTGGTGGTGGAAGCTCAGGAGAAGAACTATCTTGCAGAGGATATATTGGAGCTGGTTAAGTGCTCGAATAAGATAGAAAATATATCTCAAGAACTAAGTATAGTGAAAGATCAAAATGGGTCTTTCCAAGTTGATCTTTAACGATCTGAGGATAAAGCTGTCCTGTTAAAGGAGAAGTTGTCTATGGCGGGTAAGAAGCGCAAAGGTTTGGTTCAAGAGCGTGATAGCTTGAAACAACAAATGGCTGAAAAAAATGCTCATGTTGAAGTTTTAAAGACCAAGTTAATACATCAAGAAGAAAGAGATGTGGGGCGAAATGCAAAGCTGGAATCTGATCTTCAGTGTTTTATAAAAGAAAGGGATCAGGTTGAGCAGCTTTTAACTAAGAGAAATAACATATTACAGCGGGTAACTGAGGAAACTGATGAAATTGCTATTCTAATTGATGTAACAGATCGAGTTTAAACACTATGCAACAGACATTTGGGGACATTACAAAAGATATTCAGCATATTTTACTAACCAATGAAAGAAATACCTTGCCGAACCATTATGAGGTTCGCTATCACCTTATTCCAAGTTCTATAAGTTGGCATTTTTGCCTTATTTATTTATGAGTGGGTTGATTCTGGGTTTATCTCAGACAAGTAAAATAATAAAATCTAGCTAAAAAAGGAGCGGGGCAAAGTCTTTGCAGGTCAAACTAACATGACACGACTCATTTTAACCCGAACTCATTTTGACCCATTACATGACCCACATATCTTTGCCACCTTTATTAATTTTTGTACCATTACTAAGTTGACTAACTTTTCATTGCAGGAAGAAAGATGTCAGCTGATGACAGAACTGACTAATCTCCGCCATCAGCTGACGGATCCATCTCAAAATAGTTCGCGAGACCAAACAAGCACTTCTACAAAACCCTCTGATACCTTCACACTCCTTACAATTGATGCAGCATAACAAAGGTAATATCAATGCTCAGTCAGCATCAATGCCATCTCCACAGTCCTCAAATATGTTTGATCTTCCGCCTCATTATTCTAGCCAGCAACCATCGGTGGTACAACCCACAATGTCTGCTGCAAGCACCCCATTGCAGCATCCTTTACATATTAGTAGCATGCCTGAGATGCCACTTCAACCTCCACTACCATCACATCCTAGACAACCTTCTATGCCACTTTACCCTCATCAAAATTACTCTCACAAGGGACCAAATGCCGGTTATCAGTACCCAAGTGCACCGCAACTACACCATTTCATGAAGGTCTACAATAGTGGTGGAATTGTCAATCACTTTGCTCATGAATGGAAAATGGAGTCAGATAGGTCGTTTATAAATTGAATACACTTTTTAATTAAGTCCAATTTCATCCGGCCAAACATGATGTATTTTTTTTTCCTGATTCTACATGTTCATGCTATCATGAACAAATGGATGACTGCAATGGTTAGTATTTTTTTATCCAGTTTTTATGGTCACAAACTTGATGAGGAACATGATTATGTGGTCCTTGCTGTTGTGTGGAATAATCAAAAGCTAATAAGGATTATATTCATGAAGTTCAATTGTTAATATATATGTATTGTTTGATTGTTTTGAAGAATAACCTTGGGGAGCATGTTTCTTAAATGGAGTTCGCTATACACATATTTTTTCCACTATCCTTCAAGTGGCCCATGACTAATAAATTGTGTATGTTGATTGCAGAATGATATTTTTTTCTCAGGATGGCGTACGGGGAATGGACAAAAAACAATAGGGTAACCATGTTTCTCTTAAACATGATATGTTGAGGTAGCAAAATGAAAAGGGTCAAGTTCAGGTAACATGCCAGACAAGTTTGAGTAGGGAATTATTTTTGTTTATTGAAAAAAACATTTTATCTTCCTAATTTGAAATTCATGTAGTATTGAGAACTTTACTGTTAATTTGGAGTTTATGAATTGTTTCTTCTTTCTCTCTGGTCCTAATAGTACCAAAATTCGACTCTATAACTGTAATTTACTCCTTTGTATATTAAATATGCCCACCTAGAATAAGCTCCTATGGAGATTAATTATGTTGTAACCATTTGGTTTTGGGAATATATGTAATTAAGAGAATCTTCTCAGTCCTATTTCTGTTGGACGTTAATTGGTCATCAATAAATGTGGCAAATACATTTGCTCTTGACTATATGTTTTGATCAGCAAATGCATTTGCTTATTCGATTTACAAGGCATATCAAAACATTATAAGCGATGTTAAGCAGTTACTAATAAGCAATACCATACCCCCTTATAGCGTTTTAATATGGAATATAAATAGTTAGAGGGTGTTTGTGATTGCTTATCCAAACTTTTATGTATTATTTACGAGTTCAATAAAAGATTTGAAAAGGCAACTTGGAGTTTCTTATGCTGAAGTGCTTATTCTAAAAGCAATAACCATATACGCACTTTAGTAAGCTTGCAAACTCCCCAAAATTTGATGCACAATTATATGTGGCGTTTAGAGAATAATTCGGCAGATAAGTATGAAAATTCATTATTAATTAGGAACTCGGTCTATATATAGGAAGCTTAATGTACATAGTAAGATCGTCAAGGTGACCAGTTCGTGTGTTGGACTATGTGGTATCGTCACTAAGGGGTCACATATATCATTGAGCTATTTCACTTATATTTAAACGAGGCATGTATAACTTTTAAGCTTTATGAGGTTCCTTTAAGCAACATAATTCCAGGTTTAGTCTACATTAATAAGCTGGTTTAGGAGAATCCTTACGCTTTAGACTATAGTGATTTTGGTGTCAACGTTTTTCTTATGCAACTTCAAAAGGTGATAATTAATTTTGAATAAGCCTAAAAATTTCGATTATTGCGATTTGGCAACAAAATATTCAGATGATCATTTCGTAATAGAATCCCGAACACCCTAATAATAATGTAAGTTCATTATTGTCTTTCTATTATAAATCAAGGATTCATCATCTTTCTCCAGTAGTATTTTATTGAATGTGACTTCCTATGTGCTTAGTTATATGTCGCACTATATAGAGTTATGGAAATTTCTCATCTTGATGCTATTTACAATTCAGGCAGATTGGAAGATGGAAGAGAACATCTTTTCTGGAAGAAGAATTTATTTTACTCGTGTTCTAGAGCCGTACTATTTGAGGGTTCGAGGGACAAGATCAAGCTACCAAATTCATGTTTCAACGATTTATCCTGTGAAGGTGCTTTTGAAAAAGGTCCACTTCATTTACAGTTGTTAGTAGCTGACCAAGATAAGTCTTCAAAGTCACACCACGGGTCGACCCATGTCGGGGTCTTGGAATTTAATGTTTAAAAGGTATTGTCGGGATCCCGCCTCACATTTGGAATAACTTATACTCTAAACAAGATCCAATGACTCCATTAAGTGAAGGGAACACATGCAAAGCTTCAAAAAGAAGAACTCGGGTTCTCAGATATACCAAATCACAAAGTTGTTCTTGAAACAACCCTTCGCCAGGATGCAACTCTATCTGAAAGATGATGTTTAATTGTCAAACACGGTGTGTTGATTTACCATCTACATGTATTTGAGCTAAAACCCTCAAGTGTATCTATTCTTGAAACAGATACCGAAGTCGATATTATGGGTCCTGATACACTTCTTGAAAAACCCAACATCCAACACGTCCTGAAAACAATAATGTTCTCGAAATCACAGTCTGGTGCTATAAATGAAGGGGAGTATGTTTATTACAAGTTTTCAATAGATGATGACACATGGGGTAAAATTAGTCAAGGGGTAGTAACACTGGATTCAGAAGCTAAAGATGGAGATAACGATCTTTATCTTTCACAACATCCGTTGTTCCCAAGCATGCACTAACAGGGTTGGTCTAGCCATGACATCGCCCCAAAGTGTCAAGTTCTTGGCTCAAAAGACCAAACCTTCGGTGCAGGTACCTATAGTATCGGTGTACATGATTTTAAAGGAACCACAAAATACAATATTATAGTATCCGTTTAAGATATTTCCAACTGAAAAGTAGGTTAACAACCTGTGTCAGCAACAACTGACACTGTGGAGTATAGCAATTTCAAACATTATATACTCTTGAGAACCATAGCACTTTGTATTGAAGGAGACATAATGTCATTTGTCAACAGTAGGGATGTGGTATAGTGTTGAGGACTGAAGAGGTTAAGAACCATGTTCATTGCGAGAAATGTCGACCGGCTCTTCATAGTGGAGAGATTGAAAAACATATAAAAGTGTTTCATGAGTCGCTAACTTGTCCGTGTGGGGTCATCCTTGAGAAAACACAAATGGTAAGCAAGTATACAAGTTTAACCTATTTACTTATATATGCGTAGGGTTATGTTTTTATCTTCAACAACAGGTGAAGTAAAAGTATCACTTAAATCAAGTTATTCAAACACTTGGATATGCTTTAAAAAAATATATGGAAATTGCCAGGAAATGTTACATAAAGCATAGGGTGTGTTTGGTGCAGAGAAATGAGACTAGAGAAAAGGAAATCGTTTCATTTCTCTTGTTTGGTACGTAGAGAAATCAAATGGGCGGAGAATTTGGAATTCTCGGAGAAATCACCTCTTTGTAATTTGTAACTCTTTGTTTTCCATCCTTTTTGTGGAGAAATTGGAGAAATGGATTAATTTTTTTGAAAAAATGTTTTTTTTTTTACATTTAAAAACAATATTTAAAAAAAATATTTTTTAAAAAAAATTATTTTTAAAAAAATTAAGTTTTTTTTTTAAATAAAATACATTTTTAAAAAATATTTTTTTTTTTAAAAAACAAGTTTTTTTTAATAATTTTTTTAAAAAAAAAACAAGTTTTTTTTAAAAAAATAAGTTTTTTTTAATAATTTTTTTTAAAGAAAGTACACAAATTTTAAAAAAAAAGATAATTTTTTTTTTAAATATTTTTTAAGAATTTTTATTTAGACAAAATATTATTTAAATAAAATTTTTTTCATTTCTCGGGTCAAGTCTCTGTTGTTACCAAACATTAGAATTGAACAAAATTCTCTACTGATTTCTATTCTCTACTTCATTTCTTTTCTCTGAATTTCTCTCTACCAAACGCACAGAAGTCAATTTTCTACCGTAAAGGGTATTGTTGTCATAGTTGAATAATTATGAGAAAAATGGGTCCTAAGATTATAAGACTTATACTTTCAATCCATTATTTTCAAGAGATCAAACATTTGCTAAATTTTTGGTGAAAATGAACCACCAATTCTTCGTTCGGATGAATGAGAATGTATTGGAAATCCCACATTAGCATATTTAATAATTTATGTTACTTAGTAATTTTCTCAAACAAGTTTACATTTTTTCTAACAATTTGTCTTTTCACAAACTAATATTTTAGGAGAAAAAGTTAGAAGATTTAGACAAGAAAGTGTTATGGGTCAACCTGATTTGAGCCGTATCAAATATTCACCTGTTATGATTGTATATATAATCATTTTTTCAGTGCTGCAAATGATTTTTCCCTCGAATATTGCTGACTAAATGTTGGTCTTGCTTATTCTAGGTGCAAATGTATCAAATACTCACCCCTTATAAATTATAATTGATATAAAGAAGCGATGGATTCAAGATGAGCAAATGTATCTATTGTCAAGAGAAATTTGTGTCTCCTTGCGGTTCACATTACGTTGTATAATAGTCTCTTAAAACATTCACTAACCATGTAATTTTTTAAATAAATTAATCACAATACATCATTGATACTATTTATAATCAATCACAGTACATCTTTTAGTACATCATTGATAATGTTACAACTTTTAGTAATTCTATGCCGCAAACGTTGTTTATGTTTGATGTTTCAAAAATGGTTATAAGAAGTTGATAGTGTTTGGTTTAAATAATCCTAATCTTGCAAGGATTTTCTAGGTTTATATTAGAAACAAATATGATGTCCACTGTTGTATTTTATGAACTCTATTGTATCCTGCAGTTGCAGAGCAAAGGAGAAAACCATATTAGCAAAAAGCTATACGGCCAAATTGAAGCAAAGGAGAATCCTATATTAGCAAAAAACTATATGGCTAAATTGAAGCACACGAGAATTTGAAGCAAATTGAAGCTGCTTCTAGAGCAACATAAAGATGATATCGAAACCAACGCGACTCATATATAGCAAAGGGATGCACAAGAGAGCCAGATGAGTGACCAACAATACATATAAGTTGAGAACCAAGTGCAAATTATTAAATATACACAAATAAAACCATTTAAGACACCTTAAATTGTTTACAATACACAATTTATTATCTTTGTAAAAACCCCGTGCATGCACGAGCATTACCATCATCATGATTGTGTTGGTACGTATTTTATTTAGCCCTAGGAAAGTAATTGTTATTTAATCTTCTATTTTCAAAAACATTCACTCATGTTATTCAACAGATCTGATTAGAACGGTTGATTTAAATACATTCAATCTGTTATATTCGATGCAACAGAAAGCATTAATTTTGCATATGAAAAGGCTTTGGTAAATGAAACGAAGTTTGTTGCGTGGATGGAACGTAACAAAACAGAAGAAAACACTCGCAAACTTCTTTACCATGAGTTTCCCAAACATTATGTATGGAGACAAGAACAAAGGGTGTGGGTCCCTAGACAAAAAGGAGGCACAGGAAAGGAGCCGCCACTTCAGCGTCCCTCCACTTCCAACTTTATATAGTGGTTTCTTCCCTCCCTCTCTCCCTGTAATAAACGTTTCCAAACCAAAAATGTTTATTTTGACAAAGAATATAAATTCACTATGATTTCAGTGTTTAGGTATGGGTGGCAATTTCAACCCATTTATGTGAAGGGTTATTATACAAAAAAGTCACTAAAGTTTGTGATATCCAGTAAGTTTTTTTTTAGATTATAAATGTGCCGGCGTTTCTTCCTCCGAAACCAATTACATTCGGTTGCAATTAACCCGGACTGTGCATATATTATAGAAAGATAACATCATGTAAAGAAGTTGTAGCATAGATATAAAGAGAAAATATGATTCGCAGTATTTTTAGCCTTTTTGTCCATTCACCAAAGTAAAAAACTATCTTTCAATTCACAAAGTGATGTTGGAATCTCACACTGAAAAGGTCCTATCCAAACAAGACTATCCACATACTGAACAATTTTGGTTATACCAATCAGTCTTGCTTCAATCTTTGATAGTTTAACCTTATCTGCAACTGTATCATACAAAACTAAACGATTGGCACAAGCTTAAAAAAAACTCATTGTTTGATGTGAAACTAATTAGAGCTAGGCCACTAAACTTCAAAAAGACATGATTTTTCGACCATGATTCAACCACCCCATACTCACTCATCACCCGCACTTCACACTCACCATTCATGCATGACATCGCACATAGCTTTCCAGCCAAAAATCCAAGAACATTTTGATATCTCACTAAAAGTAGAGAATCTGGATGTGACATCTCACTGAAAGTCTTGAATCTTAAATCAAATGCAACTATCGTTTGTCGGTCCCTCTCTTCACCAGTATAACAAATCCAGTGAACAATACCATCTTGTCCATCTCCATAAACTTTGTCTAAATCATAGATCCTCGAGATTTGAGATGGAAACCTTTGAGTGAGCAATTCCCACAAACTGTTTCTCAATAGAGAAAAAGGGTGTTAGTAAGCAAAACCAAATATTTTTCCAGGAAGTAGAGGAGCAAAATTGTTGCAAGTAATGCTTCTTCATTGTTATTCTTTGAGACTAGAGTGTTACAAACTTATTATTATTGGTGATCTCTTGCGGAGTTTCATCACTAATTTAGTAAAGATAGGATCATTAGCTGATTGTTGTATTAAAACACAATATAACATATAGTGTTTGCATTAACCTATATATGTAAATGTGTAATATGTAAGAAACGTCCCCAACTAAGCTGAAAGCTTTTAAAAAAATCCATGCCTTTAGTGGTTTCCAAAGTAACTAAAATATGTTAAATCAACCCTTTTAGTCAAACAGCAAGTTTTTTAAACACCCCTTTTAATCAATTTCTAAATAGTAAAAAACTACCTCTAGAGTTCGCATATTATTGTGATACCAGTAGTTATGCTAGAATTTTTGTGCTTCTCTTTTTTGATCCTTCCATTCTTATATAAAAATATTGTAGATAAAATCTAAAGAAACGTATGCTCCATGTTCATTAACTTTACACTAGATATTATTGTATGAAGCTCTATTTTATGAGTTTTATAATAAGTTGTGAAAAGTCCTTGCTAATCAGTATCTTTCTTTTTTGTGCTACTGTTAATAGTAATGATGTTTTGTAATCGAATGTTTCTTGAGATATGACCTATTATTAGTAGTAGCTACCGATATCGGCTTTCTTGGTTTCACAGTATTTGAGAAGGGGTCAAGTTGGATTGCCACTGGTTCGAATTTGATGATGTCCGTTACTAAATTCATGTTAGCCAATCAAAGTTTCTATTAAAAATGAAAGAATATGGGAAATATAGTACGTAACTTGGATTACGGTATATATATTTTATGGATTACGGTTACATCAATTATAGATCTTAACATTTTCATTTAACTTTTAATTACCTTTTAGTATATATTGGGTGGGCATGACTTATAATTATTTGTTTGTTGTTTTTAAATAACTTAAATACATTTTTAAAAATTGTCAAACAATATTATAAGACAATGTTATACTTTGTTTTTTTGTTTTTTTAACAATAATGATTATAAATAATTGTATGGTAACATCAATTATAATTATAAATTGTTTAATTTAACTTTTAATTACTTTTTAATATATATTTGTTCTACTACAACCTAAAAATAAAAACTACAAGTCATACCCGTCCATTGGACGGGTTTTGACACTAGTATATATATATATATATATATATATATATATATATATATATATATATATATATATATATATATATATATATATATATATATATTTGTGTGTGTGTGTGTGTGTGTGTGTGTGTGTGTGTGTGTTAGAGTCAAATGCTTGTATCGAGTCATAATGGATGTTTTACAGGAAATTTTTCCATGTCTTTAAAGAAGTAATTTTTCCAGAAAACAAATCTGACTCATTCTGTTAGGACAACCCGACGATGTCGGAAGTAATATCCGACGGCGTCAGGCAATGTAGAAACAGTTTCCAGATTTTTGTTTTTTTTCTAATCTGGAATTTTTGGAAATTTCCAAAATTCTTAATTTTCCAGAAATCTGCAAACATCTATTTTACAAGCATTATATCTTACTTGCTTTCTAGTGTAGTTTAGTTTTTATATAGTTTTTGCCTCTGATTTTGCACGAGGTTTCGTCTCCATTTTCTTAGCATTTGCAGGTTATATTGGACAAGAAGATGAAGTGCAAGATGAAACCAACACTTATTATTTACTCATTCTTATTGGAGGAGGATTTAACCGCGATTCTACACATATCCTATCAAGCTAATCAGAGGAGTATTAGTTTCTCTGTTTTATTTCACATTTCTCTATCATTACTTTGATACTTTTGGGGAACATTGGGGACAATGTTCAGTTTAAGTGTAGGGAGGAAGAATAAAACGGGAACTTAGAAACTATTCACTCACTTGATTTCTGTCTTGTCCTTAGTAATTTGTGTAATAAACTATGAGAAATATTTGTTAGGGTAATTTTAGCACCAAATTTTAATTGTTTATGACACTTACGAGTAAAGCTTTATTCTTAATAAAGCATCTCATGGATAGGAGTTATATGACTAGCATAAAAACCATATACCACTAAAATTCCACCACAAAAATGTGAGGTTCGCCCCTAGATCTTTAGGAATAAAGAATTCATCTTTAATGCTTATTAAGTGTATCAGTAGTATAATAGATTCTAGAACTTGTTTTTATGATCCGGAAAAATTCTGGAAAAAATGACTTCTTTAAAGACCTGGAAAAATTCCTGCAAAACATTCATTTTGACTCGATACAAGCATTTGACTATAACAAACACACAAATATATAAAATTCCAATTATTGTTAATCTCACGTTCATGCAAGTTCTAAAAACATATGTGATCTTCTCTACACTTATCTTTTTGTAAAATACATTTATATTCAATTAAGACGAGGTTAAAAACAAAATAAAACATTTTCACAAAATAAAAAATGATAGTTAAGCAACAATGAAAAAGATATATAAAGCACACAAACAAAGATGAAAAACAAACAAGAAAACAATTAAACATGGGTTGCCTCCTAAGAAACGCTTTTCTTTATTTATGAGTCTTGTAGCTAGACTCGATGTCATTACCTACGTCCCTAGGTGAGTGAGTTCATCCTTAAGGACATCGATGGGATTGAATTTCTCTTTTAATTTTCTACTAGCACGCTTAATTTGGTATGCTTTTTCAAACATCTCACCATTGAGATATGATTGTACAATAAATTGCACTACCATGCTTCAATGGTGATCGAAGGTAAGAGGGGTGTGTGTTCCAGCCAAGATTGTCTTTCACCTGAGGATAAGAAATACGAAGACACTATGTTAAGTGATTACGCAGGGGTTGGACCCTGTGAACCACCTCCGGCGTGAGAATAAGTATGAGTTATGGTTATGTAAATGAGTTTGAGTAAAGAGTAAAGTGTTGAGTACGCTTACCATAAACTTCTGCCCGTCCCACCTATTTATAGTATAGAAAATAGGCTTAGGGGCACCTCTGCGCTTTTATCGGAGAACATGGGGGATGTCCCATGCTTTTAGGTAACCGCTAGGGTTTAGTGACCCACGTTCTCAAACTTGGCAGGAAAGAGGAATGAGAAGGAGATCATGGGTTTGACCAAATCAGGATGGTCCTGTGTCCTTTGTTCCCTCGTCAACCGTACCCCGAAGGGCTTAGGGCTTTGAGTGGCGAATTCCCGCAGTAACCTTCGTATGTACGAATGGTTTGACGCTAATGAACATTTAGGAGAGCTAACTGGGCCTTCATTCTAAGGGCTTTGACACATCTAGAAGGGGTGTTCGTTGAGCTGTTCGGAGGGTACATCATCAAGCCCCCTAGTCGAAAGTGATGCCTATGAACAAGGAGGCATTGCTTTCGACTTCAACCTGCAAGAAAAATCAGATGCTTGTTGCAATGTTAAACGTAACTAAGGTGATTACGCCTCATAACACACATTAAATGCTACCTAATCAAATCTAACTACTCGCTACATTAGTTCCCACATCCCATTAACTCGGTTGACCAAAAATGACTTTTCAAAATTTAAAAGCTATTTGAAATCCGGATAGGGTTAATGATTGGGACACGCTGCGGTTTAGAAGATAATTTGAAAAGAGTATATAAAGTGTGGCAGATGAAACCCTAGATCACTTTACCCTCTCCGCTCACATTTACACGCAGTAAATTGCTTTCAGTCTCCGGCTTCGAACGAAAAAGGTAAAGTCTTATCTTCATCTTTTCCTTAGAATTTGTCAATTATGGATTCAAAATTCATTATCAAACAACAAAAATGTACCATGTCTTCCCAAGAGTTACATGATTTTCTTGCTCAATACCCCATCCCCAAAGAGTAAATTTATGCTTTCTAAATCGAATCAAGGAATTTTTGATGCTCCAAAAAATTTCGTAGGGCTGTATACCCACTCGTTTAGCCATTCAAACCTTAGGATTCCTATCCATACTTTGATTCTAGAATTAATGCTGTACTATGAGGTACACATTTCCCGTCTTAACCCCTTTGGCCTTGCTAAACTCACCACATACATCGTGATATGTAAAGCTTATGGTTTTGAGCCAACTCTTGAGGTGTTAAGGGGGTTTCTAAACCTGTATCCGGGTGGGAACTGGCTAACCCTGGTGAAGAGGCCTGAAGGGGATGTTCCCAACCTCATTCTAAGGCCTTATACGAATATAAGAGATTGGAAGGGTAGTTTCTTTTATGTTCAAAACACCATCATCCCACCTCAATATCCAACATTGCTAAATGAGGCATTCAGATTTGATGCTAAACGTTTAAATGACCCACTTCTCTATAAGGTTTGAAGGAATCCTCTATACCAACGCCTGGCTAGGTACCTTGCTGATGTTCAATCATTTCCTGAGCCTATTCTCAGATATGGCTGGGATTGCTCAAATCTGGGAGGGGTCTCCCAAGAAGCCCATGATCATGTATCATGGAAAAAGTATGTACACTTCCACTTTCTTTAAGTATGACTAATTTGGTGCTGATATTTATCTTTTCTTGTTCCTTGTTTTGCAGAGATGGCTTTTAGGAACTTTATGCACCAGGATTTGGATGAAGACCTGAATTTCATGCCCATGGAGCAGGCCAAAGGGTCCTATGGCGTTGGTTCGCCATCTACTTCAGTCAACAACAATGATGTGGACGCTCTCAAAGCTGAGCCTGTTGCTTCAGCCCCCCCACAAGTGTCATTGGAGGGCCATTCTCAACTGGTTGAGAATGTGGCTGATTCAAATGATCCAACAGATGATGAAGTGCAGACTAAAGGCTCTACAGGCATTCCTGATAGGTTGAAGAGTAGGAAAGGAACATCTAGCAAAGCTCTTAAGTCTTTCACCAAAAGGAAAACTCCTCTTCCTGCTTCTGGGTCCAGGGCTATTTGGCAGAAGGTTGTCAAAAGTAGGAAGACTGTGAAGTCTGCTTTCGAACTGCCAGATGACACCGAAGAAATGCATGGTAAGCACTTGCTTCTGAAATTATAAAGTATACTTGTTGTTATGCCTACCTTTTCCCTAATGTATTTCATTTGTCAAAGGCCTTCCTGACACCAAAGAGCTTCCTAATGCCCTTGCCTGCCATCGTATTGTTGATCATGTTACCCCCTTAAATTGGAAAGGATTGTTGGACAACATGTCCATAGAAGGGGTCTGCGATTTGCATGACAAGAGTGTCGCGAGGCAGGCTATTCTGGAAAATCATCTGAATGGTCGTATAAGGGAGTTACTCCAGGTTGTGACGAAGGCAAGGCATGAGATGGACGTGATGTTAGAGAGGGAAAAGCATAGGGATAAACAGTATGCTGAGCTGGAGGGTAAATGTGAGGAGATTGAAAAATACTTTGATAAAAATTCCCTCATCCAAGACCTCTGAGACATGATTGTGGAGCTAGAAAAGGAGTTAGCTGCCACCACAATTGAATGTGGCAAGCTTAAGTTGGAGGAGACCAAGGTTGTGAGCCTCACTGATCAAGTTGCTGTTCTAGAGGCTAAGTGTGCAGGATTGGAAAGTGAAAGGTCTAAGCTTGGAGAATTAGAGATCAAGATGAGAGAGGAGATTGATGGCCTACAGATGCGATACCAAAAGCTGCAGAAGGATCGTGCAGAGGTTGTGTCAAAGGTGGTTCCATATATTGCCATGGAGTTGTATCACAGTGATGAGGTTGGAGCTGCCATGTGGAAGGTGATTAAAGCAGCTATTTTTCATGGACGGTGTCTTGCTTTGGAGGAGGTGGCTAAGACTGGTGAGCCTGTGGACCTCTCTAAGGTTGATTGTTACCGTCCCTCATCAAAGACTGAGTACGAAGAGGCAGGAAATGCATTTGCTACTGCAGAGTACCCCTTCTTGCTCTAAGCCACAAAAGATCCCATGGCACCTCTCGCAGATCTTCTTTCCAAAAAGCCTCGAAAGATCAAGCCTGCTACTCCAATGAAGAAGACAGCTTCTGCTAAGCCTATTTCAGCTCTGCCATCTCCAACCCCGTCTCCAAAGAAGAAAGATTGAAGGCTGTTGTGTTGACAGTAATTTGGTTTTAAAGGGTGGTATGTACCCTTGTGAAAACAATTTCTTATTATGTTCTGTCTGTTACTTAAACAATTCGTGGTTGTGGTATGTGGCTTCGGCCGAAAAACAATATGAACTGGGCTTCGGCCTTTAATGTAGGTATTAGGGCGTAGGCCCTAATTTCAATGGAATGACGTAGGGAAATATCCCTATGCACTTATAAATATTTATCTTGTGCACTTCTCGTACGACATTTTTCCAACGCTTAAATTTTACAACCTAAGGTGTAATAACCTCATTATGTGTAAATTACAACACCAAGAATATTGTGACCAATTTTGATCACTGACAGAGGGTCGCGACCCACTCTATCTTTAATCCTTTAAGTCTTATGTTTTTTTTAAATTACCATAAACTAGTAGGAGAGTTAATGTGAATGTGTTGGTAGGCTTTAGTACTGATATGAGGCGTTTGTTACACCTTATGCCTTCCTTTTCGACATTGAAACTCACAAACGACTTGGCTGAACAAACCTTTGTGTTTAAGAAACGAAGCAAGAGATTTGTGGGAAAATATTGTATATCATTGAGTTGGTAGAGAGGATTACATCATTTTGGAACGAACACTAAGACAACTACCAATAATGCTTGCTTCCCCATGAGAAGCTTTTAATACAAGAATGAAAAGTAAAAAATACTTCTTAAGCGTAAAACTTTCAGAGGTTCGTACCATTCCATGTCCTGTCGATGGGTTCTTCGAGAAGAGTGGCCAGCTTGTATGCTCCATTGTCGTAGGCTTCAGCTATGACATAGGGTTCTTCCCAAGTAGTTCCTAGCTTCCCCTGGTATTCTGCTTTGGTTGCACTGTTTAAGCGTAGCACATACTCCCCGGGCTTGAAAGTGGGGGGTTTAACCCTTTTTTTAGTAGCCTTCGATCTTATGCTTGTGCATGGCTTCTCTGATGGAGGCTATTTCTCTCCTTTCTTCCAAAAGATCAAGGTTCTCCTTAATCCTTTCGTCATTTCTAGAGGCTTCAAATGTGGCCACACGCTCTGTGTGCACACTCAGCTTCGAAGGGATGACCGCTTCTGTTCCGTATGTTAGGCTGAAGGGGGTTTCACCATGGCTTGACTTGGGTTGGGTCCTATGAGCCCATAACACTTGAGGAAGCTCGTCTACCCAACCATGATGGCTTCGTCCCAGCCTTTTTTCGATTCCCTTGACTATGTCTCTGTTGGTTACTTCCACTTGCCCATTGCCTTGTGGGTGATAGACAGAAGTGAAAGACTGCTTTATCATCAATCCTTTGCATAAATCGTAGAAGACTCCTTCGGAAAATTGCTTGCTATTATCAGACCCGATGATGTGGGGCACTCCAAATCTGCATATGATGTGCTCCCATACAAATTTCTCTATGTGTCTTCCGGTAATGGAAGCTAAAGGCTTAGCTTCGACCCACTTTGTGAAGTAATCAATAGCCACCAGTAAGAACTTGACTCCACCAGGGGCCACAGACATGGGTCCTACGATATCAATTCCCCATTGGGAGAAGGGCGATGCGGATGTCACACTCGTCATGTCTTGCTTCGGGAGCTTGGGAACCTTAGAGTGTATCTGACAAGCTTCACATTTTTGTATGATCTCCATAACATCCCTATGCATCGATGGCCAGTAGTAGCCTAACTTCATTATTTTTGAGACAACTAAACGAGGTCCTACATGAAGACTGCAGGACCCTTCGTGAACCTCTGCGATGATGCTTGACGCCTGCTTAGGTCCAACAAATCTGAGCCAAAGTGAGAGGAACGATCTTCTATACAAGTTTTCCCCTATCAGCCGATATTGTGGAGATTTGACCCGTATCTTCCTTGCTTGCTTTGGATCCTCAGGGAGAAGGACACTTATCAAGTATTCCCTAATGGGAGTCTTCCATGTGTCTCTTTTTTCATAAACAACGTCCGTGACTTTCTTTCGGATGATGGACCTTTCGGGAAAGACTTCTACTTGCACTTCCTTTGTGAGACGGGTGAAGGCCATGAAGGATAGCTTGCTGAATGTGTCCGCCTTCTTGTTCTGATTTTTGAGAACGTGCTGAATCGCATAGGAGTTGAAACCATCCATCATTTCTCTTGCTTTGTCCAAGTATTGTTTGATGATGGGCTGTCTTGCTTCGTAGGAGCCCTTTACTTGGTTTGCCACCAGCTAAGAATCCACATAGATAGTGAGAGCCTTGACTTCCATATCTTTTGCTAGCCGGAGGCCTGCCAGTAAGGCTTCGTATTCTGATTGATTGTTGGTGGCTTCGAATTCAACCCAAAGGGCATAGGTATGCTCCTTCCCTTCGGGACGGACCAACATTAACCCTGCTCCGAAGCCGTCGAAGCTTGATGCTCCGTCTGTGTAAAGCTTCCAATCGTCTTGTATTTCGATGAACTTAGCCTTGGGTTCCTCCTTATCTTTTCTTGGTTCGGAAGGTGTTTCCGCCAAGAAGTCTGCAAGAATTTGCCCTTTAACAGAGTTTCGACCTTTGAACTCTATCTCGTGCTCCCCAAGCTCAATGGCCCAATATGCAACTCGTCCAGACTTTTCAGGTTTTGACAAGATTTGCTTGAGTGGCTTGTCGGTTAGGACTGTGATCGGGTGAGCATGAAAATAATGTCGGAGCCTCCTTGCTGCGTAGATCAGAGCTAGTATGAGCTTCTCCAATGTAGGGTAGTTAATTTCTGCTACTTGCAAGACCCTGCTAACAAAGTGAATTGGGATTTGCCTTTTGTCTCTCTCTGCTAGTAGGACAACGTTGATGCTTTCCATTGAGGATGCGATATACATGAATAACACTTCGCCTTTGATTGAGGCTGTAAGTGTTGGCAATATCTTTATAAAATCCTTCATCTTTTGGAAGGCGGCTTCCGCATCCTGTCTCCATTGGAAGGTCTTCTTGTCGACGCAGCCTTTAAGCATCTTAAAGAACGGTAGGGACCTGTCTGCTCCATTCGATAAGAATCGGCTGAGTGCTGCCAATTTCCCGTTTAAGCTTTGCACGTCCTTGAAACATTTCGAAGCCTGAAGATCCGTGATTGCCTTGACCTTTGAAGGGTTAGCTTTGATCCCTTGCTTTGTAATCAAATGCCCCAAGATTTTCCCTTCTTCGACAGCAAAAAAGCATTTCTTTAGGTTTAGCTTCATGTTGATTGCCCTGAGCTGGTCGAAGGTTTCTTGGACACCGAGGAGCAGGTCCTCCTCCGTTTTGCTCTTGATAACCATATCATCAACATAAGCTTTGAGATTTCTGCCTATCTGCTTGTTGAAGGCTTTATTTACGAGTCTTTGGTAAGTGGCTCCTACGTTCTTTAATTCAAAGGGAATCTTCCTGTAACAGTAGACTCCTTTGCTTGTGTAGAAGGTTGTCTTCTCTTCGTCCTCCTTGGCCATTTCGATTTGATGATACCCTTTGTAGGCATCCAGAAAACACTGCAATCGAAAGCCTGCCAAGGACTCTACCTTCCAATCGATTTCTGGCAAGGGGTAGTAGTCCTTTGGGCATGCTTTATTGATATCAGTAAAGTCAACACACATGCGCCATCCTTCGTCACTTTTCTTTACCATCACTGGGTTGGCCACCCAATTTGGGTATTTGAATTCCCTCAGGATCCCTACTTGTGTCAGTTCATCTACTTCTTTACAAGCAGCGTCATTCCTTTCAGGGGCTAGACTTTTCCTTTTTTGCTTGATGGGCTCAATATGCTTGTATTCGTTGAGCCTTTGTTCCGAGCCGAAGGGTTTTCCGTCAATCACTAGCATTCTTGGAACTTCTGTCATGTCAGATAATGTCTAGGCAAAAACATCAAGGTTAGTTTGTAATAGCTCCGTAAGCTTTGACTTGAATTTTGCTGGAAGCTGCTTTCCTATCACGACTGTTTGCTCGGGGTAGCTTGGGTTTACTACCACTCGATCTTCTGCATCTGCACAGCTTAGAATGGCCGTTGAAGGCTCCTCCGGTCCTTCTTTAACTTTTTTGACACCATAAACCCCACTGTCTGCTCCATAATTAGAATGAACAGTCCCTACTCCGAAGGGAGTTTGGAACTTGATAGCAGCGTGTATGATGGAGACTACAATACCCATTTTTTGCATAGCATTCCTCCCTATCAGCAAATTGTATGGGGAATCTAACCTGACTATGATGAAGCTGAGGGTTTCCGTTCTGGACAAGGGCCCTTCTCCAATAGTGATTTCCAAGGTTACTTCTCCGAGGGGCCAAGAGTGTTCACCGGAGAACCCTACCTAGGGTACTTTTGGGTCTACCCTGTGCGAGTGTATTGATGGCTTGAGCTTTAGGAAGCATTGCTCGTAGATGACTTCACAGGAGCTTCCACAGTCCATGTATTCTCGGTTCACCTCTCTGTTGGAGACCCACACCTTGATGACTACGGGATCAGTTGAAGGTGTCCGCCCCAAGATGGACGGGAACGTTATCTACCCCACACTTCCCAGCTCTCCATCTGCTTCTTTCCACTTTAAGGTTGGATCCTGCCGGTGCACCATTAGTATTGAAGCTTTTGCAGGGATAGTTTCCTTCTTGTTTCCCTTCCACTCGCCCAACTGAGTGTCAGAGACCTTGTCCTTCCCTTTCTTGATGCCTTTTACCAGATGCGCCAGTTGCTCGAAGCGCACTGCCTCTTCAATTTGCTTCTTTAATTCTCTGCAGCTGTTAGTGTCGTGCCCATAGTCCTCATGAAAGTGGCAGTACTTCGACACCGTGCTAACATGCGAGGAGGTGGGTCGACGGACTTGGCAGTTTTTTCAGTAGCGAGGATTTCCCTAGGAGACTTAACCAGGTTCGCCAATAGCCCATGATTTGAGCCTTTGTTGTAGGGAGAGCAGCGGTCTCTGCTCTTCTTCATGTTCTTGGATCCTTCCCAGGAGGACCCTCTAGAGAATTTTTCAAAGGCCTCTCTTTGCTCGACCGGAGCTCCATTGGCTGCTACTTCCTTAGACTCGATCCAAGTGTATGTCTTTTCCATGAGTGCCTTGTAAGTGGTAGGGAGATTGGTTGATAGGAATTCCACCAGACTTCGTGTTCGTAATCCATGTACGAAGCCAGAAATCCTTTGCTCTTCGTGCAACCCTAGAATTTGCAAGGTTTCATCAGTGTACCGAGTGACGAAGGCCCTTGTGCTTTCGCTCTCTCTTTGTTTAATGATATGTACGGCTAAGTGAGTCTTAGTGTACTTCTTCTGCTAGCTGAAGTGCGATCGGAACTTAGCTTTGAGGTCATCCAGACTTACAATACTTCCAACCTTTTGCCCATTCCACAATATTCGTGCAGAATCTCAGAGAGTGTAGGTGAACATGTGGCACGCCACATGCATAGCCCACTTCTGCATCCTGATGGCGCCTTCAAACAAGTGCAAGAAGTTGTCTGGATCGCCCTTCCCATCCTAAGTGCCTATGTGAGAAGGCATCTTCAACCCTTTAGGTAGAGGGTAGTCTTCGATCCATTTCACGAAAGGTGTGCAAGCCCCAGAAGCTTCCGCATAGAAAGGGTTGTATGGAGGTGCATAAGCAGGTGTAGGGTTGTACGGATTATGAGGTGGTTGCGAGAACGTAGTATAAGCTGAGGGAGGTTGGTACGAAGGGTTTCCCCCCACTGGGTGTGTAGGGTGCATAGGAAGGTGCCCGTAAGGCATGTGCTGGTAACTCTGGTTGTGAAGAGACCCATTCGGAGGATAGGCATTATAGGGTTGAGTAGGCAGGTAGGGATTCATGCCTTGAGGTGGTATTTGGTTTATCTCAGCGTATGGAGTAGGTCCTCCGACACTCGAGATATACGATGGAGGCACCAAAGCCCCCATCCCATCTCTCCCCAAATGAGCTGCCAAGAGAGGTGGTAGGTTTATCCCTCCGTTTCCTACTGGGTTGCTTCCTCCGTTGGAGTTCTCACTCCTTCTTTCTCCCTACATTCTATCCCTTCTAACAGGATCTCCACCGGGACCTTCTTCGAAACCTACAGTTCTTCCATCAGGCCTCCTTACGAATGGAGAGCCATTTCGTAGGGCCGAGCACCCTCTGTTTGTTGGCCGAGGCCTTTCATCTACCTCGATATCCTCATCATATTCCTCGCTGGAATATTCCAATTCCCTCCGCATCTCGGTGTTACGAACTTGCCTCTTGTGAGCCCTTAGCAAGGAATCTAATGCTTCGAAGTTTGCCTCAACGAAGGCAGGCCTAATTTCTGGAACGGGGTTAGCTGAAGTTGAGGTGTGATGTATGGGAGTTGTTTCTAGGCGAGATCGTGTAGTGAAGGTGGAGGCGGTTATGGGGGCGAGATTATCGGTGTTAGTTGTGGTGATGGGTACCAGGGTAGAAAAACCTGGTGGAGGTTTATCTTCTCGTCCTGGTTCCATGCCGTAAAATTAGCGTAATCAGTTAGGTGGTTAGGACTTGGTGGTTACGGGACTTATAGTAGTGGGTCCCACGGATGGCGCCACTGATTGTACAATAAATTGCACTACCAGGATTCAATGGTGATCGAAGGTAAGAGGGGTGTGTGTTCCAGCCAAGATTGTCTTTCACATGAGGATAAGAAATACGAAGACATTACGTTAAGTGATTACGCAGGGGTTGGACCCTGCAAACCACCTCCAGCGTGAGAATAAGTATGAGTTATGGTTATGTAAATGAGTATGAGTAAAGAGTAAAGTGTTGAGTAAGCTTACCATAAACTTCTGCCCGTCCCACCTATTTATAGTAGAGAAAATAGGCTTAGGGGCACCTCTGCGCTTTTATCGGAGAACATGGGGGCATCCCATGCTTTTGGGTAACCGCTAGGGCTTAGTGACCGACGTTCTCAAAATTGGAGAGAAAGCCAGGAATAAGAGGGAGATCGTGGGTTTGACCAAGTCAGGATGGTCCTCTATCCTTTGTTCCGTCGTCAACTATACCTCGAAGGGCTTAGGGCTTCGAGTGGCGAATTCCCTGCAGGTAACCTTCGTGTGTACGAATGGTTTGACGCCAATGAACATCTAGGACAGCTAACTTGGGCCTTCGTTCAAAAGGGCTTCGACACATCTCGAAGGGGTGTTCGTCGAGCTGTTCGGAGGGTACATCATCAGGATCTGTTTGGAATTAAATGTAGCAGTACTAACTGCTCTTAGTACTGCCAAGCATACAAACTGAACTAGTGAAGATTACATCTTAGCAGTACTACATGCAATCTATTATGTAATTACAAAGCACGTAATAGGATATGTACTGCTAATAGGATATGTACGTGCTTTGTAATTACATAATAGATTGCATGTATATCTTATACGTTTAGATTGATACGAATATTGTATAGTTATCTTGTAAAAGACTTCTTAAACTATAAAAGGAGGTCTTAGGGTTAGATGTTTAGTACGTATCTTTTGGTTAAGCTTCAAGTTTGTAAACCCTAGTGATAAGTGAAGATCGCTCGAATTATTGTCAATAATATTGAAGTATTTGTTGAATCATTGTTCACTGTTCCATATACATCAAATAACAATTGTCTTCTGAAGTGCTAAGTAGTAGATTCCACATACTACTTTATATAACCTCAAAGTATCTAATAACACAAGTCTTAAAGGTGTTTAAATCCTCACAAGTGGTATAAGAGCCTTGGTTTCTGATACTTTGATTTAGAAGATACATTCCTAATCACTTCGTTTTCCTAATCAAATCCCATGGATATGGAATCCTCACAAAACCATACTGCTGCTAAGTTACTAGTACTCAAATAGAACGAGTATGACATGTGGAGGCTCAGGATTGAGCAATACTTTTTGGTGCTGGACTATAATCTCTGGGAGATTATTGAGAATGGGGACTCCTTTGTTCCCAAACAAACTGAAATAGTTGAAGATGGCAAGACTGTTACTAAAGTTAGCACATATCCTCTTACTGCAGATGAAAAGCTCAAAAGGAAGAATGATCTCAAAGCAAGAGGTTTATTGATGATGGCCATCCCCAATGACCATGTTCTGTCTTTCAGTCACTACAAGACAGCTAAAACCTTCTTTGAGGCAATTGTCACAAGATTTGGTGGTATTGATGCCACCAAGAAAACTCAAAAGGTTTTATTGAAACAACAATTGGAGAACTTCATTACAACAAGAAATGAATCTATTGATCATCTATTCAATAGAATACAAAGATTAGTCAGTCAACTAACCATATTGGGGGTTATTGTTCCTCAAGAAGATCTAAACTCCAGGTTTCTAAGGAGCTTGCCTGCAGAATACAGGATGCATGTGGTAGTCTGGAAGAACAAGCCAGACATTGACACCATGTCTCTGAGTGACCTGTACAAGAATTTCAAAATCATTGAACATGATTTCAAAAAGTCTGGAGGCACAAACTTAAGTTCAGGGAACGTGTCATTCTTATCTGATCAAACCAATTCTGATTCTGAAGATAATGAGGACTTAGAAGTTAGTACTACTAACCTTATGGTTGGTACTGCTAGTTCAAAATCTAGTCCTGCTGGTATTGGCGATTCAACTTTCTATGCCTTCCTATCTAGCCAAGTGATGTAGGTTTTACTGACTAGGTTTTAATATTTATAATGTCTCGTTATACCTATGGTCTACCCTAATGCACTAACGGGCAGTGTACCCGATCGTGTGTAGTGTAGTATTCGGTAAAACCGAGGTCGTCCCAAGAGCTATGTGTGTTGGATTATTACTAAGTCTAGGTGTCACAGATTTTAATATGATTTCGATAAGGAATTAACTTATTGAAGCAGATAAAAGCAGATGAAGGTAAAGGTGTAATCAATAGAGGAGAGTGGTGCTAACCTAGTTAATCATCCTAGCTAGTAATGTCTACGTCTAATTACTTCCAATTACTTCAGGTGGGGTCAAAGTCGAGAGGACATCATTTGGTCAATTCGCCCTAACCTATTAGCAAAGATGCCACCACTGGAGAAGTCACGTGTCCCCTCATAAGTCAAGTTGTTCCTGTTCCCCTAAGTCGAGTCATTAAGTACCGCTACATGCTAGACTTATAATAGTGAGTGCCCGGGCGTTAGCAACTTAAACACTCACCCCCTAATTTTTAAGTTCATCCAAACGGTAGGTGATCAGTTGGTCAAATCGCACAAGTAGAAAGGGTCGTTAGTTGGTTATATCTTACCCTTCCCGTCTCAGTCTACTCACTTAGGGTCAGTTGGTCATATCTCCTAAGCAACTAGCCTCTACCGCCATTCAAAACTACTAAAACAAGGGTAGCTACCAATAAACTATGCATGCATACACTTAGAAATAATTATGCGGAAGTAATATAAATGCAAACAAAACAATTAAGGAATCATAACTAGGCCAACACCAAGAGGTGCTTAGCCGCTCATATTAACCATACAAATCAATTCAATATTCAATGTTACGAAATACATGAATTGAAAGTAAAGAAAAGATAAAATGCTAATGCTTATCGTAGGGGAGTGATTTCTCCCTTGGAGACGGCTCCGTATGCTCCTTTAGACATGCCTTTAGCTTCTTCCCACATTCTTTGGTTGTGGTGTGTGAAATGGGATGCTTTGAAATGCTGGAAATCATGGGGTATTTATAGGCCAGATCTGGGTTACGACGTAACTAATAGAATAGTTACGTCGTATGATATGCTTACACAGTGCGTTCGGGGTCAAAGGAACTTCCTTTTTGTCGAGCAAGTTTTTCAACGCCCTAGGCAGTGAACGTAATCGTTGTAGTGTAGTATTAGGGTAGGCCACGG
This sequence comes from Chrysanthemum makinoi, assembly GCA_910596185.1. Lineage (NCBI taxonomy): Eukaryota > Viridiplantae > Streptophyta > Magnoliopsida > Asterales > Asteraceae > Chrysanthemum > Chrysanthemum makinoi. The sequence continues at coordinate 53,792,507 of OU343222.1, read as the reverse complement.
GTATTGATATCGTTCTCTAGGGGAATAGGAATGCTAGTGAGAAGTTACTACGCTAAGGTTGGGGTTGAGGAAGATTATTTTTTATCTTTTTTATATTTTTTTGGAAATGGAAAGGTACGAATCTCGGGGTTTGGATTTGGGGGTTGGTATTTCTACCAATTACTCTACTATTATCTATTCTAATTAACTAAGCTAAGGGGTAGTCTATGTCTATTGTTGTGTGCTCGTATGATGATTAAGAATGCGTTTACTTAGGTTTTATTACTCCCTAGTTATCTCCTATTGATGGCTGAATTGTCGTGTCCTTATTCTTAACGTGTTGTGTTTCTAAGGTCGTAGGGTATGCATTTATCCCTAACTCTTTGAAGCTACCAAAGGTTAATGACTATGAAATCTCTAGGATTCATAAACTTAACACTAACGTATTCTTTGGATGTTTACCCTACAATTCCACTAGTAAATATAAGCTAAGGTTCAACAAAGATTAATCAAGCATTAATAGCACAACGAATAACCTATCGCAATACTAGGTTAATAACAATTAAGATAAGAGACAACCAATCAATATTCAATAACTAGGTTTCATATTACCTAAGCAAACACACAAGTAAATTAGCCGGACATGGAGAACCTGCAAGCATACACACAATCAATTGAATACATAATTAAATTAATGAAGTAAAACACTTATCTTGATGTAAGATAGGATATGGAACCCTAAAATACTGTACAAGACATCCTTGGTTCGGTTTAGGTTTTTACTCCACAAAACTACAAACTGAAAACTATAAAATTCAGATTCTCAGATATAGTGTTACAAACTGCGACGGCGTCACTCTTTAATTGTGACACCGTCGGGTCGCCGTCATTAGGGTTTCGTCCTAGCCACGTTAGCATTGTGACGGCGTCGCCTTATGACTGTGACACCGTCTCCTTTAGTCCCTGACGTCGTCTGGATCAAATCTAGGCCGTCTGAGCTGCGACGCCCTACTCTTTTAAAACCTGATGCCGTCACTTGTAAATAAGCAATTTGGCTACTGAGTCATCACAAAACTTGTTCCGACGGCGTCACAAGTAGAACCTGACGCCGTCCCCTTCAGTTCCAGCAGCCTGAGTGTCTCGATTCTTGACTTTGGCCATTTTCTTCGTATATTCACGCCTTTTCGTCCAAATAAGTGTCATTCCAGCAATTTGCTTTCAAGAGACCTAAAAAGTGAAAAGGAACAAAATTAAGTAGTAACGGATACAAAAGTGATCAATTAAGGGCTTAAATGACCCTTCATAAAGGTACCTTTTAAATCCTTATCAAATATCGCTACACTTGGTATTTGCTTGTCCTCAAGCAAATGTGCTTTTAGCCAATTGATTTATAAATTAGGGGTCATGAAGCATTAGTTTAGAATGATCCACAACACATATAAGCCCCGCAAAAGTCATAACAAGCACGGAAATTACATACTAGCACCTCACATGGGGTGTTTGGATACTCACATCTCTCGGGTGTATATGAAATATAACAAGTTGGAAATGGAAGATAAACACTCATTAACCGGTCCTAGTACATAGATTACCATAGGCTTGAGACTAGATCAAACCTCCATCGCTTTGGCGTAAGCACCTAGGAAAGACTATCCAAGAGGTCTTTAAAGGGTTGTAATGTTAGGCTTACGGTAGGGAAACAAAGGGTTTGGTGGGATAGGCGATTTAGTGGTGGCAAGTCAAAAATCTTTATGTTACAAGCATGCGAAGAGTGGCATTTTTAAGCCAAGACTCGACACTCTAAACTCTAGATAACTGAAATAAACAAACATAAATTTAAAGATAGATGTAGGATGGTAGCCCGTATGTTTTTTTTCATTTTTTTTCTTCATACACTTTTACTCTACCATCCTTTACGATAACATCAAAATAATAGGGATTTATAGGCACATCCCCACACTTGAGTTTTTATTACTCTAACGCTAATTTGACCCGAATTGAAAAGATCAAAACACTTGGAGTACATTATTATGCAAATAAAGGGAATTTGAATTTAACGTTCCCTTCCCGTTATTTCATAAAATTTAACTTTTCCCATGAGTCCCAATCATCCCAAAACTGTGTACAAAGGATATGACTCGACTTAGCAACTTATGCAAGAAACTAGATAATTGAACTAAGGGTTTAGTGTGATAACAATAATGCACTAAAAGTGAGTGCATACAAGGTAGGCTAAGGCGATTTAGGTGTACATTTGGGGGTGGATTATAAACAATGCTCTTCATTGACATTCCGGAAAACAGAAACATCACGAGAACCGCGAAAAGGATAGGCTCTGAGGGGTTAACTAGGGGTATCGTGTACTAAAGATGAGTACAACGCAAGGGTGTGGGAAAATAACTCAACCGATGTGGAAGAAGTAAATATATTATGGGTATCAAACAAGGGTTATCCTAATGCCTCTTATCATTTAGTTATTTCTAACTACACAAGTGTAGTCTTACTAGCGATCTCGGAATGCATCACAAAACAAGTTCTAGAATCTATTATACTACCGGTTCGCACTCGAAGCATTAAAGATGAATGCTTTAATTCCTACAAATCTAAGGGCGATCCCCACATTTTGGGTGGAATTTAAGTGGTAAAGGGTTTTTGTGCTAGTCATATAATTTCCTATCCATGAGACGCTTTATTAAGACTAATGGCCCACTCCTATATGTCATGAAAAATTTTAAATTTGGTGCCCAAATTACCCTAACCGATATTTCTCATGGTTTTATTACACAAATGAAATTGGACAAAGCAAATAATCAAGGATAAGCATAGTTTCAAAGTTCTCGTTTTATTTTCCCTCCCTACACTTAAACAGAACATTGTCCCCAATGTTCCCCGAAAGTATCAAAGTAATGATAATAGAAGGTAATAAAATACGAAAGAAACTAATACTCCCCTGATTAGCTCGGTAGGATCCGTGTAAAGTGGTGGTTACATCTTTCTTCAAGAATAATGTTTGCGTGAAAAGCTCATTCTCATCTTATGTATCTTCTTCTTGATAAATTAAACATGCACACTTTGAAGAAAACAAACGAAACCTTCGCGTAAAATCGGCGGTAACAATATATATATGACTCTACTACACTAGGATATAATGCTTGTGGAACGGATGTTTACAGATTTTCTCGAAAATTAAGACCTGGAAAATTCCAAAAATTTATAAGTAGCTCAGAAAACGAGAAAAATTAGTAAGCAGTTTCTGCTCCTCCTGACGCCGTCAGGTTGCGATCCTGACGCCGTCAGGTTATCCTGACAGAAACTGGTCTGTGATTTTCTGGAAAAAATTCTGGAACATTTTTATCTTTAAAATCTGGAAAAATTTCCTGCAAAACATTCATTATGACTCGATACAAGAATTTGACTCGAACAAACACACATGTATATCTTTTAATTAATTGAAATTCCCATGTTTACGTTTCTTTTGAAAACGTGTGTAATCCTCCCTACACTTATCCCTTATGTAAAATACCTTTATATGTAATTAAGACGAGGTTAAAAACAAAATAAAGCATTTTTACAAATTTAAACATGAGAATAAACAATCAATAAAAGATATACGACACAAACAAGCAAACAATTAAGCATGGGTTGCCTCCCACGAACCGCTTTTCTTTATTTATGAGTCTTGTAGCTAGACTCGAAGTCGTGCCCCTACGTGACTTCATTACCGTCATCTTCTACCTCATGACGGTCTCTATTGGGGGATTCCATGTTGTAGAATTGCCCTATGATGCACCTTTCTAAGAGGGTGTCCTCTCCCCACTCGGTTCTATATTCTGGTCCTAAGTTCAAGCAATCCTTATAGAAACCGAAAATCTTGGCCATAACATAATCTACTCCTTTCTCCTTATCCTCCTCATTCCTATAGTAGACCGATAGTTTAAGTTCCTTTTCATCATTGGAGAGTGATGAAAACTTCTCAATCTTAAACGGCATTTGGTAAGCTACATCATCGGTCTCATCCTTGAATCTCACTATTCCTAACGATGGATCATAAGTCATCCCGGTGTTTTCTATGAAAGGCTTTCCTAGAATAACGTGGGACAAGCTAGGATCTATGGCCGTACTAATATCATCCACTATTATGAAATCCGTAGGAAACGTGAAACTACCTACATAAATGGGCAATCCCTTAACTCTACCAAGAAAATTGCAACTAACCCTACGATTATCAGGATCTTTCCTAGTCGGGATAGGCTTCTTCATTACCCAATTATAGTAGGTGCTAGTCATGATATTTATCGGGGACTTACGATCGATGTAGGCCTTTGCCACGAAAAGGTGTCCTATGCAACATGGTATGTTAAGATTCCAAGGGTTCCCAAACTTGATCCTAGGGCTTCTCCTAACATACATGTGACGTAGGTCACGTACTAAGTGTGGGTGGCGAGAGAGTTCTTATTCCGTAGGAAACTTATTGAAATAATCATTGTCTACTTCATCAACTTCCTCGATTATTTCATTCCTAGGTGTTTCACTAACCTCAAGTATCGTCTCATGGTTCGCTTCATCATTTGTTCTATTAGGTTTCACTAAGGTGATGGTATTGACGAATTGAACGTGCTTAGCTAACTTACTTGGGTCCTTAATCTCTGCACCGGAAGTTTCGGGAGTTGAGATAGCATTAACCTTCCTATCACTATTGGTCATGGCTTTCAAAAGGTTATCTATCTTCCTATCCATCTCGGCTTGTTGTTGGTTAAAACGGTCCGAGAGCTTAGCTATTTGAGCTTCTTGGGATGCGACTAGGTGTTGCAACATCCCCTCTATGTTTTGTTGGTTAGGGCTGTGATATGGGTCCCATGAGAAATCAATGGATGTGAATTCTTTGGTTTGTCCCTAATAAAAGTCGGGCTTGCCTTTCCATGCTTCTCGGGTGTCATTAAAAGTCCTAGGTCCGGGTGTTGTAGGGAATCTTCCTCCCGTTCCATTGGTACGCGAGGATGCGTAGTCAACGGAAGCTTGTTCGGGGAATCTTGTGCAAGCGTGCATGTTATGAGGACCGCTACACGACTCACACGAGGAAGAAACTTTGTTCACTTGGCGTGAAGACTTAGGATTGTCGTAGGAGCTTATTAGGAATTTAACTTGATCTTCAAGCTCGAGCATCCTACGGTCATAAGATTGTGAGTCAATGGGAGGCAAGGAGATTGCCTTTACGGTTTTGGGCAACTCACGGGGGTCATTCCAACTTTCGTTGTCATAGAGAGCAAGGTCCTATATTATACCCCATGATTCTTCCGCGGTGAGATCACTAAGTTTTCCACCGGCCGCTTGGTCAAGGGATCGCTTAGTGGGGAAGTTGACATGATCGTAGAAGAGTTGGACTTGAAGCCAAAGATCAATGCCGTGACGAGGGACTCTATGGAGTAAGTCCTTGAATCAAGTCCATGCTTCATAGAGAGATTCACCTTGACGTTGTTGGAACATCAAGATATCATTCCTAAGCTTAGTAGTTCTCCCCGGTGGGAAAAATTGAGCAAGGAAACGAGAAGTGAGATCATCCCAACTTGAGATGGAGTTGGCGGGAAGTTGCTCAAGCCAATTACTAGCTTGGTCCCGTAGAGAGAATTGGAAGAGACGCAGACGCGTTGTCTCCTGAGTAGTAGCATCGAGGTCGATGGAATCGACAATTTTAAGGAAATCCTTAAGATGCTGATTAGGATCTTCGAAAAGAACTCCATGGAATGCACATCCGTTATGCACCAACCGGATGGTGTCGGATCGCAGGGCCGTAGTTTGGGCTTGGTCGGGAAGGTCAATGGTGTTCCTATAGCCTAGGTGGCTTGGTCTCGAGTATTCACCAAGAGTACGACCTCTTGGTGGGTCATTTGGTGGTGGGTTGATGAGTGGTAGTTGGTTATCACCTTCCATTATGAAAAGTGATGGGGTTACTAACAAAGGTCACGAAGAAGGG
>OU343222.1:53692458-53786026 GCA_910596185.1 Chrysanthemum makinoi | reverse complement strand
GCATAGATGAGTTTCTTTTCATTCTGATCCGCATAAAGTGATGTCTTATCTCAATATGTTTAGTTTTAGAATGAGAAACTAGATTTTTTATAATGCATATAGTACTGTTGTTTCTATGTAAATGGCGATTACTTATAAATACCCATAATCAAGCATCGATTACGAATCGAGGACTTGACCACGGCAACTTCGGCAGCTACATCACATTTGACCTCGGTTGTAGAGTTTGCCACAATCCAAAGATCTCGCACTGCTGTGAAATCAACCTATCACCAAGAAATCCCCAGCATTATGCTCCAAAGGAGTGCTTGCAATCTTTGTATTTTCATAGCCAAACTTCACCAAAATCTCCTTGATATACTTATCCTAACTAATAAATATGCCATATGTCTTACGCTTGACACGTAGCCTAAGAAAGAAAGTGAGTTCTCCCATAGAACTCATCTGAAACCTATCATGCATCAACTTCTCAAACTCTCTACACAGATCCTGCTTGGTTGAACCAAAAATAATGTCATCAACATAGATCTGAACCAACAGGATGTCATTCTTCACATTCTTGATGAATAGAAGTCGATCAATCTTCCTCTTACAAAGCCATTGCCCAAAAGATACTTGGCTAAGGTTTCATACCAAGCTCTTGGGTCCTGATCTGAGACCATAGAGTGCCTTCTGAACCTTGTATACTTTGTCAGGAAATTTGGGATCTTCAAAGCCAGGAGGTTGACAGACATATACCTCCTCCTCAATCTTCCTATAGAGGAAAGCACTCTTCACATCCATCTGGTATACAGTGAAGTATTTGTAAGATGCATAGGCCAGGAATAGTATGATAGCTTCAATCCTTGGCACTAGAGGAAAGACCACTTCATAACCAATCCCTTCATGTTGTGTATACCCTTGAGCCACCATTCTAGCCTTGTTCCTTATTACCACACCTCTTTCATCCTTCTTGTTTCTGAAAACCCATTTGGTTCCAATAGCTTTCTTGCCATTAGGAAGATCCACCAGAACCCATACATTCTGAAGTTTGAACTGGAGAAGCTCCTCTTGCATTGCTTCTACCCATGATTCATCTTCAAGTGCTTTGTAGACTTTCTTTGGTTCGATTGTGAAAACAAGCAAAGAGACATTTTTGTGTGTCCCCATGGATCCTTTCTTCATAAATGGCACTAAAGAATCCAGTCTCACTATGCTGAACTTTAGATCTTGTAGTTATTTCAGCATGAACATCCCCACAACATTCTCCAGGGATGATCGATTAATTCTTACATTGTGGTGTAGCGAGAATAGCATAGGATGAAGCTATATTAGTAAAATCAATCTCATCAGCTTCATCATTGGGATTAGGAACCTCGGTGATAACTGATGGAATAGTGGGGACCATCGATCTTGAAATCTGGCTCATCGATACTAACATGTGGCTTATCGATTATTAACATTAGTATTGATCACTTGAGTTTCTACCACTGTATCACCTTCATTGGTTACCCTCCTTGACATTAGAATCATTGGTCTTTAGAGGCGATCTACTTCTTTGTTTGCCTCCCTGAAGGAGTGCTTCCAATGGGCGTACTTCAAAATGGAGCAGCAGGATCTGAGTCATCATCATCATCGAATCGCATCGGGACCTTGCTTTTCTCCGCAGCAATGTTAGAATCCGCGAAACATGCACATAGTTCATAGATTCTGTTAGCATATCAATATCAAAAAGCCATTTTGGTCCTTGCCCCTCTTCACTAGGTTTATCCTCAAGAAACTCTATGTGCAGATTCTCCTCTACTCTTACGGTTCTAGAATTATAAACCACTAAAGGCTTTAGTATTCAAGGAGTAGCCAACCCATATCCATTTTATATTTTCCATCAAACTTACCTAAATGGTTAATGGTATTGAGAATAGAGACATGACACCCAAAAGGTTTAAGAAAGTGTAGGGTAGGCTTTCTACCTAAGAACAACTCATAGGGAGTCTTGCAATGAGGCTTTACTACCAGTTACCATTACGAACATAACAAGCGTGTGGCTCGACCACACGAATGTTGTGGGGCAACTTGGAATCTGCTAACATAGTCCTAGCGACTCTATTAATTTCTTATTTCTCCTTTCAGCAACCCCATTTCTTTGAGGTCCTAGCTACACTATATTCTCTTAATACCCTTGATTGTGAAATCATTCATCACTTGGTTTTTAAACTCTGTCCCATATTCACATCTAATAATCTTAACTTTCTTATCAGTAAGGTTCTCTACTGCAGTTATGTATGACTTAAGGATTTCACTGGTCTCATCCTTAGTATTCATGAAGAAAACCCAAGTAAATATGCTAAAATCATCAGTCACAACCAAACAATATTTCTTAAAATTCAGGCTGCTAACAGAGGTAGGGTGTTGATCCCAGTTGAGCAAACGATCTAATATAGAAACTGACTTGTAACAAAAACTTATTAAGTATTACGCGGAATTTAACACTTAATCTTAAGAAGAAGAATAGTTAACATTCAACACCTCAATATTATTTATTAATCTGAATACTCTTACAGTATTAGGGTTTTGCAACCTTGAAGTGTATCGACCTTAGATATAAAACTTACGTATATCTAATCTAACCTAGAACCTCCTTTTATAGACTTAAGGAGTCCTATACAATATACAATACGTAACCTACAAGATAAATATCTTTTCCATATTTATCTAATACAATAAACTAAACCGACTATACAAGACTAGTAGTGGTTACAATATATAGATCGTGGTTACACATTACTACTAGCCGTGGTTGTCTTCATAGTGGTTACATCATTCGTCCGTGGTTACATCAAGCACATAGTGGTTCGATGCTTAGAGTAATTCATGATTCAAGGAACCAAAAACCAATCCTCCCCCAAACTTGATACATTCTACAGAATTCTCAAGTTTCTTTTAAACTCAACACATACGAATTTGAGGATGTAGCCAAACACTTATGAGATTTAAGAATTGTCTCATATTTCTTCAACAAATCATAAGCTTGACCATCATAGGGTAACATCATCTTGATAATACCGGTTTCAACATCGAGCAATAATTCCGGATACTTATTCAACGAGGATATTCACCTTTTACAAGCATATGAATAATCTTTCCAGAAACAGTTAAAACATGAACTCCACAGGTTTGATACAAAAACCATCTTGTTACATTACCATTGTAGAGTACTTTCTACTCAGGTTCATCATGAGTTGGTTCAAACAAAATCTTCAAATTATAATAGATCGGTCTCTCATGATAATCATTTGGATGTACTTCACCAAACTTATTCTTGTAAAGTCTCCAAAGATTCATCAAATCATCCTTTCAAAGTCTTGAAGCATTTGTGAAAATTTGTTATACTCATAAACTTCATTGTTGAGTCTTTTAATTTTCCAAACTCCTTCACTTCCATCATTAAGCTTAAACTCATAAGAAACAATTTGATTAACATCTTCAATTTCTTTCAATCTTTTAGAATCAGATGTTTCTTGAATCTCAGACTTTCTTTTTCTTTTACTTTGAATCCACTCATCATTCTTCTTAATCCAGTCTTCTTCCTTCTTAGAACTCATTGGACAGAAATCATCATGATTAATCTTCATACACCTTTCATAAATCTCATGAATTCTTTCAAATGAACATTTACTAAGATTTTTGAAATGTGAATGCACGAATTCTTAATAATTTTCATTAGTACATTCCTCATCTGTGCCATTGAAGGAGGTTTCTTTCTTATAACTTGTTTCCTTCCTTTACTAACCTTCCTTGCCCATTCACTCAAAAGCCTAGCCTTTTCCTCATCATCCAACAAATTCCATTCTTGTGCAGTAAATTCATCATGTATTTGTTGAGAAGCTTCAAGAAAGTTTTGTGATTCATACCATATAGCTAACCATCTCTGACTAGCTCCCTCTTGACTTGCTTTCTTTTCTCTAAAGCTGCCTCTTCAACTATTATGTTCTTTGCATACTACTGCATCATAAGCTTCTTGTTACGCTTTAGATTTAAACTTCAACTTTGTGCTAACCCCTTTACCTTTTCCAATATCAGATTGAACCACTTTCTTCTTCAAGGTTCACTAACTAAACTTTTTCTCGGGTTTGGGTTTAGTTGCAGTATCTTGAACAGATAAAGCAGGTGCAATGATAGGTGTAAAATAGATGAAGTTTACTTAGATTTATCAAAGTACTTGCGACTTCTTTCTCAACTTCTTTAGACAGGTGGTGATACTGAGAGAGAGTTGTGACAACATGGAAGTGGTTATGATAGCGTGGAGTATGATAGTAGTAGGTATGATAGTAGTTGGTATAATAGCCATGTGTGATGCTGGTGGTTAGAAGAGTACTAGCGTGGTTTCGGACATACCATCGGTTTTAATGTTGCATACTACATCTTCTACAACTTTCTTCACATTTTCAAGAACTGCCTCATTCCCATCTTCATCAGATACCAAAAATGTTTGATCTCCACTATCAACATCTTCTTCCATAGATACATTAGGCCCTCCTGATTAGCATTCTGCTCCTCCCTCCGTTTGGATACATCCTTCATATTCAGAGCTGGAGAGGAGTCCACCTTCTTGTTCGGTCTCCTTAGCTTCCTTAAAGCAGCAATCCCAGGCCTTTTCATCTTCTCCAAAACCAAAACTGTTAGGAATTAGAAAATTCCTTAGTGAAGTATCGGTCACCCCAAATATTATTTAGCATAAGTTAGCTCATAGACATTACGTTATTTACTAGTCATTTAGTTAATTATTTAGTTTAGTGCTACACCGTGGAGGAAGGACGGGTCTTTACCCATTGTATGCCTGATCCACAGTCGGGAGAGTCGTTTAGTTTGTAACCTATAAATACCCTCTACCTTGCAAGGTAGAGGGTTGGATGTTCTTTGGTAATCTAACATCACATGAGTTTCTCTCTCTAGAATATCCCACTTTCTCTCTCTCTCTTAAATCATCTATACGCCTAAAGTGTTAATGTTATGACGTGTATGTGAAATCCAATATCCTACAATTGGTATCAGAGCCATGGTTAGATCATATCTTACACATCTTTGGATTTCTAGTGGTTTTAGGTGGTTTTTGAGTTTGAAAAAGTTTAGTGGTTTTGCATCATTTGGTTGATTTCTTGTGTTAAAGCTTGGATTTTGTTAGTACTTTTATGTTTAGAATCATCACAAGTGTTTAGGTTTTCATTTGGTGAGCTTGAATCATCTTGGTTGGGTTGTTTTTGGATTGAAAAGTGATGTTTATGTGGTTTTCTTGCTAGCGACTTGATATACGGATCTCTTTCTTTGTAGCGACTTGCTTCACAATTTTGTAGCGAGTTCAGATTTTGGAGCTAGCGACTTAGACCTAGCGATTAACAGTAGTAGTGGACTCTCCACTGGGTAGAGACTTGGTGGTAGCGACTTGGTGCATGGCGAGTTGCTCTTTAGCGACTTGAAGTTTTAGCGACTTGAGTAGCGAATTGCTGCCAAAAATTTTGCTAGCGACTTGAGGGTTAGTTACTACTTAGCGACTTGCATTTGTCTAGCGACTTGGGACTTTAGCGACTTGGGGGTGTAGCGAATTAGGTGTTAGCGACTTGGTGCATTATCTTCTAGCGACTTGGGTGATTGTTTACGGTTTTCTCTTGATTTAGTAAAATTCCGTGAAAGAATCTATTTCTCGGTTTAATCATAGAGTTATAAAATCCCGTTTAACTTGTCATCATGTCTACCAACGTTCCTACAATCATCTCCACTTTCTTGAGGTCGTTCATGCGAGAAGATACTCGTCAAAATAGAATTTCTTACATCGCTGATCCTTTAATCACCAAAGTACTTGAACTCTATGATACCTTACTGAACAATGAAACTGGTTGCATTTGAATGTCCAACATTGGTTGATTCATCAAAGGGTGATCTTAACTCCTCACCATCTGAGTCAAACCTCAACAAACCACATCTAATGAACAATGATGCTAAGCAAATGGAATACAACATTGAGCCCTATCAACTACTTCATCAACATATCAAACTACTCTTATCTACTACTATGGATCGAACAAGCGGTGCTATCCTTCGTCAGGACTTTCCCACTTTGACCAGAACTGTGTTACTCAACTTAGAACAAGCGAGGTGTCAAATCACCAATGGCAGTTCTCAACTGATAAATCTAATCGCACTCTTCAAGTAATCTTCAATCAATTTAGGCCGCTTATCAAGGGAATATTCCTCAGATTTTGATGATGACTTGACTGGAAACTCATTCAAAAACACCTTTGGAATGGAAATCATGAGTTGAAACACCTTTATTCTACTTATGGGTAATGTGGAAATATACATAAAGGAAGTTGCTAATGAGAATGAGAAGTTGAATGAAATGAAGGGGTGTCAAGTGATGCTATGGGAAGATTTTAATAGGTCATGCAATGAATCAGGTAAACCAATGAATGATACGAATGCGAGAAGTTAGGTTGAAATTAAAAGGATGGAGACAACTATACTGATCCCAATGACTCGGTGTCAGAAAAGGTTTCATGTGATGAGGTACACTTAACTAATCATAATAATTCATATGTTAAGAAACTGATTCTAACTCGATCTTTATCTTTATGAAATCGATCGTGGTTGAGCCGAATCTAAAAGCTGTTAAAGGCGATGATGATTGAAAAAAGGGTATATGATGAACTTTCAAATAAATACTCAATTCTTGAAAAACAATGTATTTCTTTGGAAATCGAAATGCAACAAAAGATGAGCGCCTTTATGCAAATAAAACATGCATCAATCGGAATTTCGATGAGAATTTTTGAAATTAATCAATTAAAAAACCAGATTCAGGACAAAGACTCAACCATATGCAATCTGAAATCACTACTCTCGGATGTGCAGTATGTATGTCATGAAATGAGTGATACACTTGAATCTAGAAATCTTTGAGCTTGCTCTTTGTGTGTCCAACTTGTTAAGAGAAAATGAATCATTAAGAAAGAACTTAGAGGAGACCAATTCTAAGTTGATCAATCAATCTAACAACTTATTGAAGGACATTGATGACCTCAAAGCCCAAATTCAAGATAAGAGCTTCAACATTGTTGCCTTAAAAAATGAGCTTAGGAAATCTACTGGAAATAGGATGAACACTAAGTTTGCAAAACCATCAAATTTGGGGAAGTCAATTGGTCGAACCACTCTAAGCGTATAGTAGTTAAGCGACCTAATGCCTTTAGAACTGAAAGAGTTAAATCATCAAAATCTAGGCTTGCCTCCTAAATTGATGAGAATATTGTTTTGTCAAAACCAGTCACTTCATTGCTTCATTCTGATATGATGAATATCAAACTCGGGGAAATGTTCAAAGTTCAAAGTTTAGAAATACTATAAGTACAACTAGTTCTCATAAGAAACATCATTTGGTGATCAATCCTAAGAAACCATCGAAACACAAAAGGCAATAGCCAAAATAGGAAGTGCACACATACAAATCTACTAATGCTGCTTCAAATGGATTCCCAGGATTATTTAAGTTCTCTGAATCCAAACGGACTTACATTCCTAAATCTTGCCTTAAGTGGATGCCCACAGGAAAACTCTTCAAGTATATTGAGCCTAAAAAAATCTCTAATATTGATAATCGCATTAACCAATGTTACATCAAATAGTGAAATTATTCATGTCACTAACCCATCCTACTGCAATTCTACATGTGCTTCTAGTACAATGTGCTCTCGATCGTTTTAAATTTTGTAGCAACTCAATCAGGAACTTCATGACTTGGTTCCCATCGAAATGAATATAGCTTATAGGGAGCTATAGCTTGCGAAATTGATGTACATCGTAATTTGACTCCTATTCATTTTGAATCAGGACTCACTCTTTTATATCTGTGTACAAATCAAGTTTTCTTTAAAAAAAATCTTTATATTTTTTATTAAACTAATAAAGAATACATTCTTTGTTATCGATAACATCTACGGTCCTAGAAATGTCATTCAATAATGGCACGGGTTCATAGATGAAGTTCGAACAAATGATATATTCTTGTTTTATAACGGGTGAGGTTAATTCAATCAATGGTCTTTGGTGACATTGATTGAGGGGAGAATTTTTCAAGTTATCTTGATTGTATCTGCGCCAGTGTTAGTTATGTTTTTGTGTTCAAAGGGGGCATTTATTGTTTATCCATTATGTTAGTGTGCTTATCTTATTATGCTATCGATGCTTGTTTTGTCATATGTTCATATAACTAATAGTCTGGTAACACATAATGTGACATGAGAGAAACTTTCTTTGTAAAGTCTTAGCAACTTGGTTTGGTAAATTTGAGGTTAGAGACTTGCTTTCGAAAGTCTTAGCGACTTATTATGATTCTAGGATAGCGAGTTAGTTGCTAATCTCTCATATAACCACAGGGACCGAATGTGACAAATAGGAATTCTTGAGAATATCTCCTCTCTTAACCCCTAGCGACTTAGCATTTTTTTTACATATATATAATTCTTAAATAAATTTTTATTCTTTTCTATTCTCTCTTTTTCTTCCTTCTCCTCTAAATCACTCGTCTTAGCGACTTAAGCGTGGTATGATTCTAATCTCTCATAAATTGTTTTCACATACGCGTTTGTGTTAAGTTTCTAACTCGTTCTTTTAACCGATCCCTCTGAGCTTGTGAATCGTGACATTTGATTCCCACCTAGGTTCGAATTATCATGTAATCGTGAATTGTTGTAATAATGATGTTGCAAGTGTATTAATTGTTTGGTATAAGCGATCTTGAGTGTTTGATAATGTGTTTCCATGATTGGTGGTTTGGGTCGATTATTTGTTGAGATAATAATTGTTCTTGATAGCGTTTTAGCTTATCTGTTCATCATGGTGAGTTAGTGCTGTTAAGTATGCTCAAGATAGTGACTAAGGTGTGTTGGTCTGGGTTTTTTAACTGTTGCGATAAATTGTTCTTGATGGCGACTTAACACTACTCTAGGTAGCGAGTTAGTTTATATGTTCATCGTAGCGAGTTAGTACTCAACTTAGCGACTAAGCTGTTGTGGCGAATTAGTGAATTACTTTCTAGCGACTTGGGTAGCGTCTTAGTTGTATCATTATTATCAGCAACTTGTCTTTACAAGTTAGCGAATTAGCAACGTTAGCGACTTAGTGAACAAATCGCGAGCGACTTGGTTATGTTACTGTTCATGGCGACTTGTCTTTACAAGTTAGCGAATTAGCAACGTTAGCGACTTAGTAAACAAATTTGTAGCGACTTGGTTATATTCTTTGTTCATGGCGACTTGTCTTTACAAGTTAGCGAATTAGCAAATATAGCTACTTAGAGAGCAAAAGCGGTAGCGACTTGAATGTGAATGCGGTGATGGCGACTTGTCTTTACAAGTTAGCGACATAGTTCACTTTCATGTAGCGAATTAGTCGGTTTGGCGGCTTGACCATTGTGACTTGAGACTTGTTGGTGGGTTTTCTTCTCAAGGCCTAGGGTTATTAAAAGGTTTAAAGGCTATTTGCTAGGATAATCTCATGCTTACAATCTTGTTTGAGTTTTCCAGTAACTTGTATTGTCAACTTACTCTTTGTAACCTACTATAACATTTTGTTTAGGCAAGTTGTTCTTGAACTCCCTTGTGGCTATTCAATGTTACATCTTGTTTCATTCAATCTGCTATATCACTTCTACACTTGTATCTTGGCTCACGACATTATTTCTTTGCAAATGTGCGTTTTAACCTTTTAATTCCTAAACAAATCGTCTCGTGAAAACTGTATCAAATGGTGTCTTTATCCTTTATGTCTTACTTTTGTCTATCATTCTATCTCTATATGCCTATGGGAACCTTGTCTGTGCTTCTAAGTGTTGTATGTTCATAACATAAGGGTGTATTCAATGTAGTCTCACTAATCATTTATTATCTAACTTCGTTCCCAATCATTCTGTTGATTGTATGTATACTCAGATCATCAATGGCAAGTTCAATCCCTGATAAGAACGTTATCCCTTCGGAATCACCCAAAGTTCTCTCAGGGCGATGAAATCCTTCGAGGAGTCAATGGGTGATATTGGAAAAGTAAGCGTTATGTGGGACCTACAAAGCTACAACAAAATCCTATACTCAAAGTATCCATTGATATCCTCAAGAACACAAACTTCTTGGTTGCCATTACCAAGCAATGCTCAATTCCACCATTTACATTCAATAATGGACACCATTCAATGAGACAAAATCACACTCAATACTCTTGCAAACTGGATGATAGGGAGTTCACGATTGATTCAGCCATTCTTAGCAAAGCTCTTGGAATCACCCATGTAACCCCACCTTCGTTCCGAATCTCCACCAGTCTTGGCGATCTAATTGTCTTTCTATTTGGTTTGGTTTATCAGAACAGCATCTTAAGGGCTTCAGACATCATCACTGGACACATGTATCAACCACGGAGCTATTACAACTATTCTCAACTTGTGCTTATCTGGCAAAACATCGGGGTTCGATAAAGTGAGAATTCCCATCTTGCAAATCCTATGGGGAATTGTCAATATGGTTGATGTGAATGTCTCAGATCGTATTTGGGAAGAATTTTCTTTATCAATGCACACATTCATATATGATAGAACAAATTTCGAGAACAAAGCTCAAGGCGAAAGAAACAAAACAAGCTTGTGATTCCCGCATCAGTTTTTCAAAGCTTGTTATCCTGTACTTGCAACAAACTCACAACTTCAATCCTAGGATTGAATCAACTCTATAAAGCGAGAAGATGAATTTGTTTTAGGAAACCCGAAATATGTTCCTAGAGGTATGGATAATGAAATATTTGGATTGCCAATTCACGATACTCTACTCACGGAAGATATCAAGAAGAAGGACTACTTCAAACAATACAAGAAAAGAGCTACGGTTCCTCTGCGATGTCACACCCACTCCTCCACAACCCAATGCTCCCAAGTCCACTGGCTACTTCAAAGCATCCTATGCCTCTCTTCCTAAAAGAGAGCGTGAAAGGTCACAACATTGAACACCGCATCCAAGCGAGAAAGTAAAGGAAGAAAGTGGAAAGGAAATTGGTGAAAATACTGAGGTTTCAAGGGATAATACAAGGTTAACTGATGAAGATGATGCTGCTCTGCAACTAGGAATCCAGCAAAGCCTAGAAAGTTTGAATGTGAAAGCACCAGTAGGTGGAGTAGTGCTAAGAGAGCCTGATCAAGTGCCTCAACAAACAACACGAATCACACAAGACAAGGGAAAAAGAATTGTTGGAGATGAACAAGCTGCTCACACGCTCCTTACCTTTTCTTCCTCACCATCAAGAATTACCACTCAAGTTGATAAGAAGTGTTGAATCGTCATCAGTTCAAGAACCATCTGGACTGGAAAAAGCATCTGTAGCACCAGAAGTGAATCCTGCTACAAGTGGTATCCAGTGTGAACAAAATGTTAAAGATATGTTACATCATGTCTCACGGAGAATCAGTCAAGATCCGATGAGACCATGCCCTTGGAAGAACCAAATCTTTCTACCAGTTCTCTATCATCATTTAAGAACCTAGATACTGAATTCACTTTCGGTGATCAATTCTTAAATGACAAACCCATTGATTCTGAGCCTTCCAAGCAAGATAATGACAATGAGGATGCACAATCCATGTTTAATGTCAAAATTCAACAAGATACATCATCCATTCCCTATGACGACACCTTTACTCACACGCACTTCCACCTCCCAAACCGATCAAGTAACCGCGTTCACACGATACGCAAAGACTCTATCCTTTGAACCAGGTGGTCACGATTGCGATGTAGTAACCTACACCTTCACCACCTCAAATTCTTACCTCAGATCAAGCTGCACAAAGCGGTGAAAAGTGAAGCTCTTGAAAGACAACTACCTAAATCCGTAGATTCCCTTGTGGATCGTGTCTATAGGCTGGAGCACCTCAAATTTGATGAAGGGGTGGCGAGCGCCATTGAAGGCGAATTAAAGATCTTTGGAATGGGCAATGGAGGCTCCTCTACTTATACGATTCAAGGATCTTCCTATCGCTGATATGAGAGCTGTACTTTCAGATAAGATGTTTGAAGTTGGCGAAGATAAGCATGAGGTCCATAAGAAGCTTTATGAGGCTCTCAAAGAATCAATTATCGACAATCATGTACAGTTCTTGATAGACAGCTAGAAAGAAAAGCTAAGAAGAAAGGAGACCATAGTGTTGGAAACATTGCGCAAAGGTCATAAAGATCCTCCTCCTCCACCTCCAAGCTGGGGGTCTTTGGAACATCTGAGGTTGGTGGATCTTCTAAAACAACATCCACACTTCCACCACAACCACCATCATCACCACAAGCCACGCCAATCAACAGTTCATCTGAAAATCAAGGAACCCAAAAGAAATTTGCAGCTTGGTCCACGGTTGACTCAAGGTTCACGTCTGATCTCCTCTATCACGAAGATCAAGTTGTTAATGAAGAAAACGTCGTCATAGTGAGAATCGGATGAAGATGATGCATCCACGGGTTCATTCCCAAGTCAAGATGATTGGTTTGATACTTATATGTCAGGTGAACCATCTAATCCATCCAGAGCTGCACCTTCAAAGGACTCCATTCGAAGTTGGCTCTCTAAAGAAAGACCACAAACTCCTGAGCCCTCATGGTTTATTCCGAGTCGAACAAATCCAATGGTTCAACTATCATTTTCAACTATGAAGCTCAGTGAAGACTCTCTTCTTCACTTCACAGGAGATATGGGGAGCTTTATAAAGTGGTTTTGTGAGAAGAAGGAAATTACATCCATCACCCTAAAGATCTTGAAGGTCCAGCTTATGAAATAGTCAAAGTCTTCGGATGCTAATCACTTCAATATCAAATGGAGGAATGCTATAGAATGTTGAATGATCAAGTTGGTGAACAGATCAATAGGTTTGATGTGTACAACCCTCTTCCCATCGGCGGTGAACCTGGATTTATGACCATTCGTGAATTCTTCTTTAACCATGATCGGACTATCTATGTGGACACACCTCTGAAAAGACACCGCTCTATCAATTTCAAAGATGAAGGCAGCTACCTACCTGATCAAGGTCTCGAGCAGATGGTTCAGGATCAATTCAGGCGAGACAAAGAGAATCAATATGACGCACTGACTTCATATGGGATCTCACATTGGTGGTTCAAGAAGAAGGAATTCTACATCGAAAGGCATAGTGCCAAGAAGAAGCCAGAGCAGTTCGATCCGGACTGCGTATTCTTAGTGTTATTGGTATAGAGATCTTCCCTATATACGGGTATGACTACGAAGAAGATTGTTCTTCGAAGAGCTGACTTGAAAGAGCACATCATAGAAGAAAACGACTTCAAACATCTGATGCCTAATGACTTTGAAGATCTCTATCTTCTGAACCTCCAAGGACACCTTGACCATCTTCACCTTTCGCGAGAAGAAGGCTCTCTCTGCTGTTGTCAATCAATGGATCAGAGGCTTGGTCATTCGACTAAGAGTTGGAGATTTTCAATTGGGAATAAAAGCTACGGACTCGAGTCAATCTCACAAGACCAAATTGGGAAGCTAGTGGACATGAATTTCATCACGAATATAAAGTGATTGACACCCAGGCAGTCATCTTCTTGTGGATATGGTTCAAGGATGTTAATGAGATTATGTGAGCTATACAAATTCAATGATGGAACACTCAAAATGGTCGAAGAAGAACTAAACTACAGAGTGAAAGACATCAAAATTAAAATGAAGCCGGGGGACAAAACAAATTCGGTCTAATGAAGATGTGAAGAGGTGTGATGAGTTCATTCTTTGCAATCAAACGAAGATTGAAGACCAGAATGATCTATCGTAACCTTGAAAGCTTCGTGGGTGGAAGACTTGGGCGGTCATTACAAGCTTCTTCAAAGGATGAATGAAGATATTTTCGGATGTCATTTTGTCTGTGTATTATTTATGTGTAAGTTGTGATGTACAAACTATGAACAACTATTATGCATGTAATAGTGGTAGGGTATGTCCTGTGGTTTCCCTTTATGTCAAAAAAGGGAACCGGTGTTGTTCACTTCTGATCATATAAAATTGGACACATTTCTCTCCAACAAATGTTTGTCTCATACATATTTAAATCACATGAGATCCAAAATCTCAAAGGATTTGAAATTTTGATCGGGGGAGAAAATGTGATATAAATATGAAAGATGTTAAAAGATGACCATTTTAAGTGCATATTGCTCTCTAATATGTGCTAAACAATTTTCAAATCTCGAAGCATATATTAAGGGAGAGCATTTTAAAACAAATCCAAACCTTTAGGGTACAAAATTTTTCATGCTATTACATAAAGTACCTTGATTGTGTGTTTAATGATCTCTAAATGTTTGGTGATCATGGTTGTACTTCATTGAACTTCCTTCTAGTATGTGCAAAACTCTTTTCAAATCTCGAGGCACATATTGAGGGGAGCAAAATCATGAAAACCTCATCCTTCTCGGAAATGCTATATCTACTTGATTTGATCAAGGAAGTGATGGTGATATCTTTTAGAAAAATGGTAATCAAAAAAGTAATTTCTTCCTCTTGCCTCCGTGTGCAAAACGATTTCAAACATTTGATGCACATGTTGAGGGGGAGCTCTTATTCTAAAAATATCAAAACAATTCAGGTACAAAATGCTTTGATAATATATCACAAGTATCTGGATTTATTTTCAAATGGTTTTCAATTGGTTCCTATGGCAGATGAACAATACCAAAAGACCGACCAACTTTACATTATGTATGGTGATATAAGGACGATAAGGTTAGGTATGTGTTCCCATGATCCGCCTGAACCGGAGGGATCTACCCGGGGACTATCCACTAGTTAGTGTAGAGTTCTTAGGTATGATGATAAAAGGAGAAAAAGGAGATATGGGAAGAGTCTTGACTGAGGTAGCTGATGCTTTGGAATAAACCCAACAAGGTTCTAGCTATGAAGTCTCGGGCAAGCGAAGGGTTGAAGAATTAAAAAGAATTGAATGAGAAAAGGGTGAAAACAAATAGCCCTCCATTTATTCAACCTTAGGGCAGAAGCCGAGTTCAATTCATATGCTCTACGATGGTAACATCGGTATTGAAGACAAGACGTCATGACCCATGGCCTTACTGCACTTCAACTTTCCAAACCACTCAAGTTCCTCTTAAAAGGACTTGTTTCATTCTCACGGGAACCGACATTATCTATCGACTTTCTCTTAGAGATTGTTGATATTGAAGGAGAGACCCTTTCCATAGTCTCGATATAGGATCCAAATATGCACAAATTGAGTCTAGTGCCACGAGATCATCAATAAATCTCAATAGGACACTTTCAATGAAGACTCTCTGTTTCACACAATGTGAAAAGAGATATTATATCTTGAGTCCTACGCATTATCCTTGTGGTATTGCGGAACATCGAGTGATGTGTTTACATATTCACTGTGAAGATGGAAAAGCCTTCGGAGCAATCTAACAAGCGGTAGGTGGCATGTGAGATCTATTATACAGATCAACCATGTGACAACTGAACAGAAACAATGGGGCGATTGAATCTTTTGAATCAATCCTGGTTCAGGTTATGGATTGATGGATACCTTTGAAAAACCGGTCTTTGTGCTTTAAAACTCTTTTCATTAGCACGTCGACCGTGTACTAATTTTTCAAATCAAAAGGTGTTTTATGATTGATAATTGATTTTCATTAAAACCTTCGTTATATTGCAAAAACAATTTCTATTGAGCATTACACGATTGTTTTTCAAATATCTTTCATCAATCGATGGACGTAACCCATTTGGTTCACTCCTGTTGTCTTCTTTGAGGCGTTCGGTTTGAAACGGCTAGAGCAGTGCGAAACCACGTCAAGGCTTGATTCACCCGAGGCAGTACTTGTCTTGATCAACGGGGAACCGTGGGCCGTGTACCTCAATTCATCGAAAGTGATCAAAGACACTTTTATGCGCTTTATTGCTAACTGTCTTATGCGAGGTACACCCCAGCGTTTGCAGTGATCCGAATGAAGCGGTCAATCCATAGCCGCATGCTCACTTAACACATTCATCTCAAAAGAAATCATGATTGGTGCATCAATGACTATGATATTCTAACTCCATGCTTCGCTACTGGCTGCGCCAATATCATGAATCGCGAAAGCTTACGCTACTCGATAAGAAGAAATCATGATCGAATGTGAGCATGTTGGTCCATATATCACAACATCATATCTTTGGCAACACAACAATTGGTGATCTGAGATCTATAGTTGCATGATCTCTAGTTATGCTCAAAAGGGTCATCATGGTGGATAAGATCATAACCTCCACGAAATATACATCTTAGTTGAACAATGATGGAATCATCACAGAATCATATAAGTTGAGTACTTTGAAGAAGAAAAGTCTGCGAGCTCAAGACTGAAGATTAAATTAGAATGCTAGGAATCAAAATGTAAAACATGGGGGACCTCCTTAGGGGAGATTGTTAGGAATTAGAAAATTCCTTAGTGAAGTATCGGTCACCCCAAATATTATTTAGCATAAGTTAGCTCATAGACATTACGTTATTTACTAGTCATTTAGTTAAATATTTAGTTTAGTGCTACAAGTGGAGGAAGGGCGGTCTTTACCCATTGTATCACGATCCACAGGCCGTTAGGAGGTCGTTTAGTTTGTAACCTAAAAATACCCTCTACCTTGCAAGGTAGAGGGTTGGATGTTCTTTGGTAATCTAACATCACATGAGTTTCTCTCTCTAGAATATCCCACTTTCTCTCTCTCTTAAATCATCTATACGCCTAAAGTGTTAATGTTATGACGTGTATGTGAAATCCAATATCCTACAAAAACCCTGTGCTTCAATCTCCTAATATGCTTTCCTTGAAACACAACCAACTCATGTAGGCTCGAAATAGTCTCCTCCATCTTAGTACATTTAACCGTCAATTCATTTAAGCGTTCAAGAATATCCTCCCCACTTTGACACAGTAATGGTCCGAGAGGTGGTTCATTGGAAAAGTCATCATGTACAAACTGGAATCGCGTCAATTCATGTTGGTTCAACCTATCCTCATCACTTGGTAGTATTAAAGCTGCTCAGAGTGAATCCTGGATATAGAAAACATAGCATAAGACCAAGCACGAACATCTATGCACCTTGTATTAGCCAAGTGGCTAGGGATTCCTCCACCTGTGTTAAGTTCCAAGGAACGCTCCACATTAGGAGTTGCCAAAGGTTGGGTCTTATTTATGGTTCCCTTGTCACGACCCGAAAAGCATGAATCGGTGGTGGAAGCCTTCCAATCATGTCACCTTCACCACAGTGGCGGCCTCAATAACAACACCACTAGCACTAGCACGAGGTATCGGTGCCCTTGATCTCCTAGTGAATACAATAGGTGTAGCAGTGGTTTGAGTTTGACTAGAAGTGGGTTGAGATACACTATCAGCATTTACAGGTGTACTATCAGGGTTTTGAGGTGCATCAGCAAGTTCATCAAACTCATGATCAGTAGGCAAAGTAAGCATATGAGGAAATAAAGGCACATCGATAATTTTTACATTTTGTGGCTGATTCCTCATATGTGCAAAACAACAAACATATGATTTACTTCATACTCTGAGTATGTTCAAACTCCTCTTGACTTTCCACAATCAGTTGAACAAACCTAGGATATAAATAGTATTTACCCTTCTTCCTAATGTTTTGTACTAGCCCCTCATATATCATCTTAGACCAATTGAACTTTCTTCCATCGGACAAACAAATAATAGCAGTAGCAATTTTGGAAGGAAAGTCATTAAAACCTGTGGTCTTATTACTCATACACATCAATAAGGTATGAATAAGAAACTTCCATTGTTTTGAAAACAAAATCTTAAAATATTGTACTTTTTATCACCTCACGTGGGTATAACCTAACCTTTCCAACCAGCAACAATCTCAACATCTCGAAAGATTATCAACACCGGCATCATCAAACTTTAAAACATCTCTAATGATCTCCTCAAAAAGCGAAATAGCATGGCATCCACAGCGATTGCTAAACACTTCGACTCCGACAACCTTTTCAAGCTTAGCATTCCTCGGAAGCTGATGTATGTAGGCTTTAAAATGGTTGGTGTGATAGTTAAGAGCATAGTGAATAGGATATGAACAAAGAAATCAATCATTTGATGAAACCCCGGTCGATCATTCTTTGTAGAATAGCAACAAGATTATGTGAAGTGGAATACTTTTTGACCATTGTGATGAATGATGGTTATGATGTGGGTTTTGTGAATTATGCAAAGATAGGTGATTAGGGTTAGTAGTGAGCGCCAATGGAAATGGTTTGAAGATCAAATAAATGATCCATCCAGTGATTTGGGGAAATAAATACTTTTGCAAAAGTTACCAAGCGACCCAGTAGTATCCACTCAACAAAATGCTATCGCGGTTGCAGAACAGCTATCCGTGTTTAGACACAAACCATCCATGGATACATAGTAACTCTTCAACCAAACTACCAATAATTATAGCGAGCAAATCTGTGTTATTATGAAAGAGATCTCACAAAAATATGAAAAATGACACATTTTTTTTTACCAAACATAAGTAGCTAACACACCAGCTCCTATGTACACAAATCCTTCATACCTGCAAGACAAAAACACAAAACAAACACAGAGAAGAAGGTTATTGTTATCAGTGGTTAGTTTATACCATCAGTGGATCCAAATGGCCTATCCGTGGTTAGAACAGGTAAGTCAATATGGTCAACGTGTTGGATTAATATCAGTCCAACACCCAAGAATCACATTAATTCCTCAACCACATTTAACCTGCCCCTCATTTACTTCCAAAGCCCATTTCTACCTTATATAAAGAACCCAAAACTCATAAAGCACACACACCAATTAAAATCAAAACCCTAATTACCCCAAAATCCACAATCAACTTCAATCACCATGTGGAACCCTAGTTGGAATAAACCAGAAGTAGTTGATCTAACATCCTCCTCATCCTCATCATCATCAAGTGAAGATAGTAACCCATGGCAGTTTTACTTCCCTCCACAAGTAACAAGACCAAGAAAATCCCCATTTCTTTCATAATCAGAAGATGATAGTGTGGTGAATCCAAGTGATGCATCAGGACTCGATGACTCCTACGAAGATAACTTCAAACCCTAAACCTTCATCATCTCAACCCCAAACAAGACCACGAGCAAGAAACCCACCACTCCCAAACAACAGAGAGGTGGTTCTTGGTCTTCATGCGCCAAGTTGTGGTGCTTCTTCACATATCGTAAGGGGAAGGGAAAAAGGAAAATGGAATGATGCTTTTTGGTGAAACCAGTAGATACAAGTATGATATGACTATGTCCTTTGTGCTTCATCTCACCGTGGTCATCGTCATCATCTTAGTTTCATCAATCCATCATTCCCATTTTGATCCTTAGCTTCTTAATAAATGCTTGGTCATGCTCTCGAAATGCATATCCAGCAACTGGAAGGAACTATGTGAGCAAGTATAGTAATAGGAAATCATGTATAGAAGTAGTCTTTTAATTTGCACTTAAAGTTGCATTGTAAGCTGTAAGTTGTAAACTATTTTGTTGAATGAATGAACAATGAACTTCAGTACTTCTTTTACTTCTATAATGATCTTTCTTGTATCTGCAAAATGGTTAGTGAAAACAGAACAACTAGCAGTGGTTTGAACTAAACAATCAGTGGTTAGAAACAAACTATCAGTGATTAGAAACAAGAATAGCAAGACTAAGATTACATAATAACAGTCCAATACTTATACAAACTGGTACAAAACAAGTTGAGAGTTTAGAGATTAATCATTCCAATACTAACAACAAGTCTTTGAAACCTCCCACATCAAAAGCTTTGGTGAGAAGATCAACAACATTGAAATCAGTATGGATTTTTACTATTTGAATCAACCTTTTTAGATTACAATCTCTAATAAAATGATGTCTTATCTCAATATGTTTAGTTCTAGAATGTAAGCTGGATTTTTAATGATGCTTGTAATAATTATTATCAATGTAAATCTTAGTATGCATAAAATTAATACCAAATCGGTTGGGGATACATTTGGTGATAGCCACAATAGTTTTACTTTTTGCTTGCCATGAAATAAGTCACTTCAATGACATCCTCGGTAGTAGACTTCTATCCAAACTAGCTCAGCATAGTCACTATCTTGTGTAGGCCACCAAATCAAAAGGAGAATCCTTGGAGTACCAAAGGCCCAATTTAGGATGACCTTTAAGATACCTAAAGATCCTCTTAACATCATTCATGTGTGAAGTATTAGGTGTGACTTGAAATCTTGCACACACACATCAAAGAACATAATATCGGCCTAGATGCGATGGGATACATCAAAATCCAATCATGGACTGTACAACCGATCAACTCTGGTACTTCCATCATCAGGTAGCAATGGTTTATGAGTCTCCATTGGTGTACTAGCACTCTTCACATCCTGAAACCTAAACTTCTTCAAAACGTCTACTACATATTTATCTTGACTAATGAAGATACCATCAGTCCTTTGTTGAACACCTTTGAAAGTGAGTTCACCCATAGAACTCATCAGAAACTTATCATGCATAAGCTTCTCAAAATCTTTGCATAGCTCCTTGTTAGTTGAGCCAAAGATGATGTCATCTACATAAACCTGAACCAATAAAATATCATCTTTATGCTTTCTAATGAACAAATTTTTATCAATCAAACCTCTTTTAAACCCATTGTCCATCAAATAAGTAGACAGGCACTCATACCATGCCCTAGGAGCTTGATGCAACCCATACATAGCCTTTCTCACCCTGTAAACCTTGTCAGGATGATCGGGATCTTCAAAACCAGGAGGTTGACAAACATAAACCTCCTCATCAATTGTGCCATCCAAAAATGCACTTTTAACATCCATCTGATACACAACAAAGTTCATGAATGAAGCATAAGCTAAAAATAGTCTAATAGCCTCAATCCTTGCAACTGGAGCAAACACTTCATCATAATCCAAACCTTTAGTTTGTGTGTATCCTTGAGCAACCAACCTTGACTTGTTCCTCACAACAATACCTCTTTCATCCCTTTTGTTTCTGAATACCCATTTTGTCCCGATTGCCCTCTTACCATTTAGAAGATCTACCAATGTCCAAACCTCTTGAAGTTTGAATTGAAGAAGCTCCTCTTGCATTGATTCTATCCATCCTTCTTCAAATAATGCTTCTTCAACTCTCTTAGGCTCCTTTTGAGACAGAAAACAAGCAACGAGCAATTTTAGGATCTTTATGTTGTTTCTTTTGTGAAGTGATCTTGCAAAGAACCAATGTTCAGGAAAGGGTTCATTATTCTTAACCTTGCTTCTTGTTTGAGCTAGGTATTCAAATTTCCAAGTATTTGTTCCTTGGGATGAATCTTGTGAATCCTTGTTGAAGTGAGGACTTTCATGAATGACATGTTCCAAATAAGTAAAATCAGGATTGAAGAAATCATCCATGTCTTCATCATGATAGGAGTATCAATTTCTATCAAAGCGGGCATGTCGGGATCATGTGGATACTCCTCTTCACCAAATAATGGCTTTTCATGCGGTCCAAAGAAAGTACTATTACCAGTACTTGCTGCCGGGTTTTCACTTGAACTATCAGTGGTAGAAGATGGCTTGTCTGCGGTTACAGTTGGCTTAGCAGTGCTTTAGGTAGGCTTAGCGCTTACTTGTTGCCCTTTTCTTCTTTTCAATTTCTTCTACCAACAGGTTATCTTTCAACAACTCATCTTTATCTTGATGATGTTCAACATTGCTTCCATTATTCATTCGGCATCATCGGTGGGACCTTGCTTATTTGATGGAAGGAACAAAATGACTTTCCACTTTTCAACCAAATAGAACTCCTTTGGAGAATCGGCTTCCTTAGAAGGTGTTTGATCAAGAATCCTTTGTGTACGCATTAACATTAGTGGAAGTTCTCGCAATGATAGGCTCATAATTCATAGATTTGGTTAGCATATCAATGTTAAGCGACCAATCTGTCCTGGTCTCAACACTAGGAGTCTTTTCCTTTGAATTGAACATGTAAGTTCTCTTCAACAATTCTAGTCCTCCTATTGTATACTCTAAAGGCTTTACTATTAGAAGAATAGCCTAAAAGTATCCATCATCAGCTTTTTCTTGAAACTTGCCTAGGTAGTCTATGGTATTCAAGATAGTAGCAGGACACCCAAAAGGTTTTAGGAATGCAATCATTGGCTTCCTATCATGTAACGGCTCATAGGGGGTCTTGTTATGAGGCTTCACTACCTTAGTTCTATTACGCATAACATCGTTGCCTACGACTTCGGCCAAAAAGGTAGTGGGTAGCTTAGATTAAAACAACATTGTCCTAGCGACCTCAATTAGTGTTCCATTTTTCCTTTTAGCTACACCATTTTGTTGTGGTGTTCTAGCAACACTAAACTGTCTCTCTAAACCTTTATCTACACAAAGCGATTCATCAACTTTGCATTCTTAACTTCAGTTCCATTATCACATCACGATTATCTTTACCTTATGATTTACTAGATTTTCTATCTTTGTAATGAAACTCTTGAGAATTTCATTAGTTTCACTCTTAGCGACCAAAAAGAAAACCCAAGAAAATCTACTATAATCATCAGTGATAACTAGGCAATATTGCTTATGGTTCAAACTCTTGACAAAAGTAGGTCCAAATAAGTCCATGTGAAGCATAAGCGAGTAGTTGTGTAATGGTGTTGACATTTTGGACTTACAAGCTCTATGTTGTTTTCCTTTTTGACAGGCCACACACGGTTCCTTACACTCAAAAACCTTAGAAGGTAACCCTCTCACTAAGTTCCCTTTAACCAGTTCATTGATTGTTTTGTATTGAAATGACCTAATCTTCTATGCCATAACTTAGACTCATCCACAGATGCTTTAGCAAACAAACAGGTTAAGGACCTATTAGGAATTACATCTTTAAGATCAAAACATTATATATTTTCCTTCCTAGGTACCCTAAGTTGTATAAACTTCTCATCGGCATCTTAAACTTTGGTGACAACACTACACAGTTTCACCAAAAGTACCCGTTTTCTTATCACACATTTGAGAAACAGGAATAAATTGTACTTAAGTCCCACATGCCAAGTAGACTTTTTCAAAGTCAAATTCCACTTACGATTGTGCCTCTTTAAGTCTTTCCTCCCTTTGGATCATTGCCAAATGCCACATATCCTCCATCAAAAGCTTCAAAATCTTCTAGGTTGCTCCCATCCCATGTCATGTGCCCAGAGCAACCACTATCAAAAAACACATTTGTCTTTTAGCTCATCTTGTAGATTTCCCTGCACATGAAATTAAAAAAGTTAGTTCCTTTTGTGGACCCAAGCCAACAGCGACTTGGAGTGCATACATCATCAAATCAAATTTCTTTAGGTCCATTGATGCACGGTTGACATGATGTAAAACCTTGGTCTTAGGTTTCCATTGCCAACTAGGCGAGGCCTTATGCACGGCATAAAATGATTTCCAACCAACATGCTTGATTATCACCTTTTAAATTTTTAACTTTCTTTATTACTGGTGATTTTTGGCTTATCGATTGTTTGATTTTGCTTAGCCGTGTTTACACTTTGCTTAGCGATGGTTGGAACCATTGGGAGAAGCAGTGACAATTGATTTTGTATTCCCATTTCTCATCAACACTGCACTTGGAATCATGTTTTTGTTTGGATGAGGGTTTGTATTAGTTGAAAAGTTTTGATGATTTACCCTCCTCCAATGATTCCATACTTGTGGTGCATTTTATTACAATTTCTCTGTAAGTGTTCAAAACTACCACATACAAAACAAGCCTTTTTAACACATTGAAACTCATCACCTAATATGTTAGAAATTAGACCATTTAAGCTTCTTTGATTACCCCTAGGTTTATATTGTTTCATCACATTTCCTAGGTATTTCCACTGTACTCTACTACTTTCTTGGTAGCTCCAAATCTAGGTACAAGTTGACTTCTTTGAGAATCAACTTTCTTTAACTTTTTCTCTCTTTAGACTTAGTTGATTCGTTACTATCTTCCTCGAGAATCGATTCCCAATCTTCAACTATGGGAGCATCGGATGACTTATCGAACTTATCTTAGGTGTTTCAGGTTTACTTAATCCTTCTACAGGTTTGTTAAAACTGAATTCACTACTTAAATGGCAGTTCTTTAGCGGGTGGTGCATTTTTCATCAAGGAGGGTGGTGGCATATTGTATCCAAGACCATTACCATCTTTAGCAGTTTTGACCTATTGGTTTATTTACTAGATCGAGAAGCATATGTGTTTTGGCAACCCTAACAACATGTTTTCTTTTTCATCTAGGGCTTTTCTGTTTTACACTCTCTGCTTTTGCTAGTTTATCTTTAAGCATTTTAATCTCTCTATCTTTAAGATCAATTTCAACACCTAGTATATTGATCTTTTCTACATATTCAAACTCACATTTATCTGATACCTTAGTTTTCTTCCACACCCTCTAGACCAACTCTATAACCTAAGTTATCTAAAGTCAATCTTTCTACTTCTTTCTCATACTCTCATTGATAGCTTTTGAGATTCTAAGTTATCATAACATGATTTAAAAGAACAAGTAGATGTTGTAGAATCATTAGATACCTCGGAATCTGAACCGAAGATGAAGCATAGGCCATTAGAGCAAAGTTATGCTCTTTTGAAGCTTCACTAGCAAAAAAAGCTGCATTTGGACCTTCTTCAATTTGATCACTCCAGTCATAATCTCCAAGCCTATCTTGAGCAACCAAAATTTGAAAGCGGCGAGGGCTCTTACGTGACCTTAGTGCCTTCAATTCTCTTAGGATTTCTGACATTCCTAGCAAAGTGACCTTTCTTCTTGCAATTAAAGCACTCCATCTTGCTCTTGTCGAATCGGCTCTCCTGACCATCATACTTAACCTGTCTTCAGGTCCTTCTCGAAACTTCCTTGCTTGTGAGAGTCAACATTGCCATTTGCCATTGAAGATTAATCTCCTCAAGATCATCAGGATCAATTTTATCTAGATCTTGATTAAATGATAACGGTAGTTAAATCGGCCGAAAGGCACAAATTGCACCATCATGACATTATCACTAACGGTGGGTATTGTTTGCAATAGCGTGTGGTTATACCATAGGCAGATGGATACATCTTGTGGGCTCTTGTGATTAGTAGAAACAAAAGCAATGTTTGGATTGGAAGAAGATGTATTACAAAGTTATTCTCGGACTCATAAACCTTCAAGTTATTGAAGAGATTGTCCAGAGTCATCTTAGGAAAATCCTCCTTATTTCTCCACACAATTTTATGAATAGCCCATTAGAGGATAAACTCTAATGAACTTCAAATTAATATCTTCTTGAAGAACCTTGTAATCCTTGACTTCAGTTGGTTGATAAGTTTTGAAGTCTATTATATGTGCCATCAAGTTTTCTCCACTAAGAGCATTAAGGTTTCAAATTGATGCTTGAGCATATTCATTCTTGACTTCTTAGTAGCTTCATTACTAGCAAACCTTAATTCAAGAGCATCCAATAATTCTTTAGCAGACTCATATTGTTCAAAGTCCAAAGCAAACTCATTAGGTATTCCCATGGAGAGAATCTTGTGACCTTTGATTTCAAGTTTAGTCTAGCCTTGTCAAGTTCACTAACTATTGCTATCTCCTTGCCATCCTCACCCTTCTTAGGAAGAGTATCACCTTTTTCCACAACATCGAGATAGCATAGTCAATCATACGAATGTATTGCCTCATTAAGCATTCTCCGTTTGATACTCACGTGTTTGAGCATGGGTACCTTAGGCTGATCACCATGTGAGTTTAGGTGGGACATCTTTACTTAGAATAAAGCTTAACGGACTTCTTCTTGGTTCTGCTTTCTAGATCCAAGCTCACGATACCACTTGTTGATCCCAATTGAGCAAGCGATCTAATATAGAAACGACTTGTAATAAAAACTTATTAAGTATTCGCGAATTTAACACTTAATCTTAAGAAGAAGAGCAATTAACATTCAACACCTCAATATTATTTATTATCTGAATACTCTTACTAGATATTAGGGTTTTGCAACCTTGAAGTGTATCGACAGATATAAAACTTCGTATATAATCTAACCTAGAACCTCCTTTTATAGACTTAAGGAGTCCATACAATATATACGTAACCTACAAGATAAATATCTTTTTCATATTTATCTAATACAATAAACTAAACCGACTATACAAGACACTAGCAGTGGTTACAATACATCGTCCGTGGTTACATTACTACTAGTAAATGGTTGTCTCTTCATGGTGGTTACATCCTACGTGGAAATGGTTACATCAAGCCTGTCCGTGGTTCCAGTACTTAGAGTAATTCATGATTCAAGGAACCAAAAACCCAACATAGGGCCAAATAAGTCCATATGCAGCATATGAAGTGGTTGGATGATAGAGTTAAAAACCTTGGGCTTACAAGAGCTCTATCTTTGGAGGCATGCAATACATGTCATTTTATTTTTCAAATCTTTTAAAGGTAAACCTCTTTAAGGTTATTTTTATCTAAAAAGATTTATCACCTTAAAGTTAAGCATGACCTAGCCTTATGCGTAACATAGATTCATCCAAAGAAGCACATGCTTGACTAAACATGTAAGGTTATCTTTGGGCACTATGTTTTCATACCTGTACATATTGCTTAGCTTTCCTGGGAACTTAAGAAGTACCTCATCATCACTAAATGAAGCAAAGTTTGGAGATAAAACCAAGTAATCAGTATCTGTGAACAGAACAAAATTATTCTTGTCACACATTTGTGACACACTGAATAGATTGTATTTTAGTTCTTTCACATAGTACACATCTTCAAAGTCCAAATTACCAGTCTTGATTGTGCCTTTACTAGTAATTCTTCCACATATACCACCTCCAAAAGAAACATATCCTCCATTCAAATCAGTGAAGTCTGAAAGATAGGATAAATTACTAGTCATGTGCCTAGAACACCCCTTGTCTGAATAGCCAAGATCATCATTATTATTGGAATGTCCACTTTTACAAGATAAAGGAAATTAGTTCCTTTTGGGGACCCAAGCCATTATTGACTTGGATCTGCCTCGTGCATCAATGTAATCATATTTCTTGAGAGTAACTGATGAAATGTTGGGTTGAGTGGTCTTTCTAACCCAACAAGCTGAGGGCTTAACAACATTGCCCTTGATTCCCCCATCAGCATTCACTTTTGAACCAACAGTTTTCTTTTTAGGCTTAAAAGTATTAACTTTTGGCCTATCAGTATTAAGTCTTGGCTCATAAGTACTAACCTTTTTCTTGTAAAACTTAATTTGTTCATCATAAGACTTAAAGGTTTGTGTTGATCTAGTATTAAAGGGCCTTGGTGAAGTATTTTTTGGGTAAAGGGGAGTAATCCTGCACCCTGGTAAATATATTAACCAAAGAAACATTGAAGTACAATGGATATGAGTGAAATCCCATATCTCAGCCCGTTACATAGGCATGGCTTACATAACAAGGTGCTTCCTCTTTTCCAAAATAAAACAAACCACTACACAAAAGATAACATAGGACATAACAAAATGAAAATTACTTCCTAGGTCCTTGAAGCTTAGTGCCATACATGGCATTAAAGGCATCAAATTCCACGGAAGATCGAGAAAACTTTTTACTTCATAGTCATCGTAGTCATAGTCATCATACTCATCTTGAACTCTTGGCCACCCGAATAGAATTAGTAGACTCATCAAATGGGTTAGCAACCACCTCATCTTAGTCGAAACAACTATATCTCCCACTTTAGAAAAAGGGTTAACTCTCTTGGTAAGTGGTGGGTGGATTACAAGAATCACTAGTGTTAGGAGCCACATCCAGGCTCCATCTCTTTCAAATCACTCACAAGGAGCTTGTGATGGGTACACAATCTTAGTAGACTTATCTTCATTAACTTCCATTGTACGACCGAGTCCACATCCTTGTGGTGTCATGAAGGAGTACCAAGCATTATCTTCCTTATTAAGAGCATCAAGCGGTTAGATGTAGAGATATTTGTTCCACTCGAACTAGCACATCGAAGCATTCTTCTTAGTGACTTCCACTTTCTTGGGTTGAGGAGAGGGAGTTTTGGGTTGATATTGAAACCTTACCCACACGGGTTTAGTAAACCCTCCTTGACCCAGAATAGTAGACCCACCTTGCTTTCCCTTATTCTTGTAATTAACCGTCTTGAAACCATCATTAGCACGCTTAGTAGGCTGAAGCAGGAGTTCAACAACGTTAGGACATTCAATAGGAGTATGACCAAAATCTTACATATGTATCTAATGAGGTGGTTTCCACTCATATTCAACCCGGTATCTTCTCGGTGAGTGAACCCGACCCATCAAATGCTGATATCCAGTGATAAAGAACGTCCCTAAGCACCTCATCCGACTTCACTTCAATCATGCATCTAGCAAAACTACTACGACCCCATGAGTCCTTGCACATTTGGCTAGTGAAAGCATCTAACCTTTTGGTACCTATCAATAATGGCAAGGAGACTTAGACCATCATCAGAAAACATAGCAAGAGGAACATCATGGAATTTAACCCACACCGGGATGTTGGTCAAATCTTCTTTAAGTAAGTTGGTGTTCAATGTGAAGTAGATGGTGATTTTGAAAAGTTTCTTTTGAGTCTTTCACCAAATACTATGGGTTGTGGTCTAGCAGTATTAACTAGCCTTGTAGTATTCAAAGATTTTATGCCAGTTTTAAGAAGAACTGCTCTTGGGGTCATGATGGGTTAAGGTCTCATAGGGTGTCTGCACTGAGCCTGCAAATGAGAAAAACTTCCACACACAAAGCAAGATTTATTATATATGACAAATTCATCCCCTAGTTGCTCATATTTTAGCTGGTTCCAGTTTCTTTTGTTACCTCTAGGACTAGATGACCTATTTCTATACATCTTGGCATATTTTATTGGCTTCCCAACATGTTTGTCATTTGGTCTTACAGGTTTAGTGGCCTGTTCTTGCTTTGGTTCACTAGACTCTACCTTTTTGTTTTCAAACACATACACCTCAGGTAAAGAAGTTTCACTGGCACTTTCAAAGGTCTCATCAGGCTTTTAAACCTTGGTCTCAATGGGTTTACGGTCACGGAAAAATGTGGGTGCCTTAAACTCCTCTAAGCCAGTATGTTCAAGGTCTATGCCAGAAGGTGAATGAATACCTCTGAATAGTGGTGGTGTAGCCTTATAACCCATTCCTGATTTGGCTTTACCAATTAGTGCTTTTTCAAGAAAACTATCAAGTTTCTTAGAGTTATAATGTTGTGTTTCTTTAAGAGTTTCAACACTAAGTTCTATGTTGTCTTTAACTTTTGTGACCCTCTCTAGTTCTTCTTTTAACACACTTATGGTGGTGTCTTTAAGAGAAATTTCCCTATTAAGTACAACAGTTGTTTCAGAAAATTTTGACTTATTTTCTTTATAATGCACAATTTGTTTTTCTAAAACTGCTAAGCCTCTTTTATGATTTGCTAAGTTATAACTGGTTTTAGAAAGCTCTTTAGACAATTTATCAAACTCAGTTTTAAGAGACTCGTATTTGCTTAATGGAACACATGTACCTGAGCAATTTGTAAGTACCTCAGATACCAAAGCCATGTTGATTGGACTTTCTTCTTCATCAGCCATGAAGCTCCAGTCGTATCCAGCACCATCAACAGCTACCATTGCTTTAGAAGAAGAGTTGTCAGCTTCACTATTCTTCCCTTTGCTCCTGGGGCTTCTGCATTCTTTGGGAAAATGCCCAAGCTTGCCACAGTTGTAGCATTCTACCTTTCCCTTGTCAAACCCAGCAATATCCCCATCATTGATCTTAATCTGCCTCCCAGTTTTCTTTATGAATCTTCTTTCCCTCATACTGATCAGGCAATGTTCCATTTAATATCCATCTCTTCCATGTCATCTTCATGGATTTGTCTCAGATCATCATGAGTGATCTGAGATCCCTGTCTCTGCTCAACTATGAAAGAATAAATTGTACCTTCATTGATGCATGCTGCAGTGGTGGCCGAGTAATCAGTATTAATATTAGTACTAGGAGTACTAACACCAAAACTGTCCTTATCATTACTAGTGACAGGGTGAGCCACAAAAGCTATGTTTTGTAACCCGAGGAATGGAAGATGCATTGCGACTCTCTTCATATCTTGTTCAATCACCTTAAAGCTATTGAGCAGTTATCCAACCCATAGTTTCAAATTCTGCCTTATTCTTCCATACAATGACTTGAGTGTCCCACTTTGGTGATGGAAGACTTCTAACAAACCTGAGATTGATATCCTCCTGAGAGATGTCCACACCCAATACTGCTAATTGACTTAAATGCTTTTGAAGCCTATTGTAAACTGGGTCAATCGACTCAGTTGAACCAGTAATGAAGTTTTCAAACTCTTTCTTCAAAAGAGCTTTCTGAGTCTTCTTGGTGACAGATTTCCCACCAAATCTTGTCTTAATGGCTTTGAACAAAGTCTGAGCATCTTCGTGTTTGCTGAAGTTAAGTTGATGATCATCTGGTAAAGCCATAAGTAGGAGACTTCTGACCTTGAGATCATTGCCTCTTTGAGCCATTTCATCAACAGTGACAGGTTCACCTTTGTCTTTAACAACAACTTTTCCAGCCACATCTTCAGAAACAATAGATTTGTAGGAGTCTCCATTGATCACAATGTTCCACAGCTTGAAATCAAGAACCAAAAGTCTTTGCTCTATCATCCTCCGAGTTCATATTCATTAGGTTGCAACTTAGGAACTCACGTAACAAACTGGATTTGCTTGAATCAAAATCCATTTCTTGATTTTGTCACACAGGATTTTCTAAAAACAAAGCTTCAGGACACAAGCTCTGATACCACTTGTGGAGTCCCAAACCTTGGATCTAGAACACTTAGCTTCTAAACGTGTAGTTGCCTTGGATGGATCCAAAACAACAAATGAGAAACTTTGTTGTAGATGCACACAAGTATGCGAAATCTACTTGAATGCACTTAGAAGATTAATGTAAACATAAATGTAACACCAATAGCTTCAATATTATTAATGAATAATACGATTACTCTCATAGTACTAAGGTTTACAACCTTGAAGCTTTTCTTAAGACGACTAGAGTATGTGTATTTGCTTGACCTAGCTAGGATCTCCTTTTATACACTAAGGAGATCCCTTACAGAGATAACTACGTATTAAATATATCATATCTTCTATTGGAATAGAAGATATGTTGTTACAGACCATACACGACATTCTTAATATAGAACAGTACAAACTTAACACTATCAGTACTAACTTTTTTATTATCAGTACTAACTAGTTAATACTTTTCTAATATCATTATCAGTACTAACTTCAATACTATAAGTATTAACTCCAAATGTGAATTTCCCAACAATCAATTTTGTCAATGACTTGGGGTATCCTTCAGTTGTCAAAACCGTATCCTCAATAATCACCAACAAAATGTATCAACCATGGAGGGCAATCATCACCATCCTAAACATGTGCCTCACTGGTAAGACTTCTAGGTTTGAGAGACCAAGGGCTCCAGTGCTTCAAATCTTGTGGGGAGTTGTGAATCAAGCCAACATGGACTATGCTGAAAGAATTTGGGAGGAATTCAAGCAATCAATTCACACTTTCATCAGTGACAAGGAAAAGAAAGCACAAAACATCAAAGGCAAGAAGAAAGTGCATGCGCGTGTGATCCCTAGTATCAGTTTCTCCAAGCTAATTATCAAACACCTTCAGGCCAAGCACCAATTCCACCCAAGAAGCAAATCTGCACTTCACCTAGCCTTAGAGGAGCATGTCCTTGGATATCTCAAATTTGCAGCTAAAGGTTCGAATCATGAGATCTTTGGCAAGGCTATACCGGATGCTCTTCTCACAGACGATGTTGTCAATGCCTTAAATTATCAAGATTGTCTGAACAAAGTGACCAAGTCTCTCACCGGTGAATCACCAACTACTACCCCAACCAAATCAACAAGCAAAACAAAAACAACTCACAAGTCCACCAAATCCTCTTATACCACTCTTCCCAAGAAACGTCAAGACATGTCTACTACCGACGATCCAGCTACTCAAGGGAAGAAGAATAGAAAAGGCGAAAATGGAAAGGTAAGAGGGTCTAAGAAAGTAAGAACTGAACCTTCCCTAAAAGATCCTGATGATCTTAACCTTCAACAGGGCATCGAAGAAAGTTTAATGGAATCCGAGGAGTCAGCAAGACGTCCGAGGAAGGGTGTGACCATACAAGAACCGGACTCCCGGAAAAATCACCCTCTACCAGAAGTTGAAGGTAAGGGGAAGGGAATTGAGGAAGTTGAGCAGGTTGCTCGGACGTTGTTGAACATTTCCTCTCCAGCTCACAAGACCACAAGAAGATATATACTCCATGACCGGAGCACAGAATCATCACAAGCTACGGAGACAATTGAACCTGAAGAGGAACATTCTCCAATTGCTAAAGTCAATGTCGAATCCAGTGACACTGATTCAGAGTTTGTGGATACTGAAGGTGTGTGAAGATCGTTTATAAGCTCAGCTAGGGATGAATAACAAAGACAATAATATTGTACGCAGCGGAATAATCAAAACAATACTTTGTTATTGAACAAGGTTTTTCATTCACTAACTCTAACTAATACTAGACGTTTATAGAAACACGTCTACTAAGTAAACTAATAACCTAGGCGTTTACATGAACATACGCCTAGGACACACTAATCTAAATCCCTAGACGTTTTTCCCTAACGTCTAGGCTAAACACACACCTTTTAGTCGACTACATTATTGGAAGACTTAATTAAAAACCTACACCTATATCCTCTTTATATACTAGAGAATAAGGACTAAATAATAAAACTTCCATTGCAAGCAAGCCCTTCCATCTTTTAGTAGGTTTCCTTCTTGTCATATTAAGTCCCTCTTGTTTCATTCTTTTTGTCTTTATCAACTCAAACTTGTAATTCCCAACAATCTTCCCCTAGTTGATAATGACAAAACCATTCTTGAACGAACATCCCTAGACGAAGTAGCGAGAAGTTGAGATCGGGATCTCACCATGAATGAAACAAGTATGTCTTCCTTTATCTTCCCCTTAATCCATGCCACGTCACTCAAACATCTCTTCCCCTTTTTGTTATTATCCACATAGGAAACGTATGCAAATAATGATCTTGAACACCACGAACCAATATCATACTTCCAATCTAAGACTTCCAATGCTTCAAATCAGCCCACCATTCGCATCATAGGAAAAATGGATCCAAAACAGTAGAAACTCCAACTAGCAATAGGAATAATGGTCCTTGATAGTAAAAATCAACACTTCCCCTTGAGTGATGCATGTAGATGGTTAAACATTTAACAATAAGCTTCCCCTGAAACCCATATGTTAACCATCTTCTTGATTCTTCAAAATCTGTAGGCTTTATGTAATGATTACTTGTGAAGAAAACCAAATATAACGAACTTGATGAAGAAGTAAAATTTCCCAAACTTGTGTCTTAACTCTTTTACAATCCACGGAACTCCATACTTATACAAATCAACAAATATAAGTAGACCGCAATCCCTTGAAAAGAATCCTCAACTAGTATGAGACACTGAGCACTACAATGTAACTCCTTTAAGTGATAGACAATGTGTGCATAGAGCATCATAAGAAAAATCACACATTGCTAGATTCAACAAGCTAGATGATAAGAACACAAACCAAGTAATTCCACTTCACCTTCAAATAAGTGATAAATAATCCTCTTCGTAATCAATTCTTCAATAAATCTCCAAAACGAGCCTTTTTTAAATCCTTTTAAGAACAAATAACCAAACTCTTTGTGTGTGTGAACAATAACCTGTGTGTGTCGTCCAAAAACCATAACAATAATTATGCTCGACTTCCCCTTAATTCCAAATCAGTCCTATTAGCAACACTTTTTTCTGTCAGTAAACTGTCGTTAATCTGTCACTATCATGATGACTTCCTTCTCCCAAATCAGTTAGCGACACAAATTCTGTTGCTGAACTGTTGCTAAACTGACGCAAATCAAATCGCAGTACTTTGCGTCCAAGCAGTACTTTCAAAAATTCCAACAGTACTTTCAAAAGGAGACCAATACTTTGAGCACAATAAATAAATAAGCAGTACTTGTTTGACCAGAATTAATATGTTGAGATCAGCGTAAATCCCCACATGATACAAAGTACTGTCTTAGGTCCATCGTAATATCCAAACAAACTATAGCTCAAACGAATAGAATAATATAACCAATCTAAAATACTTGGGACCTTCCTTCAATCACGTGCGTTCGACTAGTAAATATCCTCAAATTACTTATCATCACGTAGACCAATATTAAATTGAAAGTCGAGACCAAATAAAACGAGATAATCTTCCATCTTATTATCGCATGACCACTGTCCACATGTAAGTC
This sequence comes from Chrysanthemum makinoi, assembly GCA_910596185.1. Classification (NCBI taxonomy): domain Eukaryota; kingdom Viridiplantae; phylum Streptophyta; class Magnoliopsida; order Asterales; family Asteraceae; genus Chrysanthemum; species Chrysanthemum makinoi. The sequence continues at coordinate 53,751,471 of OU343222.1, read as the reverse complement.
ATGAATCAGAATTGATGTTCAAATCAGATCACATGTCTCAAGAACCAACCAATCAGAATATTCAATAATTGACCCATCAATATACACTTGCGCCCAATCAAAGATCCAGACCATCGTAGCACATATACACCATACCATATCAAATCAAAAGCTAGTCCCACGTGATGTCAAAATATAATATAGTCAAAAAAAACTACACACCGGTACAAAAGAAAAAGTCCATGTTTGTTGATACTTCGAACAAAAACAAACGAGTGGGGACCGCCTCATATCATAAACGAGATATATCATAAACGAGATGTCAATCCTTAAGAAAAATAAGAATAAATACCGTCAGTATTTCAATGCAACCCACATGTGCAAAAGGCCATGATATTCAATATAATAATCCAAGAGTTATGCACCCCACGTGAATGTTTTTCAATTGTAAATCACTTTTACCTTCTCGTGTAGACCAATCATGTGAACCATAGTTGTACGAGCCAAATTTGGCGGTCTGTGTGATTTTAATATGACTCTCCACCGACCCATTAATGCTTCAATTGCAAAAGACGACAATCAACAATTTATTGCATCGACTTTAAAAGATAAATTTCTGAGTAAGCCTTCAAAAGTCGATACCTTAGTAACCCTATACGCTCCAATACATCGACATAAAAATCTTGTAATCCCTATATCAAGAGCTCCCCGCTCTGATACCAATTGTGAAGATCGTTTATAAGCTCAGCTAGGGATCAATAACAAAGACAATAATATTGTATGCATCGGAATAATCAAAACAATACTTTGTTATTGAACAAGGTTTTTCATTCACTAACTCTAACTAATACTAGACGTTTATAGAAACACGTCTACTAACTAAACTAATAACCTAGGCGTTTACATGAACATACGCCTAGGACACACTAATCTAAATCCCTAGACGTTTTTCCCTAACGTCTAGGCTAAACACACACCTTTCAGTCGACTACATTATTGGAAGACTTAATTAAAAACCTACACCTATGTCCTCTTTATATACTAGAGAATAAGGACTAAATAATAAAACTTCCATTGCAAGCAAGCCCTTCCATCTTTTAGTAGGTTTCTTTCTTGTCATATTAAGTCCCTCTTGTTTCATTCTTTTTGTCTTTATCAACTCAAACTTGTAATTCCCAACAAGGTGGAAATGTTGAATTGAATGAGCCGGAAATCCAGACTGAGACTCATTCAGAGGTCGGTAAAGGCGAAAAGTCTGAGACTCACACTGAAGCTGGTACCATGGAAGGGTCTGATTTAGGGAACAAGGAAACGGAGACTGTCTCTCAAGATAGTGGGCTTGCTGCAGATGAGTTCGTATCGCATGCTTATCCAAGTATCTAGGAAAACCGCAAGCAAAGAACTGACGACCAAACACATCTAGAGGAACCAAACAACTCTACTGGAACCCTATCATCATTTCAAAACTTTGAACAAGATCTTACCTTTGGGGACCAATTCATCGAAGATAGACCGGGTGATGCTGAAGCAGAAAAGACCAATGAAGAAAAAGAGGTCATCTCCATGGTTTCGGTCACGATTCATCAAGAATCATCTACAGTTCATAAAATGTCTATCCCTACACTGACAACCTCAACTGCAATCCCAACTCCCGTAACAACCTCTGCAACAACAACAACCATCATTACAACCGCACTCCCACCACCACCACCTACAAACACGAAGGTAGAGCAGCAATTGGAAGAAGCTCTTAAACGTATTATAGCTCTAGAACAACAAAATCTACCGAACATCGTTAAACATCATGGTAAACGTCTGTCCAAGCTCGAGAACCTCAACTTTCGACTACCAGGTGAAGAACGCTATAGATGAACAAGTCAAAGAGGCAGTTGAATGGGCAATGAAAGCGCCCATGCGTGCACGGTTTAGAGATCTCCCTACCTTTGACATGAAAGAGATTTTCATGCAACGCATGTACGAGACAGACGAACACCTGGAGCAAGATGAACACAAGGAGTTGTATGAAGCCCTACAAAAGTCCATTGACTGTGACAGCTACCTTCAGTATGTGGAAGACATGGCTGAAAACAAACGAAGGAAAAAGAGGAGACACGACTCTCCAAAGACACTACAGAGGTCTCCTCCACAGCTACCTCCTCCTCCACCACCCGGAGCTGCAGGTTCATCTGGAGCCGTAGGGTCTTCCGGAACAGCAGAACCAAGCAAAAATATTCCTCCACCATCATCGAGTCAACCAAGATCTTCCGCTGGCCAAAGCTCTTCAAAGTCAGCCAAGCCTATGGAACATGCAGCCTGGACAACGATTGGCACAAGATACAAACCTTCAGTCTCTCCTATTCCTGAAGAGTTTGTGATGAATGAAGAGTCCATGTTTAACCATGAGTCAGATTCAGACGAAGAAAATATCACCAACAAGAAAATTCCAAAGGTGAATCGGAACAAAGACTGGTGGAAGACATTCATGGGAGAAGATAGTGCTGAAACTGAAACTTCATGATCAACCTGGTCTGCTCCTACTAAAGCAATGACTCAAGAGTGGTGGAAGGAAGAAAGACCTGCCACTCCAGAACCGACATGGTCTATCCCATCATCCGATCTTTATACTCCTGAACACAATTGGGCAAGTGCCATTGCTGCCAACCATGTTGCTCCACCAGAGAACTTGCTTTTTAACATTACCGGTGACATGGGAAGCTTCATCAAATGGTAATGCGAGCAGCAAGGGATCACAAAGCTTACACCAAAAGATCTTGAGGGTCTTGCTAATGGAATAATCAAGGCCTTCCATCCAGACGTGGTTCACTTGCAATACCATATGGAAGAATGTTACAAGCTGTTGACTAATCAAGTGGATAATAATGTGCTTCAGTACGACGTCAGCAAACCTCTCCCACTATGAGGTCCACCGGGTCAAGTCACAATACAATCCGATTTCTTTTTCAACAAGGATCTGGAATATTTACGCTTTGGCAACAAGGGTAGCAGGCTAGCACTATCAATTTCTAAGATAAAGGCTGCACAGTACCCTGAGGCTGGGTTAGAGCATATGGCAACTCATCAGTTTTGGGCTGAAAAGGAGTACGAGTATGACATCGCTGCTTCTTATGGTATCTCACATTGGTGGTTTCACAAGCAACGTTTCTACATTGACAGAAACGGTGCTGAAGTGAGTCGAAGGGTTGTACGAACGCACATACGTATCATAAGTGTTGTCAGTGTAGAGATCTTCCCAATGTACGAGTATGACTACTTGAAGAAGATTGTCCTCCGAAGAGCAGACCTCAAAGAACACGTCATAGAGGAAAACGACTTCAAGAACTTGCACCCAAATTATTTTGAAGATCTGTACTTGTTGAATCTCCAAGGTCAACTGCAGCAGTCAACCTATGTGTTAATACAAATAAGCCGTAAAAACGTTTATTTATATTTTACGATCTTCTAATGTTTTGTCGATAACAAACGTAAAATCATTTTAACGAAACAAATAAAATACGTAAATGGTTTGAGCTAATAGTTTTCTAACACACTTACGTTTTCACATAAAACACTAAAACGAGTATAAGTGATTTTATGATTGCATATGTACAACAACTAGTGTTTACATATTTAGGTAAAATATACACATAACTAGTATGTAGTATATTCGGTAATATAAATGGGTAGAAACTTAAGTATCATAACCCATTGACCAGAAACATTGAATGTAGTTGGGTACAACCCAAAGTCCATTACCCATATCCATGGAGCTTGACCCATAACCCATTGCATGACATCATTCTTATGTCATATATGGATAATATCCATAACCCATGGTATTGATCCATACCCATTTGACTAGGTGCATTGCACTCAAGAGATACATTGTATCTAATAAAAGACCCATGAATCAACCCATAATCCATGACCCATGTGTTGAACCTAAGACCTTGATAGATCTTTGAGCTTCGTGAATCGTTAGTAATGCTTATGTAATCAGAAACACACTAATAGAAAGCCTCTAATACTTGTATTCTAAAGCGGAAATCAAACACAAGTATCAACACAGATAACTAAGAATACTTTGATCCTCTATGGATCTTTGAATTATACTAAAACTTGTTTTTCCAACTCCTACATAATTCATACTAATGTGTTCCTTTTATAGACAAGGAACCCTAAACCGTTTCCCAAGAAACGTATAAACATAAAACTAAATAAGTTATACATTATCACTTCCTAATAAAGCTCATGCATATCCTAACTAACTATAAAATACACGGAATATCTATTTCCGCAGAAACAAACTACGCGGTTTTTCTATTTCCAGGAATCTCTTCTTCAGCAGAATCCTTGCACTTCGCAGTTCTTCAGCATAATTCTTACTTAGTAGAATTCCCAACAATCCTCCCTAATCTTGAATTTGACATGGTTAAGTTCAAGATTCTTGATAGATCTTTAACACAGCAGAACAAGAGGATTGAATCACGAACATCGTGACAAAGAAGCAAAACAACCACATCTCTATGATGGCAAAGCGTGAAACTTGGATCTTTGCAGCAACAAATGACAAAGTGTACATCAAAACAGATTAGTTTCATACTATTCTCATCACATCCAGGTGTGTTAACTCTGTGAGAGGTGAATCATTGAAAATAATGGATTTGATTACTAGCCATTACTACTAGTTTAAGTTCGAAACTATGGTACACGATAACCATCGATTTTTAGCAAATCAGCAGCTATAAATGGATTTGAGATGTCTTTACCTGTAGCCGTTGCTCGGACTAGCCAATTCTTAGGTGGAAAGAAGCACCTTTGGTGAATTGATTACCAAATATGGTATTCCACTTTGCCTTTACCATAAACCATATACTTGGGCTAGCCAATTCTTGGATACAAAAAAGGTATAAGCCATGGTGAATTGATGACCATACAACCCTCGGCAATTAAGCATGGGTGAGTTGCATACCCTATGATTTTGAGCAAACCATTAAAGCTATCAACAGATTTGATGTGTCTTTACCAAAGTTGTACCCTTTGGACTAGCCAACTCTTTAATGTACACAAGGCACGGTGGTGAGTTGATAACCAACAACGGAGCAATGTACAACAAACCTGCAAGAAAAATTTAGACAAACAAAGAATATACATAAATGTTTTTTTTTGTTTTTGTTTTTTTTTTAAGAAAGAATGAAACAAAGAAAGAAAGAAATAATACAAGATACCAGAATCAAGAAGATGCTTGATGTTGCAGAAGCTGAGTCTTAATCAATCCAATCAATTGTTCAGCATGGAGCATATTATTCCCAACTGGATCAGGAGGAACTTCCATATTCTTTCTAAGCATTCTTTGCATCAATTTCACAGACAAAGGATAAAGCTTATCAGAGAACATACACACAGCCATCCCACACATTGTTTCCACCACATGCACACTTGGGATAGGATAAAATCTCCAAGTCTCTACCTTCCACTTATGTGAATCTTTCCAAATAGAATACCCTTTACCATTTGGAGATTGAGAGTCAAAAATAACTTGAAGATCGCCCAATAAGTACAACCCAGAACCTTGTGGAGTATGAGTATCATAATATTGTGTGACAAGGCCATGGATAGTAATCAAATCTTGCCTATCCACTATATGAAGTATGTCCTTCAAGAAGGTAAACTGCATAGAAGAGTTATCTAACCTAAAGATGGTGTTAAACTGTCCATCAGTCAATGTCCATGCAGTCAACACACCATGAGACCCCTCAAGAAAAGCATCAGCAGATCCCTCTTTAATGAAAGTTGAATCAGCAGCCTTTAGATCCAAAAAACTACCCCTGTGAGACTTATGAACCCTAGAGGTGTGTATCCCAGCGGATCTCACAGATCTCCTTAGAGCAATATGTCTCCTTTTAGACATCATTTTCCCCCTCCTACCTGGTATATAAATCCCCATAGAGACAGAAGAGGGTACCTTCTCAGAGGCACCAAGGACATCTTCAGTAGGAATGGAAGAAGTAGAAGTAGAAAGAATTGGAACAGCACCACGCAATGCATACAATTTCTCAAGCACCTCTCTAGCCCTCTTAGCTTTAGCAGCTGCTTGTTCAGCTTTCCGAACCATATCTGCTCCTTCTTTATCAACAGACGCAACATGTGGAAGAGGAACAATCATGCCCTTTGAATCCAGAGTTGGATTAGCCACACTAGGTAATGCTTCAGAAGAAACAACATGAGAGCTCATCTTTGGTGTAACATCATCAAAAGAATCCACAATCTCAACTTTCTTGGTTCTTTTGCCTTTGGACATCACTACCAGCAATCCTTTTCAAGTGAGAAATTGGAGTAATGTGCTTCATAGTCTTATTGTACAAACTGAGTAAGGCATCATCAGACAAAGCCCAGACTTGCTTCTTTGTAAAACCAGATTGATAGAAGTTAGAACTTTGATTATACACCACAATCCTCATATATGTTTTCTTTTGGGCTGCAGTTTGTGGTCTCTCTCTCTTAGCTTGAGCCTTTTGAGCAGCAATGGCTTTTCTCTTTGCAGCTGCAGCTAGCTTCTTTTGATTCCCAAGAGCCATCATTTGTGCAGCAAAGTTGTCACTATCAAGCGACACCTAAGATACTTTGAGCAAGTGTAGGATTTGATGCAGCTTGACGAGTGTAAGAATCCCATTGTTCATCAGTAAACTGAGTGGCTTGTTCATCCAATTCTCTTTGTCTTTCAGGAGGTAAATTGGAATTAAAGTGCTGAAAGCTACTGCTGACTCTTCCTGCATGCTAGCATTCTTGCTTGCTCTAGCCTTTCTTGTTCACTCACAAGATCTGAACCAAGCTCCTCATCAACCATAACTCCTTTCCCTTTATCAGCAGGCTCATGAGCAGAATCAGCATGAGGTGTATCAACAATAGGAACTTCAGAAGAAACACCCATTGAAGCATCAGTAGTAATATGTTGAGGAGTGTCTTCAACAAGAGTAGAAGAGACATCAGCATTAGGATCCAAGTTAAAACTTCTTCCAGAAATAAATACTTCATGATGATCTGCTAAAGGTGGAGAACATAGCCGTGCTTGCATAGATGAACCTTGACCATGTTCAGAAGCAACATCCACCATATGATCATCAGCAGTTGCAACACTTGGAACCTTTGAAGACTCAGTGGAATCCTTGCTCAAATACTGTCTTCTCTTTCTTCTAGTAAACAGAATAGGTTCCTTTTTCTTTGAAGATTCAGCAACAATTGGAGAAGAAGCATGAGTCTTTTGAGCCACATCAGCCAAGATTTCAAGTGAAACCAAATGAGTATCCTCTTGCTCTTCATCAGAAGAAACCACAAACCTCCTTTTGCTATTTTGTCCAAGTTGTTCCTCTAAATCCTGAATCTTTATCTTCAACCCCACAATCTCACCACCAAGTGAAGATTTAGTATCAGCAAGCTCCTTTTACGGGATCGACAACTTCGCCATACATTACATTGAGCATGTATAGATGTAAGTGTAATAGGGTCCTCAGCTCCACTAGCAGATTGTTCAGTGGTAACGGGAGCTTCATTGAACCTTTCAGGAGAAATATGGACATGCTCAAAAATGGGAGAGCCTTCATCAAATGGCTCCCTAACTGGACTAGGTGTGGTCAGTCTATTAACCTCATGCTCAAACTCATCAGGAGTAACATGAGTAGGTGGTGGACTAGGACTAGGTGAGGGTACATGTGTAGGTGGAGGTTGGTCAGAAGAAACATGTAATGCTTCAGCAGTTGTGGAAGGGCCCTCATCAATGGCAACTGATGGATTACCATCAGCAGCAACATTGGTAGGGGTGGAGCACCAACAACATTACCTTCATCAGTGACCTCATTGCCTTGTGGCAACATAGCGGCTAGCAAAGGATGATGTGTCCCAACATAATTAGTTTTCATAGAAGCAAACAATTTAGCAGTTAGAGCTCCTATGGGACAAAAGACTATGACTTGGGTTGTAATGTCTAATATCATTTGTAAAAACCTAGGGTACATTAGAAACTTATGCTTTTTCCTTTGAATATTTTTAACCATATTATCAAAAATAAACTTAGAAAAGTTATAAGTTAAACCACATGAAAGAAAGACATACAATACCCCAACCCAATTGGGTAGAGAATTGATCCCATCCTCCTGATTTATTGCTTATGCACTGAAGTAATGTGTGTACCAAAAATCTCCACATGGGACAAAGCTTGTTCTTGTGCCACATATCAGTGTTCGTACTCTGGTATCCAATAGCTCTTAGCCCAGCAAGTATCTCCACAGTATTAGAGTGATAAACCTCATCTTCATCATCCAAGCGAAGTTGTCTCCTAATCAACTCCTCAGTCACTACATACTCTATTCCATCAATCGTAGCTACTATCTCTGTGTCACTTTGTTTAGTAGCAGATGCCCAAAATTGTTCAACCAACGATTCATATATCACATTTGGAGAGTGCATTAAAGCATAATGAATCTTAGACCTTTTCAAGAAATCCACCATAGGTTCATATAATTCATGACCCTTTGCTTTTCCCAGAAAAGCAACTTTGTTATGATCTTTCTTAAATTAAAGCGCCATGTGAGAAATTATGAGAATGGGTTATGATGCACGCAACTGGAAGTGTGTTTAAATCAAGTGAAGAGGGAATCAGTTAATTTTTGGCGAAAATATGCGAAGAAGGTATTAGTAGAAGTTACCCAATTTATGGTCAAAATATCGGAACAAGTTGTTGACCATATCTGACGTGTCAAGTAACTCCAACCAAATTCAAATTAACACTTCAGCAAAAAGGATGGTCAATCTTAAGGAGGTCAATCAGCAGAAACAACTCAAATGACAAAGTATCTTCAGTAAATATCTTGAGTTTTACTGTGCCACCCAACTCGCATTAATGATAATCAAGCCTTGACTCCGCCTATAAGATAATCCCAATGCACACTTAACACACATCAATTACCCCCAATTAACTTCAAAAATCCTAATTTCTCCAAAATTCCTCAATCATCAACAAAAGCCATGTCTATCAAACCAAAAGTAATCAATCTAACTTCCTCCTCATCATCATCTCGCTACCCCCATCAGGATGAACCTCGGCCTTCAAAATCCCCATTTCTCCCTTCTTCTGAAAATGATAGTTTAGTGAATCCAAGTGATTCATCTAGGGTTCGATGACTCCACAGAAGCGTCTAGAGCCAATCTTCAATAGATTGGTGAGAGAGAGGAAGAGAGAGGACATCACAACCCCAACCTTCACAACCCCAACCTCAACCAAGGCTACGTGCCAGAAATCCACCACTCCTAACAACAAGAGAGGTGGTGATAGCTCTTCCTGCTCCAAGTTTTGGTGCTTCATCTCATGGAAGTGCGGGGAAAGGGCAGGAGAAGGTCAAGGAAAGGGAAAAATAAGGATGGAGTGATGCTTTATAGTGGAACGAGTAGAAGGAACAACCGAAGATTTCTCATATCACAAATCCATCTATCTTGCCAAGAGCCAAAGATATAAAACTAGGTTCTTGAGCATCTTCATCGTCGTTTTCATCAATCCATCCACGCCATTTTCATCTTCATTTGCGACATACTTGACAAGTGTAACCACCAGCTTTTGTAATAGATGATAGGAACTAGTATATGTTTGGTAGATCTTGCATAGGAATGGTCTTGTATTGAATTTGAAGTTGATTGTAAGCTGTAAATTGTCTCTTGAATGAATGATCAACATGTTATCTCTTCATGATTAGCATTTGTTTTGCATTTCAGTACTTTCTTTCAGTAGAATCAATTAGATAACTTGTACCAAAACTTGAGCTTCTCTTCAGTAGAAACAAACTTTAAACTTACTTGACCATATTCCCCTTAACCAACTTTGGTGAACTTCAATCTTATAGAAGCATTCTACAAAACAGACACAGAGAAACACATAAACCAAACCAAGACAAACAAAACTGAGCGAACATTAGCGGGTTAGTGTTAGCAAACAAAAAGATAACCAAATATCTACAAAGTTTACAAAATATACAATTAAAATCCTCCCCTGAGGCCTATGCCTCCCCTCAAACTTTAGGTTAAGGGTTAACCATCCCAATATGGACAACTAGGTGTTGAAACCTAGGTCTTGAGATGTTTCATCTTTAGTCCTCAAAAAGAATACCCAACAAAACCTGCTATAGTCATCAGTGATTACAGTAGAAATACTTGTGATCAATATCCTCGACTTGGGTTGGACCAAATAGATCCATATCGCACAACTGAAGAGGTTACGAGATAGTGCTCATATCTGTAATGGCTTTGTATGAGGCTTTGTGTTGCTTTCCTTTGTTGCAGGCAACACAATTGTGTTCATTTGTGAAGACTTTGGAAGGAAGTCCTTCAACAAGACCCAGTTTAGAAAGCTTGTTAATGGTCTTGAAATTCACATGAGCCATCCTTCTATGCCATTTTGTAGACTCATCCAGGGATGCTTTAGCCACTAAACATGTTGGTCACCTTACGGTTGAACATCATTCAAATTGAATGTGTATAAATTATGGCTTCTAGGAACTCTCCGAGAATGGATGTATCTTAGGAAGTGTGAAGTCTTTAGAGAGTACAATACATTCATCCTCACAAAATAATACTTTGTTCTTGGTGTCACAAATTTGTGAGACTGAGAACAAGTTGAAGTGTTGCAGTTCCTTTACATAGAACACATTCTCAAAATCAAATGAGGGTGTTCTAATGGTGCCTTTCCCTGTGATTCTACCATCTCCTCCACCAAAAGTCACACTACCTCCTCCTTCTATGGGTACAAAATCATGCATCTTTTATTTGTTTCTGACATGCTTACTGGAACAACCACTATCCACTATGCCAACATCTTTACTCCTCAGGGGATGATCCTACAACAACAACATAAATATATACAAAATATCAGTACACTATGGAGACTCAAGTCATTACTGACTTGAGCCTGCCTTATGGATCATAAGATTTAGGCCATGTAGATGTATAAGATCCACCATTGTTCTTGGTCCTCCATTGAAAATTAGGTCCCTTTTTAGTCCAAGAACAACCTGCTTAGGGCTTCACAGCAGTATCCCTATATCCCTTCCCATCATACATTGAGTCAACACATCCGGGCCAATAACCATTTTGAAAATATGAACTAGTTGGTCTCACATAAGGTCTAGCAATCTCTCCAAGCAAATGGAGAAGGTTTATGAGTTGCTTGTGGAACAAAAGATGGTATTTCATTAACATTTTTCCACATTGGTCTAGGTTTCTTTTGACTAGCACATAAACCCATTCTTTGCTCATGAAAATTACAATCCTTAATCAAATGAAATTTACTTCCACAAACAAAACATTTCTTCTTGTTAGAAGATTTATTCAAAGTGAAAGATGTTCTATTACATGCAAAAGCATTCAAACCACAAAATTAACAAAATTAAAGACATTATTTTGCAAAGAATTAAAAGACAAGTCTTCAGAGGAAACTGTCTTGGAAGTTGATTCCTCAGCAACAACTCTAACAGACTTGTAGGTAGTCTTGGGTGTAGGCTTGGGTGAGGTCTTGGGAAGGTCTGACTTTTCACTTGAATCACAACTGGTATATGTAATAGACCCTGGTTGGGAAGGACTTGTCCTTTCAGAAACAAGAGACAAAGTCATTAGATGAAGAATCAGGGTCTGGCAAGTCTTTTGACTTTTTGCCTTAAAGATGGTATGATCCATCAAAGTCAACTGTGATGGAAAGGTCAGTGGGCATATGTTCTCCTCTAATAGGTCCAGGTACATCATGTAATACACCTTCTTTTACAAAATTAGCTAATCCTGTTGGTGTAGATTTACGCATATCATTCCTAGCTTCTAAGCCAACATACTTCTTAAAACCTAAAGCAACTGTTGAGTTAGGAGATTGACTGCTATAAATGAAGCTAGCTAAATTGTCACCTGACATTAACCATTCTTTATGTCTAGCTACTTCCTCATCTAGTTTCTTTTTCAACACTTGGTTTTCTGAAACTACATCAGCTTTTTCTTTCTCAGTACGTTTTAAATCAATTTTAGCACATTCTAAATCACTTTCTAACACCCTTATCTTTTCATCATAAGCCAGTTGATTCTTTTGAAACCACACTTTTTGTCTTTCTAATGTTTTTAAAGGCTGTTTATAAGCCTTAACTTCAACATAACATTCATTATATTTAGCTTTCAATTCATCATAGGCTTCCTTAAGTTCATTATATCTTTCACTATAACCAAACACACAATTATGTACACAGAGATGCCCATTAAGGAAATTTGATCATGCTTATCCTACGAAGTACTGACTTGCCACAATCCAATATTCTCAGAACCAGGAACTTCATCATTCTCAGGCTCATGTACCTTCCAATTGACATGGTCATCCAGAGTGACCATAGCGGTTGAGGATCCGCTTTGGAATTTCCAGCTTCTTGCTGATAGGAAGAATACCTAACCTCATCACCAGTCTTCCTATCCTTGCATTCTCTTGAGAAGTGACCCATCTGACCACAAGTATAGCAATTGACTTTCCCTCTATCAAATCTTGCTGGATCTCTTCCCTGGAAACCAAACTTTCTCCCATACTTACGCTCAAACCTCTTGATGTCCAGAAAGCATGGCCATTGCCACTTCAAATTCATCTCTTCCATATTAAGTGGATCCACCTGTTCAAAATCCTCAAAGGCTAGTTGCTGCTGAGTGTCATAATCAACAACAAAAGAGTGAAGTACATCTTCCAATACACCACTGGATTTATGTTGAGAATTCGATGGAGTGGTAATGTAGGATGATGATGCTGAGGAAACTAGACTTGGAGCATAAGTCATCTTATTTGAGGAGGCCCCAACAAATGATGTGTGACTAGGAGTGGATGGACGAAAAGGACTTCTGACATCGGGCTCAAGAGATTTAAGTCTGTTGTATAGTTCATCAAAAGTGAGCATATCTAGCCCACCTTTAGCTTTGAGTGCAATGCTTACTTGCAACCAAGATGGAGGTAAAGATCATAAGAACTTTGAATTACAATCATCATTGTCTGGCCTTGCCTTCAGCTGATTCAACTGACTCAAAATCTTATGGAACCTGTCATATCCCTTGTGGATACCTTCTTCTTCAGAGATTTGGAATTCTTGAAACTGCTGTTTCAGCATTGATTTCCTCATTCTCCTTGACTCCTCGTTCCCACCAAACCTAGCCTTTATAGCCATCCAGATGTCCTTAGCATCCTGCATGTATTGAAAGTTACCCATGTGATCATCAGGTATAGCCTGAAGGAGAATCGTTCTAACTTTGTTCTCTCTCTGAACAGCCAGTATCTCTTCAGCAGTTTTAGGACCAAAAATAGTAACAACACCATCAGCATCTGTGACATGCCTCTTCAAACTGTTCCCCTTCTTCACAACTTCCCAAAGATTCTAATCAATGTTGGAGATCCAATTCTGCATCTTCATAGCCCATAAATCATACTCATCCTTCTTTAGGTATGGGAACTTTGCATTGCTGTTTGAGAGATTGAGTTGTTGCAGAGATGTGCTGTTTTGATTGTTGGTGACTTCAATTTCATCGTCTGATCCAGGCATGGTGAAGGTTGTTTTGATTGTGAGGGTTTAAAGAAAAGAATTTTCTTAGTATCACAGAGACTCTCCCGAGACTCTGATACCACTTGTTGAACCTAAGATCTTGATAGATCTTTGAGCTTCGTGAATCGTTAGTAATGCTTATGTAATCACAAACACACTAATAGAAAGCCTCTAATACTTGTATTCTAAAGCGGAAATCAAACACAAGTATCAACACATATAACTAAGAATACTTTGATCCTCTATGGATCTTTGAATTATACTAAAACTTGTTTTTCCAACTCGTACATAATTCATACTAATGTGTTCCTTTTATAGACAAGGAACCCTAAACCGTTTCCCAAGAAACGTATAAACATAAAACTAAATAAGATATACATTATCACTTCCTAATAAAGCTCATGCATATCCTAACTAACTATAAAATACGTGGAATATCTATTTCTGCAGAAACAAACTACGTGGTTTTTCTACTTCCGCAGAATCTCTTCTTCAGCAGAATCCTTGCACTTCAGCAGATTCTTCAGCATAATTCTTACTTAGTAGAATTCCCAACACCATGACCCATAACCAAAATACCCATGGGCAAAGAGGAGCGTCCCACGGATCCCTAGCTTTACGCTAGACGGATCCCTTAAGGGAGGGATCCGTGGGATCCGGGGAACAGTTGGCATTTTCTCTCTATAAATAGTGAGCCATTTCTTCATTGTTTCTAACCCCTTTCTCACATACTTTCTCTCTTAGTTAAAAACTCTCTAACCCCATATCTCAGTGATCTATGTTTGTAGTTTTGTTTTTGTGTGATCCTCTAGGTTGCTCTTAAAGGCGAGATCACCACCTTTGAAGTCTAGCAAGCTCAAGTCCATGATTTGCCATGCTTCCTCATCATCAAGACTACTGAAGTCCTCTTGTTGATGTTTCTTTTCTTTCTCTAAGAAGTGTAGTGTTGAAGACGTTAGTGAAAGATGTCTCAAGTGTCAAGACAAAGACATTAGTGAAGCGTGCCGATTGTCTGTGTTGTAGTCATTAGTGAAAGGTGCCTAAAAGTCAAGTCACAAGACATTAGTGAAGGGTGTCTTGAAGATCTAGTTAAAGGCATTAGTGAAAGGTGCCTAAGATGTACATTCGATATGGTGTAATTTGATGTACAAGATAGATTAGTATTGGATCCAAGGATATTGATATCCTTGATGATGTTGTAATAAGGAGCTGATCTCCTTTGGGGTTAGGTGATTGGTGTAGTGTTGGGTAGTAGTTCCTCCATTGTAATGGAACTCGATATTTAGCCTAGTACCGGATAAAGGGTAGGCGACGTTGTGGTAGGTGTGATTCACCTTGGTGTGAAAGAACCCGGTGGTTAGCCTAGTACCGGAAAAAGAGTAGGCAACGTTGTGAAGGTTTCTCCACCATAAGGAGTCGGTGTTGTGTAGTGATTACGAACTCTCGAGTAGGTGACTCGCGGAGTGGAGTAGGGAAGGAAGGTGTCCTTGTAGCCGAACCACTATAAATACTCGCGTTGTGGTTTTGTGCTTCTTACTCTTATCTTTTCATTACATATTTATACTTCTATATGTTTGTTTATCAACATCCAACACACATCCAAATAGATTGACATAAGTCGATCTAAATATTTCAAAAGGAATTTTTTAATTGGCAAAACTATTCAACCCCCCCCCTTCTAGTTTTCCACAATTGGCATCAGAGCTTCGTTACCAAGTGTCTTGAAGTATATTTTACTTTAAAAACTTGATACGATCCATGGTTAATTGAAAACTACAAAGAAGGTTTTTCATAAAAACAAACACCATGCTTTTTAAAAACTCTTTGTTTGGATGTTGATTAGATGACAACATTTTTCTTATTATTTATTCTTCATTTAATTGCACTAATCCTCTTTGTCATATTGCTTAGTCAAAGCTCATACCTACCAAGCCATAGGAATCGCTTGGTAACAAGAATACCTTCCCTAAGAAGGTATCTTAAACACAAAGGAGCCGGAATTGTCTACTGACATTTGTTGTGTCATTTGTAAAGACATTCCTAAGTGCATTAGATGTATGACTTTCTACTTATCTCTAAATGACATTAGCTTGATAATTAAGTATTCCTACATAGGTATTTATATGATTATCTTTTGTACATATACATGTATTACATGTAACTTCATTAGGAAGCCTTTTCTCACATACGTGTTACTTTTTCGTCGAAAGTCGTGGTATATAAAACTTGTGTTTTATTTCACTTAATCCAAAAATCATATCTTTCTAATAATAAAACAAAACACAAATCTCAAAAATTCCTCCTTCCCCATAAATAAACCATCCGTCGTCCACTATATCAAATCCCCACTTTTTCAAATCTTCCATTTTCAAAAAAATTATCTCTCATTCAAAACTTCATCTTCCTCTCATCTCATCTCATCTCAAACCAAAACCAAGAAGGTTCGTCATCAACATGGTTTACATCGCCCTCGTGCTCATCGCTCTTGTGTTCCCTATGATGAAGTTCACATACGGAGACATATACTTTGTGTTGTTAATCTACATTGGGGTTATATACCCAATCCTGTGTATCATTCTTAGCATTGAAATGAAATATTATTAATAGTCTAGTTTATCTCGGTTATTATTATCATAATGTGTTTGTCATTTCTTTTGATTTATATCTTTCATATTCTTTCGTGATACATTAGAAACCATGAATGAATGCTAAAATAAAATGTAGGCTAAAACACATATCTGGGTATAAAATGATTAAACTTATCAAAAATTTGCTTCTGTTACTACAGATCCACGGACCCGGCAAGTATACTAGCCGGATCCCTTATAGAAGGGAACCGTAGGAACCGTCCTTCTGGATAACAGATTTTCCATGCAAAATTAAAACCACTTTCTTCCTAAAAGAAATGTTTTACTATAATGTCAAACATTAAGTTAGTTAAATGTCATTGTTAATAAACATCTTGTAAAAATGTTAGGTAATCATTGTTTTACCCGTAATACGTCACATCCTATTAACTTGTCTTTCCTATAGGTTTCGCTATGTCGCATGAATATGAGTTTGATTTTTCACTCACTAGCGTCTACACTCCTAACATCTCCCTTGAGCCCAACACACCTGGAAGTCATGTCCGTGGGTTCAATAATCTCGAAACCCATCACTTCCACGAAGGACGTATTGTCGACACTCCTCTACAATACGAAGAAGGTATCAATGCCTCCTTCCGAACCATAGGATTGGAATGTCTTCTCGAAATTAACGAGAAAATATGTCCAAGGTTTGTATTGGAATTCTTCCGTCAAGTCGAACTCGTTCGTAACGAGGATTGTTCTCTATCTCTTTGGTTTTGGATCAAAAACCAAAAGTTTGTTTTAACCCTTGGGAAATTTGCTCAAATTCTCCAAATTCCAAATCATGGACAATGTGCCTTCACCGAAGATTGGTCTCTTGATTCTCTCTTCAACTTTCGTGAAGAAAATAGTCCATATTGTTCTCACATACCCTCCCCGGAAGATTTGAATCGCATAATATGCAAAACTCGACCATATTACTCCGATGCAAATATTATCTTTACATGAGACATCCGAGAAGAGTACAAACCTCTTGCACTCATCCTACGTGAAAATGTTTGGAGTCTTAGGGGAAATCGAGAAATCCTTCCCGCTTGTTGTGCTCACATAATGTATTGTTTGCTAACACAACAACCATACAATCTCGCCTACTTCTTCGCAAGGTGAATTTTAAATCTTCAAGGCTCCAAGAATAAACTCATCCCTTATGGGAAGTTCTTGACACGCCTCTATAATAACGTCTTGCATTTCCATACTCAATTTAAAATTCCGTTGTACGTACTTGTGAACAAGATGATGGAACCTCTAAACACATCTCTCATGAAGACTTTTTTCATTCCTGAATCGGCAAACACTCATCAACCATTTGATGATCCATCTAGCGAAAATGCTCAAGGAACTTAGCCTTCTTCCTAAATAGGGTTAATCCTTAATATCCATGCTATATCAATGTAATCCGATTTCTTTCATGAAATAAAACATCTTACATTTGATATTTTAGTACTTCTTAAAACTAACCTTGAAATATAATGCATTGTCAAAATCATTGCATACCTTTAGTAAAGGTCCTGCTTAGCAGATAGGCGGATCTCAAAGTTTGTGCTAGACGGATCCCTACTCTTAGGGAACCGTGGGATCCGGCAAACAGAAAATGCAATTGCAATCATTGTATTTCAAACATGTCTTTAGATAACTTCACACTAAGCTAGACATAGTGCCTTAAGACAAATTGAGTCCTTTCCAAAGCAGAGTAAATTCATACTCACGCATAACTCACTTAGATCACACTCAAGGCGCTTGTAGATCTATCGTTTTACTTAAACTCATTACTCTTCCGCTCTCAAGCTCGCTCATTACTCATATGATCCCTCACATCTAACTTTGGAAATCCTCCAATTACGGAAAAATTGATCATAATCATCCTTACCTCAAGATTGATCAAAATTGATCAAATTCTAGTTTTTCCATCTTAAAGCCTTTAGGATATTCTCCAAAACATTATCCTAAGTCACTATCTGATCTCTAGGATCATTTAGCTCCATTTGAAACTCTCAAAAATTTTAGTGTCATCTTTGTTCATTCATTGGTACTCATGAAAGTTCCAATTTCTTCCATAAAAGACAATCATTAGCTACATCACTCATTACCCTTAAGTATTTAAGCACCTCTTCATTTAAGACACTTAGATGAACTGAAACACTCAAGAAGAAATAAGCATTAGACCTTACAAACATCATTTCTATCTTTTCTTAGGTTCTGAGAGACGGATCCCTAGGATTAGCCTAGGCGGATCCCTCATTGGAGGGAACCGTGGGATCCGTATGACAGAGTTATGTCAACTCTAGCTAAAAAAATCATTTAAAACTCATCTTGCTAACTAAAACACTGCATCTCATCTTAAATAATTTCCTAGATCAGTACAACTCTGAAGTTGACTCTTGTGCATGTTAATCATCACATTCCAAAGAAGTTTAGTGGCTTAAGTCTTGAATGCACTTGCCAAATACCTTGCTTTATAAACCACATTGTTAGGACTCTTAAAGTCATCATCCTCATCCTCACTTTAAGCACTTAGAAACATTCACAAACCTCTTTGAATCATCTCATCATGAGGAAAGCTCCAAGTAGCAACTTATCCACCAAAGAACCACCCAAGAAAATTGCTCGTGTTGTACACGAAATCTCTTCAACCGAATCATCTCCGGTCAAGTCCACAAATGCTAGGATTTCTCCTCCACCAATCAAACCAATCCCTAAAAGGATAGTTCCCACAAAACTACCCATGCCAAGCACCACCATACCTCCTAAACCAAACAATCCCATTTCCACTAAACCATCACCTTTGGTGCCTAGAGCTATTTCATTCACAACTCCATTCTCATCACCACACCTCTACAATTTAGAGGACTTGCCTCCTAGGCCGTCTCATCCTCCTCCACCGACAACATTCTCCTCATTAGGAGGAATAATGGTACACAATCAAGGTGTTGAGTCAACACTAGCTTCGGCTTCATTTTTGCCGTCACCATCATATAATCCCATTTAGATTATGAGAAATTATCAAAGTCAACCACCCGACCACATGGAAGTTGACACTTCTCTACCACCACCATTCTTGGTCGAGCCATCTTCAAATGCGCCTCCACCAATCCCTCCATCGTTTGAGGCTCCCCAACCCGCTTCACTTGATCCTTCGCATCAAGCTATTTCATTTCTTCCACAACCACTACCTAGCCATGACAAAGATTGCTATCATTGTCAACATGTTGGAAGTTTGATACATGAAGTACGAGAAGATCAACGTTTCATGTTCTATCACCTCCTCGAACATTTCGACGAGATTAAACCTAAACAATCTAGAGCTAGAGGATTTTTAGTGGTGTCCTAGTATCAAGCGTTACTTAGATAAGTCTATTAATTCCAAGTCATGTATCGTTCATTTTCTTACTTTTTATAGTCATGTATATCATACCTCTAGTTTTATTAAATGAAATTACATGCTACTTGCTATATTTCTGAGTATATGATTATGTTGTATAAACATATCTCACTTTGATGTTAACATTATTTGTTATATCACCATTGCTGAAATCAGTCATCAGCCAGACGGATCCCTTAAATTTGCCTAGACGGATCCCTACAAGGAGGGAACCGTGGGATCCGTGAGACAGAAAACTATTTTTCTACTAACTTGAGTCATATTTGCAGGAAATTATGCATTATACTTGTTTTCTAACCTTTGTTTTGTAGTTATTCAATTTACACATAAAGACTTTGACACCCTAAAGCTAGGGGGAGCTTTGTGTCAAAGCAATACATTGCAAAATCACTTGCAATCTTAGGTTTACATTTCATGACATCCCTTTGCAAAGTTGCAATCATCAAGGGGGAGCATTATCGTCACATAGACGAAATCTTTTGCAAACTTAGTTGCAAATGAACTAGCTTAGTATTATTTTTCTTGACGCCCTCACATAAGGGATGGACTCGTCAAGGGGGAGTTAAGACGAGATCTTTTCCTGTTACTTGCTCTCTACTTTTCCTTTATTTTCTATTTTTCACATGTTTTTCTTAAAACAATGTATTAGTTTCCTTTCGAAGCTCTTTTTGTTTCGACAAAAAGGGGGAGAAGAAAGTAAAAACTACAAATTCAAACTTTTACGAATTTTAGCTTTTCCTTAAAATAATTTTATGTTTTGTCATCAACAAAAAGGGGGAGATTGTTAATACAAATAAGCCGTAAAAACGTTTATTTATATTTTACGATCTTCTAATGTTTTGTCGATAACAAATGTAAAATAATTTTAACGAAACAAATAAAATACGTAAATGGTTTGAGCTAATAGTTTTCTAACACACTTACGTTTTCACATAAAACACTAAAACGAGTATAAGTGATTTTATGATTACATATGTACAACAACTAGTGTTTACATATTTGGGTAAAATATACACATAACTAGTATGTAGTATATTGGGTAATATAAATGGGTAGAAACTTAAGTATCATAACCCATTGACCAAATACATTGAATGTAGTTTGGTACAACCCAAAGTCCATGACCCATATCCATGGAGCTTGACCCATAACCCATTGCATGACATCATGCTTATGTCATATATGGATAATATCCATAACCCATGGTATTGATCCATACCCATTTGACTAGGTGCATTGCACTAATGAGATACATTGTATCTAATAAAAGACCCATGGATCAACCCATAACCCATGACCCATAACCCATAACCAAAATACCCATGGGCAAAGAGGAGCGTCTCACGGATCCCTAGCTTTACGCTAGACGGATCCCTTAAGGGAGGGATCCGTGGGATCCGGGGAACAGTAGTCATTTTCTCTCTATAAATAGTGAGCCATTTCTTCATTGTTTCTCACCCCTTTCTCACATACTTTCTCTCTTAGTTAAAAACTCTTTAACCCCAGATCCAAGTGATCTATGTTTGTAGTTTTGTTTTTGTGTGATCCTCTAGGTTCCTCTTAAAGGCGAGATCACCACCTTTGAAGTCAAGCAAGCTCAAGTCCATGAGTTGCCATGCTTCCTCATCATCAAGACTACTGAAGTCCTCTTGTTGATGTTTCTTTTCTTTCTCTAAGAAGTGTAGTGTTGAAGACACTAGTGAAAGATGTCTCAAGTGTCAAGACAAAGACATTAGTGAAGGGTGTCGATTGTCCGTGTTGTAGGCATTAGTGAAAGGTGCCTAGAAGTCAAGTCACAAGACATTAGTGAAGGGTGTCTTGAAGATCTAGTTAAAGGCATTAGTGAAAGGCTCCTAAGATGTACATTCGATATGGTGTGATTCGATGTACAAGATTGATTAGTATTGGATCCAAGGATATTGATATCCTTGATGATGTTGTAATAAGGAGTTGATCTCCTTTGGGGTTAGGTAATTGGTGTAGTGTTGGGTAGTAGTTCCTCCATTGTAATGGAACTCGGTATTTAGCCTAGTACCGGATAAAGGGTAGGCGACGTTGTGGTAGGTGTGGTTCACCTTGGTGTGAAAGAACCCGGTGGTTAGCCTAGTACCGGAAAAAGAGTAGGCAACGTTGTGAAGGTTTCTCCACCATAAGGAGTCGGTGTTGTGTAGTGATTACGAACTCTCGAGTAGGTGACTCGGGGAGTGGAGTAGGGAAAGGAAGGTGTCCTTGTAGCCGAACCACTATAAATACTCGCGTTGTGGTTTTTTGCTTCTTACTCTTATCTTTTCATTACATATTCATACTTCTATATGTTTGTTTATCAACATCCAACACACATCCAAATAGATTGACATAAGTCGATCTAAATATTTCAAAAGAAAGTTTTTAATTGGCAAAACTTTCAACCCCCCCCCCCCTTCTAGTTTTCCACACTATGGACAAGAGGTCTAGTCATCAGGCAAAGAGTTGGAGACTTTCAGCTTGGGATTGAGAGCTACCAGACTCAAGTCAACCTTACTAAGCCTTGGTGGGAAGCAAAAGGATTTGAATTCAAACATGACTACTCACTGATCGAGTCTCCAAGAACTGTTATCTTTAGTGACAAATACGGGGTTAGGATGATCATGAAGTTTAATGAGTTACACAAGTTCAATGACGGTACTCTACGACTGATTGAAGAAGCTTTGGATTACAGGGTGAAAGAGTATAAGATTGGAATGAGACCAGGGAGGAACACCAGGTTTTGGACTGACAAGGATCTGGAAATGAGTGAGGCATTTGTTTTTGCAATCCGAAAGAGACTCAAGAATAGGAGGATTTTCTGCGGCCTGGAAAGTTTTGTGGGTAGAAGAGTTTGTGATGGTGATTATCGACTACTATAGAGACCCGAATGATAACATCATATTTGTAATAATTAGAACTTTTTGTGTGGTGTATTGTTGTAATATGTGTATATAAAAACTCTGCAAGTGAACAGTAGTGTAATGATTGTAACTTGTAACCTCCCTCTCAAATTGAGGGGGAGTACAGTAATGTTTCTTGTCAGAAAATATTGAATCAGACCACATTTTCTCCAATTTTTTTTCTAACATATTTAAATCACTTGAGATCCAAAACCCCAAAGGATTTGAAATTTTTGATCGGGGGAGATAATGTAATATAAATATGAGATCTGATAAAATGTGATCTTTTACGACTCAAAGTATAGGCTACTCTCCCATATGTGCTAAACGTTTTCATAAATCGATGCACATATTGAGGGGGAGCATTTCAAAATCTTCTAAACTATCGAGGTACAAAGGCATTAATGTTTTTATCATAAGTACCTCGATTGATTTTCATATGGTTTTTCTATGGCAATTGTGATTGTGGAAGTACTCCAAAGACCGACCTTGTATTTAATTTACCGAAGGTATAAGGATGATAAGGTTAGGTAATCGTTCCCACGATCCCGCCAGAGCCGGAGGGATCTACCTAAGGACAATCTACTAGATAGTGTAGAAGTCCTTAGGTATGATTATGAAAAAAAGGAGAAAAAGTGAGAATAAGGGAAGAGTGCCGACTGAAGCGGAGCTAGTACTGGAAAAAACCCCAACAAGATACTAGTGGTGAAGTCTCGGTAAGCACTGAAGGGGTTGAAGAATGAAAAAGAAACGAAAAGTGAAAGGGTGAAAAGAAATAGCCCTCCAATAATTCAACCTTAGGGCAGAAACCGGGTTCAATACATATGCTACTGGTTGTTACCAAGGTAACCTCGGTATTGAAGATAAAACGTCATGGACCTAGTGATGCATTGCACTAAACTTCCCAGCTACTTAAGTTCCCTTAAAAGAACTTGTTTCATTCTCATAGGGAACCTACATAATCTATCTACTTTCTCTTATAGATGGTTGATATTGGAAATGGAGACCCTCTCCCTAGTCTCCGAATAGGAAAACCAAAGTGCACTATTGAGTCTATAGCCAAGAGATCATCCACAAAATCTCATTAGGACACATGTTCATGAAGACTTGTTGTTTCACACAATGTGAAAATTAAGAATATATATTGAGAGTCCTACGCATTATCCTTGAGGTATTGCCAGAACATCTGAGTGATATTTAAAGTATTCACAATGAAGATGGAAATACTTCTAGAGCCAACATCAAACAAGCTCTTGGTGGGTGACATGTGAGATCCGTCATGGATCAAACTTGTGAAAACTGGAAAGAAACAATGGGGCGATTCACTCTTGAATCAACCTTGTTCCAGGATAGGAATTGACGTGTACTTTTGAAAAACCTTTCGATGTGCTCAACAATAGATTTTTCTAGCACATCGACTGCGCATAAATTTTCAAACAAAAGTATTTTGTGATTGAAAATTGATCTTACTCATTAAACTCTCATCGTATTGCAAAACCCTTTATTCAGCAATACGCGAGTGTGTTTCAAATCAATTTCTCATCAATCACTGAATCTCAATTTCGCTGGTTCACTTACTCCGTGTTGTCTACTTTGAGATGCTCCGGTTTTAGAACAGCTAGAACAGCTGCGAAACCCTGTCAAGGAGATTCTTTGGAATTCTACCTGATCACAGGTAATATTTATACTGATCAACGGCGAACCGTGGTTCTTGCAACCCCATTCACCGAAAGTGAACAAAGACACTTTCATTTGTTTTATTGCTAATTTTTGTTTGCAGAAACTCCCGACGGTTGCAGCTGATAGCCGATGAGATGTCAATTTATAACCACATGCTCACACTACAAACTCCAAATTAAAGAAATCATGATAATCTAAAGACCTATAACAATGCTTCCACAACTCTGATGCAAAATATCATGATCCAGCAAAGTGTGAGCATGTTGGTCCAAAAGTCACAACTTCACATGATGCGATACTTCAATGGATGAGCTGGAGATCTACTGTGGCTAATGATCTCAAAGAAAGCTCGTGATCACATGTCTAAAGAACATTCATTTAAGGAAGCACTACTAAAGATGCAAAGTTGATTATATGAAGATTCAAAGTCTACAAGCTCGGATATGAATTTACTGATTGAATGCTAGGATTCAAAATGTAATTTATGGGGTAACCTCCCATAGGGGGAGATTGTTAGGATTTACTAAATCCATATCGAAGAGTTGGTCACCCCAAAAATAGTCTAGCAAATGTTAGCTCATAGACTTAACGTTATTTAGTAGTTATAGATTAGCGTAAGTAACACCGTGGAAGAAGGACGGGTCTTTACCCACTGTATGCCTGATCCACAACCCGAAGGATGGCGTAAGTAACTTGTATAAATAGCCCTCTCCCCACAAGGGAGAGGGTTGGATGTTCATTTGGAATCTAACCTTCATATTTTGTTTCTCTCTCTAACATCCCATTCTCTCATCTTTTTCTCTCTCTAAACACACGAATCACACTATTCTTTTGTTGTGTTATGATATCAATTTTATTACAAAACACCATACTATCAGTCAAATAAAGTCATTCCACTCCTATGTCCTTAATCACTTTCAAATCAAAATCAAAACCATTAAAAGTGATAATGGCACCGAATTTCTTAATTCCACACTTCAAGAGTTTTTCAAACTTGATGTCATCGCACACCAAACCTCATGTCCAAACACCACTCAGCAAAATGCTAAAGTTGAAAGAAAACACAAACAATTACTTGAAATTGCAAGAGCCTTAAAATTTCAAGCAAATTTTCTAATTCATTTCTAGGGATACTGTATTTTAGCTTCTACATACATCATTAACAGACTACTGATCGGTCCCAAACGGTCAGGTTTATTACACAAGTCAACCACTTGTGAATGGTCAACCGTAATAAAAGTCAGACAGTCTAGAACCAAAGCAATTAAGTCCAGGAGAGTTTAGTGTTTCCCCAGGTCGTTAAGTCCCAACGAGCTGTGCGATTGAATAGCTAAACGTATAGTGATCGGGTGATATTGAACGGGAAAAGGTTTGTGGATTATGAATAATTATACCTAAAGAAAAAGTTTGTAAATTACAGGGGCTTAAATGCAAATTAAAGAAAATTAAAAAGCTAGATTATATTAAATAAACGCTATCACTATTTTTAAAGTTGGGTTTTCTTGGTTTTTCTTTTATAAATTTGAATTAAAAACTAATTTTAAACTTTAAAACTAAATTAAAATACTAAAAATTATGAAATTAAAGAGGAAAATTATGAAACTATTTTTCAAAAATCTAAAATAACTAAAGAGAATTTTCAAAACTAATTTTGTATTTTCCTGATTTATATTCTAATTTCTATGATTTAAAAACTATTTAAAACTAATTAAATTGCTAAAAATTACTATTTAAACTAGGAAAATTATGGAAAAATATTTTTTTGGCTTTTTATATTTATCTTAATCTATGAAAATTGAAAAATTATTTTTTTTGAAGATTTTCTGATTTATTTGTAATAAAGGCTAATTAAAAAGTCTTAAAAACTGATTTAAATTGGGAAAAATAGTAAACAGTGATAAAAAATTATGAAAAATTCAGGAAAAGTCTAAAATAATATTCTAAATCTATGAAAAATATAAAAACATATACTAGTGTGCAAGATTATGAAGCTGTAGTGAAAAGTGCTTATAAATAAGCACTTAAAAATAAGCTAAAGGCTGCCACAGAGAATCAAGTGATCACAGGACCTAACTTATGTTAAAACTACTAGGAAGCAACCTAAGTTAACCACTCTCAACCTCTGGAAAGCAAGAAACAAGCATTTGGTGTGAATTGTACTTAAAAGCCAAACAAGCTTTACCTATTAACTTGAAGCCTAAAAATAAGCTCTTTGGATAAGCAAGAAACCTAAAGCCAGTTTAAGCAATCCAAACTAGACCTAGCAAGGGACTTGTAAACCAAAACTCAGCTACTCACAAGCTCTTATGAGCTTGTGAAAAACTCTGCAAGTTTCTGTCACACCACAGTGACTAGTGCACATGGCACTTTTGACTTAATTGACAAGCTGATTTGAAGCTTATAAAAAATTACAAAAATTCTACAAAAATCAGATTTCCACTCTTGACCAACTGAACTTGTTAAGTCCAAAATTTCACTTGAATTGATCCAATAATGAATCAATGAAAATTCCTCAAACCTTGGTGAAAAACTGACTTGAACAACTTTTGACTTTTTGAGGTTGAGATGAAACTTTGACTAAACTGAGATTTGAATCCAATTTATGAACTGATTGAGATGTTTTAAGCTAAAACAAAGTTAAATCAAGTTACTCTAACATTATCTAAACACATATCAAGCTTTTGATCTTCAAATTTCCAACAAATATGAAAATAGGACAGTTTTAAGTTGATTTTGACTTTTATGGTTCTAAGGTGCAAATTTATGACAGAACTTTGCTTAATGATGCTAAATAAAGATAATGCAACCTAACTTGACCTCTGCTTGAATCTTAAACTCAGATTCACTACTATGATCCAAACACTAGTTTAGAAACCAATTTGCAATTTAAACCACTCTAATTCTTGAACTAGCTGAGACTAACACCTAAACTGAATCAAATTAGTCTAATGACAACTAAATAAACAGATCTAAATTATTAACAACCACAGATTCAAACACAAGCACTTTATGCAGCCTATAACAGTTTATAGAGAAAGAAACAAAAACTCACAAGTGATCCAGCTTATATGAAGATTATACCAGAACCAAATCTATACTAAACTACTTTTAACCAAATTCAACCCAAATCAAGCTCTGCAACACCCAATGTCATAACCATTTCTAGATTAAGCTCCAGTTGACTTTTGTTGACCAAGTGAAAAATTTTGCTTGAACCTTAGTAATAAGCTTACTAAAAGCTATCAGTATCTTAAGTAAGCCTATTTGAAATAGAAATAAGCCAATTGAAGCTTGAGTTTAAGAATATGTAAACTGAATTAATAAAAGAAAATTTAAAAACATGAAGCTTGAATCAAACTTTTTAATTGATACTGAATTGAGTTACAAGTGACTAAAAAGCTTAAATTCAATACATAGGAACTGAAGATTACAATTTAAGAGATTAATTAAGACATTAACAGTAAAAACGACATACATGAAAATTAAAAACTAAAGACTACTCTTCTCTCCTCCTTCTCTTCTATTTATTCAACAAAAGTGCTCCCACGTGTTTTCTGAGCATTTCCCACCTTCTTTCAGAACCATTGGATTATTAGAGTTCATCTTTGCCGTTGATGGCTTTTTGGCGCCAAAAGTTTTCTTGCCAGTTGGGGTGGGTTGAGTGCAAGGAAGGAGAAGCATTAAATGCTCCTTGTTGGTTTGTGGAGGTGGAGTGATAAGGTTGTGGGTTTGTGAGCTGGAAGTAAGGGGTGTTGAGGTGAGTGGTTTGCAGAGCAGGTGAAGAAGATGGAGGGAAACAAGGGGCGGGATTTGACTTGGTTTGACCGGGTTTAATTATTAATAGACAAAGGGTTCAAGTTGGGGGGGGGGGGGTCAAGTGGTTTTGGACTGGGGGGTCACGGGTATATTGGCAGGGGGCTCAAGACTGGTTTGGTGGACTTGGTATTAATAACAAGGACCATTTTTGTAATTCACCAAACTTGAGGGACCAAAACTGTAATTTTGCAAAGTTTACTATAAGGACCACTTTTGACAAGTTTGAATTACCAAAGGACTAAAAATATTAGTTTTCCAATTTAAAGTGTCCAGGGTAAATTATCAATCTTTGAAACCGGGGACTAAAGTTGCCATTTTGCAAAACTGAACTTTATAAGGGTAATTTTGACAACTTGAAAATCCCTGAGGGCCTTTTATGAAAAATTACATGTTTTGAATAACCATGGACTAGATTTGACAATTTATGCATAAAATACAGTCTAAATATTTTTTCTGTCTTTTTGAGACTTTTCAAAGTGTTTTTGACTGTTTTTGCAGTGTAGAAGAAACAAAAATGATGAGTATTTAGACACTCATCAACTACCTTCCACTGCCATTGCAAACAAATCACCTTATGAGCTCCTTTACCAAACACCACCCTCAGTTGAACACCTTAGAACCATAGGTTGCAGAACATACCTTCACAGTCACACTCATGTTAAATTTACACCAAGGTCCATCCCTACTATCCTAGTAGGCTACCCACTTCATTAAAAAGGCTATTTACTTTATGACCCCAAAACACACAAAGTCCACACCAGCAGACATGTATATTTTGATGCAACATAGTTTCCATTTCACACCACTCCTACACATATACCACCATTTCAACCACCACATACTACAGATCCTATCACCATTCCTACATTTCAAACATCGCCCATCATCAATACTCCTAACACAACCACAATTCCATCACCTACTATCTTTGAAAAAACATCTATTCCAAACACCACCAATGCTTCAAACACCACACAGGCTTTTGAACACATTTCAGAACCTCCATCAGAACCTATACCAAACCATACATCACCACCTCCCCAGGAACACACATCTGAACCCATAATTGAACCCTCGCAAGAACCTATCTTTGAACCCATATTAGATATTATTCCTACTCAAACATTACCACCAAAACCTCTCAGACACTCAACAAGAACAAAGACCATTCTTGTCACTCTCAAAGACTTTCGTCATAAAATTCCTTCATCTCACATAAACACCACATCTACAAAACCAAAACGTCATTTTTCACACTACATCAACTATTCCAACATTCATTCACCCACTCATAGAAAACTAACCAATAACATTAGTAAAGCTGTTGAACCTCGCACATTTAACAAAGCTTCTAAAGATCCTAGATGGATAGATGCAATGAATAAAGAAGTATGAGTACTAGAGTCTAATGAGACATGGGAATACACTTCTCTACCTGCTAACAAAACACTCATTGGGTGTAAATGGGTATATATAATTAAATATCTTGTAGATGGAAACATTGAGAGTTTCAAAGCCATGCTTGTAGCCAAATGATATACTCAAAAGGAAGGAATAGACTACAAAAAAACATTTGCACTAGTGGCCAAGTTGGTGACAATCAGAGCACTTCTTGCCTTAGTAGTTCATCACAACTGGTCCATTCAACGACTGAATATCAATAATTCATTCCTAGATGGAGATTTGAATGAAGATGTCTACATGACACTCCCACCAGGAAGTGCTAAAGACTTACCACCAGGAACAGTGTGTAGACTCAAAAAGTCACTCTATGAGCTCAAACAGGTTAACAGGAAATGGTTCACTAAGCTTTCTACCTTCCTTCTCAACCTCAAATTTAAACAAAGGTTTTCAGATACCTCTCTTTTCACTCTCTCACAACATGTGCATATTGCCATACTACTTGTCTATGTGGATGAGATTCTATTTGTAGGCAATTACCCACCTCTGCTTCAGCCAATCAAAGAACAACTGCATCACCAATTCATTATTAAAGACTTGGGGCATCTCAATTACTACCTAGGCATTGAATTCTTAAGGAACTCTTCAGGTTTAACAATGTCTCAGAGGAACTATGCTTTGGATCTACTTCAACAAGCAGATGTAATCAGCACCAATCCTGCAATAACCCATCTCAATCCTACTGTTTCTCTAAATAATACTGATGGTGAAACACTAACACATGAAGAAACATCCTTACAGAACACTTGTTGGGAAACTCATCTATTTAACCATTACAAGGCATGATTTATCCTTTGCAGCACAACTGTTTAGCCAATTTTCTCAACAATTAAGAAATCCTCATCAAAAGGCACTTCTCAGGGTACTTAGCTACATCAAATTATGTCCAGGACAACGTCTATTCTTTACTATGAAGAACTATCTCCAACTTCTTGCTTACTATGACAGTGATTGGGCATCTTGTCCCATTTCAAGAAGATCAGTCTTTGGCTATGCTATCTTTCCTTGGTCTTGTCTCATTTCATAGATTTCTAAGAAACAGACAGTAGTGTCTAGATCTTCCACATAGGTTGAGTATAGGGCCCTAGCAGACTGCGCATATGAACTCTCATGGTTAACCTGTCTTCTCAAGGATTTTCAGCTTCAAGTTTCCACTCCTATCTCAATTCTATGTAACAATGAGTCAACCATTGGCTTCAAGTTTCAACATGCTAGAACCAAGCATATTAAAATTGACTGCCACTTTGTGAGAGACAAGATCAAGGCTAAGCAAATTTTACCATCCTACATTGCTACAAGACATCAAACTACTCATGTATTAACTAAAGGCCATTACAAAGTTCTTCACTACAATTGTTTGATCAAGTTTGGCATTTGTGATCCTACACACATCAACTTGGGGTGGTGGGTGGGGGGTGCGGACAAGAGCTCAAGCAAACTACAAACTCACAAGTTCATACAGTCACAAGCCAAACAAAGCCTAATCATATTCAACCAGCCAAACACCATCTTCATTACACAGGTGAAGTGAAATGCAATCCAATGTAATTGTACATGTTTTGTATTGTAGTTAGTTAGTTAGTTACAAGTTTCTTGATGTTTTCAGTAGTATAAATAGCATTGTAAAGTTCTCATTTGATTAATAATACAAAATGGTGAAGTAACTATTTTTTTGCGCCAATTCTTCTTACTCAAATTATGTTTACACCTTTCTGTTACAATTCACCATCATCCTCCATTGTTGATACATTGACTTGGCTATATCACAGGAACAGAGTCATGCAGTTGTTGGTTTGAAATGTTTATGTATGAATTACGACAATATATATTTATATTTAATAGTGCAAAAGCGATGGTTATTAACATATACGTATGTTCTTTCATCCTTGATATGTATCTTCGTTTTGTAAACATTCCTGAATTGATAGCTTAGTTTGTCGGGATATGAAGCGTGAGAATGGCAGTCCGAGGTTTGATCCTTCGTGATTGCGTTTTACGCTAGTCGCCTTCTACATGAAGACAGTGAGATCACTCGAATTTGATAGTATCACCTTCTTTCATGATTATAGTAGTCTTGTGCAAAAACCACAATCGTTTTCTCCCCTTTTTTTAAAAAGAAACAAACGCAGTTTACATATTAAATTAAAAAGTGTGAAAAACCAACTGGCTTAGCTCAGTTGGCTATCTGGATTTCTTTTGGAGTTTGGGGGAGGTTTTACCTAAGATTCGAGTCTTGTAAGAGACCAAAACTTCAGGTTTTCCTCTTAGTGCGAAGCCGTGAGTTCTAGGGGTTTCACTTCGCAGGTCTCTCCTAGTAATTCGGGTCCCGGGGCCTGCCCGTTTCAGTCATTTCAATTTGGTCAGGGACGAAAATGAACTCAACTTTTCCTCGCAGAGAGGCCGCCTGCACTTTCGAAAACCCAAGGACGAAATATGCAATTTGAGCAAACCACGAGGACCATTTATGCAATTTACTCTAATAATTAAAAAAAAAAAAAAAAAAAGTGTGAAATTTCTTGGAAATTATTAGACGTTGATTTAAACTATGTAACGAAATATTATAAAGTATTATTACTGTTATAAAAGGACACGCCAAAAATTTATAATATTCAATTTCACTAAACATTATGAAGAGTTGTTTATTCTACGTAGATTAGAATGTTTGACTTTTGAATAATCATCTTTAGATAGATAATCCCATGGGGTGTCAAACGGGTTATCGGGTCGGGTTAGGGTGCTTATCGGATCGGGTCTATCGGGTTTTGAAATATAAAAAGCTAACCCGCAACCCGACCCTATAAGGTATCGCCGTATCGGGTCTATTGGGTTGCGGGTTGTCGGGTTAGGTCTATCGGGTTATCGGGTTACATGCTAATCTCTTCCCACAATTTGCTTTATTTATCAAAATACCGCCAAACAAGAAAAAAAAAAAACTTAAATATTAAACGAGCACAACACTGCTATTTCCTTTTGGCCGAAATGTAACGAAAGAAACAATGCAGAAACAATATATATTACTGCCAGTAGGAATCTTATTTTACCTCAAGTAGCAGCAGAACTTTGCAAACGAGAATAGTAAGCTACTCATGCATACCACAGTGCATTAAAACCAAATTTGAAAATGGCTAATGATTTGTACACTCACTTTTTTGATTCGCACACTTTACTTTATGCTATACAGAGTTGTACAGTTGTTATATGATGCATCTCCAGTTTGTACACTGAAGTGTACAAATAAAAAAAATGAGTGTACGAATCAACACTCTTTGAAAATGCAATGTATCATATCTTATTGGCAAGCTTAAGTTATTAAAAACTGTGACTAATAGATTATGAAAAGGAAGATTCAACTAAAATTTTATAGATTTTTAATGGGTTTTTATAGTTTATCGAGTATATCGGGTCAAACTGATAACCCGATAATAAATTACTTAAGACCCTAACCCCACCCTATAAGACTAAGCTAAGTTAGACCCGAATCAACCCGACCCTATAAGGCTTTATCGGGTTCGGGTCGGATCGGGTTGATCCATTTGACACCCTCCCATCTTATGTACCGTGTTTTGGCATTTTTTTTTACTTGTGACATTTTTTATTTGTTTGTATTACGTCATGATCGGCAAAGTCAACCCTTGTGGTAAAAGACAGAAAAAGAAAAAGATTAAATAAAAATGTTTGATAAGTTGTGTGGGTAATATTTCAATATAAATATAAATTCATGTCGGGACTAGTAGGCACTTTTCATTCTTATCGGTCATGGCTATCTCCAGTACTCTTCGTTACAACAATTTTATTTACTTTTTGATCATTTCAATCTGCTGCAGTATACCCACAAGAACCAAATCCCTTGCAATTGCCAAAATCTGTGCTCATAACAATACATGTCTCTCCCACGAAGGCATCAATCTCGTTAACTTCACGGATTATGGTGATGAACTTTGGTACGTTCTTGCTCAGAACATCTCTCTTTCCGCAGCTAATTGTAGGGTTACGGAGCTGCTGCCATTTGTCATGAAAGCTTCTAATACCCGTCTGGGGTGAGGCTCACCATGAAAACTTATACTCCCTCCGTCTCAAAATTATTGTCAGGAGACAAAAAAACATAAAGTTTAATATAAGTGGGGTCATTACAATTTTTAGCCACACAAATAGAATATCCACTCACTAAATTCCTTTTTTCTTACTAAAAATAGAAAGTGGACAATCATTTTGAGACATCGCAAAAAAGAAATATTGACAATAATTTTGAGACGTAAGGAGTAATAATTTGATAAGAGATATACATGTTGATAGATATCAAAAGTTCACATAATTGGATTGTGAAGGCCAATGTAAGGTCTTTTCATTTCTAAAGCATTTAAGTGCAGAAATGTTTTTTGTACTATTATCGCATATAACATCTTGGGATTTTTGCTTTGGTTCTTACGTTGTAATTATATAACATGACAATCATATATAAAACACATAAAACATCAAATAAATATGCGGAAGCGTATAAGAACGAATAATGAATAAATAATTAACATAAACATAAAGTATGCGTACCTTTTAATTCTAGCCCAACAAAAATCAATTCCTTAAACTAGCAAGTGGATGAACCCTAATTAGTGTTTATAAGGATTATGTGAATTACCCCTTACCGTTTTGTAATTCAATCTAAGATACTAACAATAATGTGTTAGTACAACGTTCTTGTACACACGTACTATAACAAATTAAAGTAATGCTAGTTTTAAGAACACGAAAATTATTGTTTAGGAAAAACAATGTGATCGACCACCTGTTAGAGGTGTACGATCGGTTGGAGACAAAAACACACACAAAACAATTTTAAGTTTTAGTATAGGAGTACAAGAGATGGAATACAAAAACCCTGGGCCTTGTATATATACCCAAGGAAACTTGGAGTCCAAGTTAGACTTGGATTGGGTTATGGAAACCCCTTAGGCCGATCGGTTGAGTACTCCCCAAGGGATACTAGAACCTTCTTGACATCAAATTTCACTTCTAGACCTCCCTTTCAACATTTAACGGTCGTTAGTCCATTACGTTTAATTAACTTAACGTTCATTATATTTTTCATGTAAATAATAAATAAATATAACATTTTATATTTAATTATTAACTTTAATTCTCATACGCAAAGTATGCAATCACGTGGTCTCGAGTTCGATCCTATCTCACGACTACTAATGTATATCCATAAAACCAACAACTCCCACTTGGATATATCTTAAAAGCGTGATCACATCGGTTATCGTCTAGCAACACTTCGATGCCTCTAGCACGACTCGAGTAAGGCTCCTGGAAAAACCTTTTAATGATTTCTCATTATTATTATCCTTTTGTTTCTAATACCACGTTAAATAAAGATATGGATCTAAGTCATTCTTTATTCAACAATTATGTTTCTCGTTTTTAGTGATTGAGCAAGATTACCAAATCTTCTGAACATATTCAGGGGAGATCTTGGGTGCGGCCGCACAAACATCTTGTCAACCCTACGAGGGGCCCAGCAGTATTAAACTCCAAAATAAATTTGAATGAACAAATTCTATCTTGACTACAAGAATAACCCACAAACTTTGCAACACTTCTGGAAACAACCCTTATACCTACCAGTTACGTATAGCGTTAAGTTGTTCCACAGAAATGCACTACATTTATGACACTTATCTGGTATCTCAAGTCTGAGGATAACCATTCATGATTTACTTAACAACAATATCTATAAAGTAAAATCATGTTGTTGGGATAAGTCCTATATTCAATTCATTGAATATCATCGGAAATTGGTATGCATTCTCATCAATATACTTTCAAGTATATTCTACCACATCTCTCAGATTTTTCTTAGTTTAATGATACTCCCATATCATTAACTGACAATGGACAATTTAGAATAACTTAGTTACTCATTGATTAAACATTCAAATATAGGACAACAATCTTATAAATGAAATTAAACATAATCAAAATTTTATTTCATCTAAATAATAAATGTTTACAATATATATCCTTTATCCAAATACTAATCACAGTTATGCATGAAACTATTAGCCAAACGAAGTCCAATGCCATTGGCAAGTCCAATAAGCTTTTCTCTAGGTAAAGCCTTAGTGAAAGGATCAGCTAAGTTGTCATCTGTGTGAACTTTCAATAGATTAATTTCATCTTCTCGGACTTGTTCCTGAACATAGTGATACTTCCGTAGAAAATGTCTGGTACCCTTCATGACTCCAGGTTCATTGGCAAATATGATTGCAGCAGAAATGTCACAATACATATCAATAGGCGATTCAATTGAAGGCATAACACCAAGCCCTGAAATGAATTTCCTAATCCAAACAACCTCCATTGCAGCTTCCGAAGCAGCTATGTATTCGGCCTCGTGCTCTGCTTCTTGCTCTTCCAGTCTACTGCTCCTCCATTAATGACAAAGACATAACCCGTCTAAGACTTCGTATCATCTTTATCACATTTCCAGGACGCATCACAGAAACCTGTAACACCAAGCTTTGTGTCTGGATTTTCACCATACACTAGAAGCATATCTTTCGTATTCCTAAGATACTTTAGAATATGTTTAACAGAGTGAAGTTCACCTGGATTCTGTTGATATCGACTGGTCATATTTTGAGCGAACGCCACATCTGGCCTTGTGCATCTCACAGCATACATGATAGATCCTACTGCCGAAGCATAAGGAACTTTCTGCATGCGTGCCACCTCTGCAGGTGTTGAAGCACACATATCGCTACATAAGCCATGCTTTACTTCCTTCGGCAAATATCCTTTCTTGGAATTTTGCATATTGAATCTCTTCAATATTTTATCCATGTAAGCGCTTTGACTTAAACCAATTAACCGCTTTGATCTATCTCTGTAGATCTTGATTCCCAGAATGTATGCAGCTTCCCCTAAATCCTTCATGGAAAACCACTATCCAAGATATGCCTTAACACTTTGCAAACTTGGAATGTCTTTTACCATAATTAATATGTCATCGACATAAAGGATAAGGAAAATTACATCACTCCCACTAACTTTGTGATATACACATGGCTCATCAAGATTTCGAATAAATCCATACCTTTTGATTTCTTCATCAAATCTCTTATTCCATTGCCTTGATGCTTGCTTCAATCCATAAATGGACCTTTGAAGTTTGCATACACGGTTTGGAAATTGTGGATTCACGAACCCCTCAGGTTGCTTCATATAGATGTCTTCATCTAAGCGACCATTCAAGAAGGGGGTTTTGACATCCATCTGCCATATCTCGTAGCCATAGTACGCTGCTATAGCTATGAGAATTCTAATAGCTCTAATGTCTGCTACAGTAGAAAAAGTCTCCTCGTAATCTATCCCAAAAGTTTGAGTAAAACCTTGAGCAACCAGACGAGCTTTATATATGTGTACATTGCCATCCATGTCAGTTTTTATTTTATAGAGCCACTTACTTCCAACTACCTTAGCATTTGGAGGTAAGTCAACCACTTACGAGACTTCATTATCTTTCATTGAATTTCCCCATTCATTGCAGCTTGCCATTTGTCCTTTTCTGGACTAGCCATGACAGCTCTATAATTAGCAAGATCTCCAAGATCCCCTAATATAGTTTCCTCAACTTCTACGTTAAGACATAGACATTCAGGTGCACGCGTAGTCCTTACAGATCTACGAATGGGAACCACTTCCACTTCTGGTGGAGGACCCAGACTATCAGGTTCTACCAAAAGTACGTTAGTGTTTTTGTTGAAAACTAGAAGGGGGGGTTGAATAGTTTTACCAATTAAAACTATGTTTTAAAATATTTAGATCGACTTATGTCAATCTATTTAGATGTGTATGTTGGACATTGATAGATAGATATATAAATGTGTAATGAAAGATAAAGAGTAAGAAGCACATAACCACGACACAAGTATTTATAGTGGTTCGGCTACAAGGACACCTTCCTTGCCCTACTCCACTCCCCGAGTCTCCTACTCGAGAGTTCGTATTCACTACACGACACCAACTCCTTATGGCGGAGAAGCCTTCACAACGTCGCCTACACTTTTTCCGGTACTAGGCTAACCACCGGGTTCTTTCACCAAGGAGAACCACACCTAACACAATGTTGCCTACCCTTTATCCGGTACTAGGCTAAGTACCGAGTTCCATTACAATGGAGGAACTACTACCCAACAGTACACAACACCTAAACCCCAAAGGAGACCAACTCCTTATTACAACATCATCAAGGATATCAATATCCTTGGATCCAATACTAATCTATCTTGTACATCAAAACACACCATATCAAATGTACACCTTAGGCACCTTACACTAATGCCCTTGGCTTGACTTCTAGGCATCCTTCACTAATGCCTTGTAACTTGACTCCTTTAGCATTCTTCACTAATGCTTTTGACACGGACGTTAAGCACCTTTCACTAATGCTTTCGTCTTGACTCTTTCGGCATCCTTCACTAATGCCTTCAACACAACACTTCTATGGAGGAAGAAAGAAGTATCAACAAGAGAACCTCAGTAGTCTTGATGATGACGAAGCATGGCAACTCATGGACTTGAGCTTGCTCGACTTCAAGAAGTGGTGATCTCGCCTTTAAGAGGAACCTAGAGAATCACACAAAAACAAAAGAAAAACTACATAGAAAGATCCTTTAGGATCAGTGGTTAGAAGGTTACAATACTTAGGGAAAGTATGTGTGGGAGTGGCAACCCAAAAGGAAGAAATGGCTCACTATTTATAAAAGAAAAGCAGCTACTGTTCCCCGGATCCCAAAGATCCCTCCCTTGAGGGATCCGTCCAGTGTATTAACTGGGATCCGTGGGACGCTCCCTTTTGCCCATGGGTTTTGGGTCATGGGTCATGGGTCATGGATATCAAGTAGGTTCAATGTACCTACAAGATGCAATGCATCTAGTCCATGGTTCATGGATTAAAACTATGGGCCATGGATTAAAACCATGGGTCATGGATATTATCCATATATGACTTAAGCATTATGTCATGAAATGGGTTATGGGTCAAGTTCCATGGGTATGGGTCATGGACTTTGGGTTGTACCCAACTACATTCAATGTATTTGGTCAATGGGTCAAATACTTAAGTTTTTACCCAATTGTATTACCTATTATAATACATACTAGTTATGTATATGTTTGCCCAATATGTAAACACTAGTTGTTGTACATATGTATCATTAAATCATAAAATCACTTATACTTGTTTTAGTGTTTTATGTGAAAACGTAAGTGTGTTAGAAGATCGTAAAATATAAATAAACGTTTTTAGGCCTATTTGTATTAACAATCTCCCCCTTTTTGTTGATGACAAATCATAAA
Source organism: Chrysanthemum makinoi (assembly GCA_910596185.1). Classification (NCBI taxonomy): domain Eukaryota; kingdom Viridiplantae; phylum Streptophyta; class Magnoliopsida; order Asterales; family Asteraceae; genus Chrysanthemum; species Chrysanthemum makinoi. The sequence continues at coordinate 53,712,677 of OU343222.1, read as the reverse complement.
ATTATTTTAAGGAAAATCTAAAATTCTTAAAAGTTTGAATTGGAGTTTTTACTCTCTTCTCCCCCTTTTTGTCGAAACAAAAAGAGCGTCGAAAAGAAACTAACACAATGTTTTAAGAAAAACATGTAAAAGAAAAAAAATATAGAGAGCAGGTTACGGGAAGAGTTCTCGTCTTAGCTCCCTCTTGACGAGTACATCCCTTTGTGAGGGCGTCAAGTAAATAAAAACTATTAAGCTAATGCATTGCAACTATGTTTGCAAGTGGTTTCGTCTTAGTGACGATAATGCTCCCCCTTGATGATTGTAACATTGCAAGGGGACGTAACGAAATGTAATCCATATGAGGATTATATTGCAAATGGTTTTGCAATGTATGGTTTGACACAAAGCTCCCCCTAGCTTAGGGTGTCAAAGTCTTCATGTGTATTTTGAAAATCTACAAAACAAAGGTTAGAAAACAAGTATATAGTGCATAATTTCGTGCAAATAAGACTCAAGTTAGTAGAAAATTGGTCTTCTGTTGCACGGATCCCATGGATCCCACGGTTCCCTCCTTGGAGGGATCCGTCTAGACAAATGTCAGGGATTCGTCTGTCTGATGACAGAATTCAGCAATGGTGATATAAGAAATAATTTTATCATCAAAGTGAGATATTTATTCAAGCAATAAACATATACTCAAAGCAATATGGCATATAAACTATCATTCAATAAAACATAAGAGATAATCAACAAATCTCTCAAAATAAGAGAATGACTTAGCCATGTAATACATATTCTACTAATACTAATAAGTGATTAAAACTTAGGAAGCAACAATGTGCTTGAGTCTAAGGATGAGTAGACATGTTGATTGGGTCCTATCTTTCAAGAAGATGATTAATCATGAAATGGAATTCCTAAACGATCTAAGTTAAGTTTGAGACTAGGACACCATTTTAATCCTTAGGCTCATGGCTGTTTGGGTTTGTTGACCTCATCGAAACGTTCGAGGAGATGATAAAACATGAAACGTTTCTCCTCACGTAGTTCATGTATCAACCTTTCAACATGTTGACAATGATAGCAATCCTTGTCATGGTTTTGAAAAGGTGGTTGTAAATATTGTCCGCCTTGATGTGGAGGTTCAAGTGAAGAAGGTTGGGGATCCTCAAATGAAGGAGGGATTGGTGGAGGCACATTAAGTGGTGGCTCAACAAGGGTTGATGGTGGAGGTAGGGAATTGTCAACTTTCATGTGGTCGGGTGGTTGACTTTGATGTCTCCTCATAATCCAAAATGGACCTTTAGAGGGAAATGGAGAGATGGACATCGGTGCAAGTGTTGATTCAACACCTTGGTTTTGTTGTATAATATTCTCTAGTGAAGAGTGTGTCGGTAGTGGTAGAGGATGAGATGTCCTAGGGGGTAAATCCTCTAAGTTGTAGGAATGTGGAGATGATTGTGAGGTGGTAAATGATATGGCTCTAGGCACCAATGATGTTGGTTGAGTTGAAAAGGGTGTGTTTGGTTTAGTAGGAATTGTTGAGTTTGGTGATGATATTTTTGTGGGAACAATCCTCTTGGGGATTAGTTTGATTGGTTGAGTTGGTGGATGGTAAATCCCTAGCATTTGTGGATTTGACCGGAGATGATTCGGTTGAGGAAATTTCGTGTACAACATGAGCAAGTTTCTTGGGTGGTTCTTGGGTGGATGAGTTAGCACTAGGAGCTTTCCTCATGATGAAATGACTAAATAAGATGTTTCTAGTTGCTGAGATTTATGTTGTGTTTGATTACTAAGGGATTCTAGGAAGATGACTTATAAAGGGAAGAATTTGGCAAGTGCATTCAAGACTTAAGCCACTAAGATTCTTTGGAATGTGATGATTAGCATGCACAAGAGTCAACTTCAGAGTTGTACTGATCTAGAGACTCAATTAAGATGAGGTGGACTGTTCAAGTTAGCAAGATATCCTTGAAATGATTGTTTAAGCTAGACTTGACATGAGTCTGTCACCCGGATCCCACGGTTCCCTCATTTGAGGGATCCGTCTAGGCTAATCTTAGGGATCCGGCTATCAGCAGCAAGGGAAAAAGAAAAGATGATGTTTGTGAAGTCCAACACCTATACTTCCTTGAGTGTTTTAGTCTTCCTAAGTATCTTAAATGGAAGGGTACTTAAATGATCAAGGGCAATGAGTGATGTAGCTAATGATTGCCTTTTATGGAAGGAAAATGAGACTTTATGATCACCAATGGGTGTTCAAGGATGACACTAGGAATTTTGATGGTGTCAAGTCATAATAAATGATCCTAGAGATCATATGTAAGCTTGAGATGGAGTTTGAAAAATCCTCAAAAAATAAAAGAATTGAAAAACTAGTTTTTGACCCATTTTGAGATAAGGATGACTAGAAACAATTTCCTAAAATTGATAAATATATCCACCTAAGTGTTTTGAGACGTGAGAAACAATGTGTGAGTATTGAAGCGGAAATATGGTGAGTTTTTGATGAGTTGATAAATCAAAAGCACTTTGAATTAGATCCTAGGTAAGCTATGGGTGAGTGTGAAGCTTTCAAATGCTTGAAGAAGACTTAGTTGGTTCTAAGGTCTTATGTTTAGCTAGTGTGAAGTGATCTAGTGAGCTGTTTTGATGTATGGGAATCTGTATTGCTCATCTGTTGTCACGGATCCCACGGTTCCCTCAGAGGAGGGATCCGTCTAGGCTAATCCTAGGGATCCGGCAACTGCAGATCAGAACCATCACAGAAGGAGATGAGGATTTTGCACCAAACTATATACACTAATAACCATTAAACTTAACAGCAACATAAACATGTTATCACATAAATCATATCATAGATAATAGCAGTAATGATAATATCCATGATATCATAAACAAGCGTGCTAAAACAAAACATAATCATTCATATACAAACCAAATGTCTAAAACAAGCATAATCCTAAACTCTCTTTCGTCAATCCTTTCTTTTCCTCTTTCCCGACTTCATGACGTAGTTAGCTAGGTTTTGAATCATACCCCTTAATTGTTTGAATTCCGCGGTCTCGTTTGGAAGAGTTGGAAGTTGTTGATAGTAGTCAAAGGGGGTCCAAGTCGCTGTTAGCTTTGGGGTTGACATTTACTTCTTCTTATTCTTCTTCTTCGTCCGAGGAGTCCGGGAGAGCCTTAGGTTTTCTTCCATTGACCGTGAACCGTTTAGGGGGCTGTTTGGTAAGAGGTACCATGACGTGATCGGAAAGGAAATGATCATCGTTGATAGGAGATGGTTGCAATGCACTAACATACTTACAAAGTCGTGTTAGGAGCATACCATACGGAAGTACCATGTTGGCAACTATGAATACCCCAGCCATTCTCTTCACCATGTAATAGGCGAGATTAAATGGCTTTTGGTGAATAAGGCAATAAATCATTTGCACGAGACATGCATTTGGATGATCCTTGTTACCGACTAAGCTAATGACATTTTCCCTAAGAATTTCTTCCCATTTTCTAAAAATGGGGTGCATTTCGAAGAGTTCCATTTGAAAGGGATCACGGTGAATGAGTTTTTTGTTTCGGTTGAGACGAGATTGGTCGGCTCTTATTTTGAAGATAGTGTCTCGAATGGTTGTGGGATCATCAAGAGGGTTATTGTAGATAGGTTTGGAATCAAGTGCAAGGGTTTGAGCGGCAATTGCCCAATCTTGGGAATACATTCAAATTCCTTCACAAGGAATACGAAGGATTTGAGCAAATGTTTTGAGAGGTAGAGTGAAGTTTCGTTTATTGATGATGAAGGTGATTGAAATGCTATCATCAGTGTTTCGAATGATCCTAACGCTTTTGTAGAATTCAAAGATGAAAACCGGACAAATTTGTTCATCAATATCAAGAAGACAATCAAATTTGATGGCCGAGAAGACTTGACGAATGTCGGTATTTTCAAGGAAACATTCCTTCACCACACAACCTTCATGGATAAGTCGTTTTTCAAGTCTTTTGAAGACTTTGCGATCGGTTTTTGAGAAGCCCTCTTTACGATAGTATTGGGTGAGGTAGTGGACGGTATCATGGTGGTCTTGTTGGGTGGCTTTAGGCATGGTTGGTCCTAGAAAAACAAATGTTTCAATTAGGCAAAATTTGTTGAGATGGGTTTATGGTTTTGATTTGTATTAACAATGTTGTAAGCACAATGTAATCTTAGTTATGTGAAAAGCTTTTCTAGTGATCAATTTTGGAAAACCTAATTTTATCAATTGATTAAGAAAACCATAAACCCTAGGATAAGGATGATGAAGATTAGAACACGTTAGTGTAATTACTTACAATGATGTTCCAGAGATGGATGCTTGAGGATATGGAGTCCTATGGGGATAAAAACTGCTCTTGGGTCGTTTTTGTGTTTTGTGAGGAGAGGGAAAATGAGTAGAGTTGGTTTTGAAAAATGTATAGCTGGTTTCTGTTCCACGGTTCCCCCGGATCCCTTCTATTAGGGATCCGGCTAGTACAACTAGAGGGATCCGGCTACTGTGGACATAAAAAGGGGTGTTTGGTTTTATTTTTGTAGTAGGCTATGAACTAGCTTGTGGAACAAAATAGTTTTGAGCTTTCAAATGAAAAGATGTTTTGGTCAACGGGATTTGATAAATTAATCATCAAGGATCCATTTGTGATGACGACGTTAGTTTGACGAAATCAAGAGGAATACTATTCCTGATGATGAGTAAGTCTGGAAAGTGACGAAAAGAGACTTTTAAGAGACTAGCAATTATTAAACAAAAAGAACTATGGGATCAACATATTCATGTAGATGTAAGCTAGCTAATGAAAAATAAACATACCTCTATGCTCTTGGTTTGGTTTATGAAGACATAAGACCATAAATACTTCATGAACTTTTAAAGTAATTCGTTGTACATAGAATAAGTAGATTGTGATTACTTTTAGGTTCTTCCTTGAAAGTTGACTTCATTATTCTTTAAATAGAAATGAAGGTTTTGGAGAGATCCTATCATGAAGATTTCTTGAAAAGAAAATGTTAGAATAATCTATCAATATCCAACATGAGAAAAAAAATGTTTTAAAAGATTTCCTTCTTTGTAGTTTTCAAACATACACGGATCGTATCAAGTTTTTAAAGTACAACATACTCTAAGAAACTTGGTAACGAAGCTCTGATGCCAATTGTGGAAAACTAGAAGGGGGGTTGAATAGTTTTACCAATTAAAACTATGTTTTAAAATATTTATATCGACTTATGTCAATATATTTAGATGTGTATGTTGGACATTGATAGATAGATATATAAATGTGTAATGAAAGATAAAGAGTAAGAAGCACATAACCACGACACAAGTATTTATAGTGGTTCGGCTACAAGGACACCTTCCTTGCCCTACTCCACTCCCCGAGTCACCTACTCGAGAGTTCGTAATCACTACACGACACCAACTCCTTATGGCGGAGAAGCCTTCACAACGTCGCCTACTCTTTTTCCGGTACTAGGCTAACCACCGGGTTCTTTCACCAAGGAGAACCACACCTAACAAAACATTGCCTACCCTTTATCCGGTACTAGGCTAAGTACCGAGTTCCATTACAATGGAGGAACTACTACCTAATAGTACACAACACCTAAACCCTAAAGGAGACCAACTCCTTATTACAACATCATCAAGGATATCAATATCCTTGGATCCAATACTAATCTATCTTGTACATCGAAACACACCATATCGAATGTACACCTTAGGCATCTTTCACTAATGCCTTTGGCTTGACTTCTAGGCATCCTTCACTAATGCCTTGTAACTTGACTCCTTTAGCATTCTTCACTAATGCTTTTGACACGGACGTTAAGCACCTTTCACTAATGCTTTCGTCTTGACTCTTTTGGCATCCTTCACTAACGCCTTCAACACAACACTTCTATGGAGGAAGAAAGAAGTATCAACAAGAGCACCTCAGTAGTCTTTATGATGACAAAGCATGGCAACTCATGGACTTGAGCTTGCTCGACTTCAAGAAGTGGTGATCTCGCCTTTAAGAGGAACCTAGAGAATCACACAAACACAAAAGACAAACTACATAGAAAGATCCTTTAGGATCAGTGGTTAGAAGGTTACAATACTTGGGGAAATTATGTGTGGGAGTGGCAACCCAAAAGGAAGAAATGGCTCACTATTTATAGAAGAAAATCAGCTACTATTCCCCGGATCCCATGGATCCCTCCCTTGAGGGATCCGTCTAATGTATTAATTGGGATCCGTGGGACGCTCCCTTTTGCCCATGGGTTTTGGGTCATGGGTCATGGGTCATGGGTTATGGGTCATGGATATCAAGTAGGTTCAATGTACCTACAAGATGCAATGCATCTAGTCCATGGTTCATGGATTAAAACTATGGGCCATGGATTAAAACCATGGGTCATGGATATTATCCATATATGACTTAAGCATTATTTCATGCAATGGGTTATGGGTCAAGTTCCATGGGTATAGGTCATGGACTTTGGATTTTACCCAACTACATTCAATGTATTTGGTCAATGGGTCAAATACTTAAGTTTCTACCCAATTGTATTACCCATTATAATACATACTAGTTATGTATATGTTTGCCCAATATGTAAACACTTGTTGTTGTACATATGTATCATTAAATCATAAAATCACTTATACTTGTTTTAGTGTTTTATGTAAAAACGTAAGTGTGTTAGAAAACTATTGGCTCAAACCATTTACGTATTTTATTTGTTTCGTTAAAATGATTTTACGTTTGTTATCGACAAAACATTAGAAGATCGTAAAATATAAATAAACGTTTTTACGGCTTATTTGTATTAACAGTTTTCATAAGGTAATGTATCTTCATGATCATCTTCGAGATCATAAACTCTCCCACTGAATTCTTGAGATACGAGATCCTTTTCAAGAAAATCTCCATACCTAGCAACAATTACTTTATTTTTAGTTGGATAGTAAAAGTAGTAACCCAGAGTTTCCTTAGGGTATCCTACAAAGATACACTTTACAGATCTCTGTTGGAGTTTATCTGCTGAGTCACGTCTAACATATGCATACTGCAACCCACGACCTTTAAATAAGACAAGTTAGGAGCTTTACCATGCCATATTTCATATGGTGTGTTATCAACCTTCTTGGTGGGAACCATATGTAGAATCTGACAGACAGATTCTAAAGCATAATCCCAAAAGGATAAGGGTAGAGTAGTAAGATTAAACATTGATCGCACCATGTCTAACAATGTACAATTACTTCTCTCAGACACACCATTTTGTTATGGAGTATATGGAGATGTGAGATTCTAGACAATTCCATTCTCAGCTAAGTAATCTTTAAAATCTTGGCTTAGATATTCACCGCCTCTATCGGATCAAAGAGCTTTAATCTTCTTTTCTAATTGCAGCTCTACTTCTGCTTTGAAAACCTTAAATGTTTCAAACACCTCATGTTTATGCTTAAGTAAATAAACATAACCATAACCGCTGAAATCATCAGTAAAGGTTAAGAAGTAGCTAGCACCTCTCTTTGACACATGTCTAAGTGGTCCACACACATCAGTATGAATAAGACCAAGTAGATCAGACGCCCTCTCCATATTGATATGAAAAGGTTTCTTCGTCATCTTCCCAGATATGCATGACTCACATTTATCAAATGATTCATCATTAATATTTTTCAAAAGCCTTTCACGTTGTAGCTTTTGCATGCGAGTCTTGCCTATATGAGTAAGTCCACAATGACAAACATAAGAAGAATTCAAGTATAACTTCATTTTCTTATTGATGCTAAACATCGAATTATTATTGTTGTTAGATACATTTCCAATCATACCAATTTCAAACACACCATTCACAGTAATAGCATTAAAATAAAATACACCATTTAAAGAAACTGAAATTCCATTACTTGTGATAGTATGAGTAAAACCAAGATCCAACAAAACAGAAAAGGAAACAACACCTCTAATAATAGAAGGTGCATAATAACAATTGTTTAATACAGATACTAAGCGAAGGCAATACTAAATTAAACACTCCTATGGCTTCAACAGCTGTAGGTGCCCCATTGCCCACATGCAGATATTTTCTCTCCATAAGACAGCTTCCTTTCCACTCTAAACCCTGCGATTGTATTACAAATGTGAATACCACATCCAGAATCATATACCCAGGAATTAATTTTATGATTTAAAGTAAATAATTCATTCATAAATAAGTTACCTGAAGGACCGGCGCCCGAGGACCCGGAATGCTTCAACTTATTTTTCCGCAATTCATCAAGATAGAGAGCACAGTTTCTCTTCCAATGACCAACTACTTTATAGTAGTTGCCAACCTGATCCTTTTTAGGATTTTTCTTCTTCTGAGGAGGGTACTTCTTTGGTTCAGGTTAATAGGCCATAACTTGTTTACCCTTATCAACCTTACCCTTTCCTTTACCCTTCTTGTTGTTCACACGCGGTTTTGGCTTGTTAATCCTACCACCCTGAATAGCAAGTACCTGGGGGTAGGGGCCTTTTGAGGTTACCCTTTTTCATAATCAATAAGCAATGTGTGTAGGTCAGTAATTGTCTTCCCCACGCAGTGCATATTCAAATTCCGAACAAAACCATTAAAATCCTTGTTAAGGGACCTATTGATCAAGTTCACAGCAATGTCTTGTTCATATACTTTGCCAAGTGCTTGTAGTTGGTCCATGTAACCTGTCATTTCCAACACATGCACACTTACGGGTTTACCCTCTCCCGGCTTGCAGTTGTGAAGTACATCTATCAAATCATAGATTTCAACAGCTGTAGGTTTCTCAAACATTTTCCTAAGTTCATTGAGCATGTCATATAGGAATAAATTTTTGAACTGCTTTTGGATAGCAGGTTCCATCATTCCCAACATTAAGCAAGCCACATCATTATGACGCTTGTACTCAACCATCCATGCAGCTTTATCCTCGTCAGAGGCATCAACTTCGGGTTCAGCAGGGCAAGGCGTGTACAAATAATCTAACCTATCAGCACTCTACAGACAATTCTCAAGAGCGATGCCAATCATTGAAATTCTTTGAGCCAGTCAACTTTTCTCGTTCAAAGAAAGTTTTGAACGCAGAATCTAGTGTAGTGTTTTTGTTTTGAGCCATTTCTATAGAAAAAAGTTCAAATATTAGTATTTTCGATAATATAATTTTTCAATAAAATAAAAAATACCCAAGGTAATATAAACATATAACCATAGAATTTTCTCGAAAACTGGGATCCAAATTATCATAGGTTCATTACATCAGTTGATCTGCTAGTAATGAAAGCACATAATAAGGTAATCTATCGAACAATAATTGGCAAACCATTTCCAATTCTTAGATCATTATGGGATTTACATTACCAACAATATTGAAAATGTAAACATGTTTTATCCCATCTTGTGCCTTGAGTCCAGTTCTCACTTACTACTCAATTTAAGTCGTCTAACTTAAAGAACTGAAAATGTGTCCATGCAAGGTCTAAATTCACATGGAGATTTACCTTTCCATCACAATATCGCCAAGTTCCCACATGACGTAAATTGCAACTTCGAGTGTTCCTTTAACTAGATGGTACTAACTTAATTTTAAAAGGGTACTAGTTTTGATTTATGGTGTCAAATCAAATATGTACAAAGATGTCATGCATTCATCTTGTAGCGTAAATTTTCATAAAGATGGCACTAACTTAATTTTTATTAACCAATTCATAAAGATTAAATTAACAAAGTTTTGATTGAGGTATTGGTTTCGCCAATCAATGAATTTACCTTTAATTATCGTCCATTATATTGTATTTTTGCATAAGTCTAAAGACTTAGTGTCTCGGATAATTACCACAAAAGTGGCGCATGAAATCAAAGCTAATTCGCCCTTAAGATGATTTTGTACATAAAATAGCCTACTTGGTAACTCCAATTTGACGCACAAAGGAGCGGAGAATTTGGTCAGCGCGAAGCAATTAACCTCCTTCTTTCGGGTCACAATTTAAAGCGCTCCCCTCCTTAAACCCCTCTTATAGTTTGTCAAAATTGGATGCGCCATTCTCACTATTTGTACCAAAACTCATCACTCAATTAAACTTAATGAAAATTTAACTCTTCAAAAACAAAACAAATTTCACCATTGTTTAGTCCAATTTATTTTTCTATTCAAGAAATTACCCTTTGCTTAAAACTTGTCACACATAATAAACAAACAAGTAACAATAAAAAATAAATAACTAAAACAATGCGCACATAACTATTAATATGCGTAAACAAGTAGCCGCATGCAACTTATTTGATAAAACTTATTAATAATCAATATCTAGGTTAAATAACGTATATATTAACTAGGGCTTTCACTTGCACAATGAAGTGAGCCACATACATCGACGAATCGATTGCGTAAGCCAAAGTCAAAAATATACCAAATTGCACATAATTGATTCATTAATATATGTTGGGTCTATTATAGATTTGATGATACAAAACAAGAAGAATGAAACATGAAGGACTAAAAGTGACAAGAAGGGAAACTACAAAAAGATGGAGGATTTGGAAGATTCTAGAAGATATGCTTAAAAGAATATTTAGTTTCCTAATTATATTATGATTCCTCTTGTAAACCCTAGATGTCTCTAGTATATAAAGAGACATAGGGTCATTAGTGTCATAGTACGTACAAGATGTAAACCTTAAATGTGTGTGTGTGTGGGAACCTAGGCGTAGGGAAAACGCCTAGGGTTTAGTTAGTTAGTGTTAGATCAAGTCTTTGATCTTTATTATAGTTAGTTAGTTAGTTTATGATAATGAAAAACCTTGTTCATAATAATGTTGATTCTATGTTTGAATATTCCGCTTTCATTATTATGTGTTCCTAGATATAATATTAGACCTAGTCTAAGAGCTACAACGATCTTCACATGTGGTATCAGAGCCTGGGGCTCGTGATATCTAGGATCTACAAGGTTTTTCGAAGAGAAAAGAAGAAAAAAATTCGAATTTGGAATTTTCGTAAGGTTTGTGTAGGGCTGTTTTCAAACAGCGATAACTTTTTCGTGAACCGTCGGATCGGGACGAAATTTTAGGTGGATGTTCTCTATATGACAATCTAACTTTCCACCGAAGGGATCTTCGATCTGAGCATCCAGTAAAAAGATATAAGGCGTCGAAGTTGGCTGCTGAAGGGTTTTTCAGAAAATCGAATTTTATGGTTTTGGCAGGTCGAAAAAGGTTGAAACAATATATGGCTTGTACTAATTTTTGTGCTAGTATGAAGGCTGGTCCCACGTTTTTACAAGATTAAGTGATATGTGAATTGATGTCGCTATCTTCTAGGACCAAAGTTTAGGAGTATCACGTTATATCTTTGATTGAACGAATCTCGCTGGTCATTGTAAGTGTAAAGGGACCCACGAGTTAGCACTTATTTGGTTTATTTTAATCGATTTATGGGTCAGTGGATTATCATGAATTGGTGTCGTCTTTTGCATGGTGCTATTGTTTGATTAATATGGGTCGGTGTTATACCTAACATCTAAAAGTGTACGAGGAAAATAGGATTTTTTAAAGGGTCAAGCATTAATTCTTCATATCCATTGGTATTTATACTTTTTCTCCTTGGTACGTTACTGCTGTTGCTCGTTTTTCAAGATCTAAAAGTGGTTATTAGTCACGTGGTTTTCCTAGCATGGGAAAAGTGATTGTACATTAGTAGTGCACGTGTTTGGCAAAGGAATATTATTTTACATTGTTGTGTATTTGTTTGGCGAAAATTATGATATATGAGTGATAGTCTTGTTTAACCTGATCATGGATATCCATACATACATGTACTTACTTATCATCCAGTTATGTTGGTATCTGGGTATCTGCTCCATGTTTGCATTAATATAAATGCGAAATACATAGGACATTATGGCTAAATAAAAAGGTACATTGCATTAGAATAGAAGCTGAATATATTTATTGATTTGTGTAGTAATCTCGTGAGCATATGCAACCCATATAAAGTTTGAGTTTCTATATTTCAGGCAAGTATCATCTAAGTACAAACTAAAACTAAAATATGGAGGTTACTTTCGGTTAGCCAAGAACTCATCTAGGAAAAGGTATCGTTTGGGATTTCAAAAATGTATATACATGGATACATATGCATACAACTTATCTGATCTAGTTGAAGAAGTGATGAATCGTTATCCATAAAAAATAGATCAAGTTTTATCAATTATGTTTGTGGACAAGTATGCCAAAGAGCAATCTTTTATTGAGCTTGATTCCGATGAGAACTTCGAGGTGATGCTCAACATGTACGAGAAGGAGAAAGAAGTGACAATTTATGTGACAACAAACAAAGAACTCGTCACTAACAAAAGAGAAGAGAGGTATATACTATACGTTTATACTATATTTTATTGTGTAAGAGGATGTATACTTGAACTAAATAAAAAAATATGTTGGTACAGGGGTCGAAATGAAGATACTTATCAACCACAAGGTATGGTTGATGATTCAGATTGTTGTTCAAGTGAGGAAAGTTATCATAGCTATATTGGTAGTGATAATGAAGACGAGATAACAAATTACGAAAGGGAAACTTATTCGGATAACAAAAAGATTCCAACCATAGAAGTAAACTCAAAATTCTCAAACGCAGTTGTTTTTAAAATAGCTTTAAGCCATTATGCATTGATGAATGAATTTGAGTACTTCGTAGAGAAAAGTGAGCTGACTCGATTCACAGAAAGGTGTGTACAATTAACGTGCGGATGGAGAATTCATGTTGCTATATTGCAAGATGGAGTTACTTTTAAAGTAAGTATAAACTTTACGAAAACTACGTTTTGTGACATGACTGTATTGTTAACTTTTTTTAATTTATCTAACATAATTGTAGGTTAAGAAATTTTCAAACTTACATTCTTGTATAAGGAGCAACAAAGGAGGTAATAAGTGTGCGAATCAAGGATGGATTGCTAGTGTAATCAAGGACAAGCTGAAATCTAATGGAGATGTACCTGTTATAAAGCTTAAGAAATGGCTCATGAAGCATTACAATGTTGAGATACCCTACCTAAAAGTCTTTAGGGGCAAAGAACAAGCTTACATTGACATGTATGGAAAGTGGGGGGACTCATTCAGAATGATAGATGCTTTCAAAGAAGAAATACGCAATAAGAATCCAGGAAGTATTGTTGACACTGATTTTTGAGATAAGTGGTGGCAAAAAATGTTTCCAACGCTTTTTTATTTCACCATCAGCTTGTTCAAGAGGTTTTATTTTAGGTTGTCGTCCTTACATCTCTCTTGATGGTTATTATTTGAAAGGGAAGTTCACAGGTGTACTAGTTTCTGCCACAGGTATTGACGGAAACATTTCAATTTTTCCAGTGGCCTACGGTGTGCTTGAATCAGAGAATACGAACTCATGGTCATGGTTTCTTAAGTTACTGAAAGAAGCAATTGGGACACAGATGGTCTAGTTATCTCTTCGGACATGCAAAAGGGGTTAGAAGTAGTCATCTATGATGTTTATCCTAGTGTGGAGCACAGAGAATGCATACGCCACTGGTATAGCAACTTTAAGAAAAAAATTTGTGGCGACATCTTCAAATTTAAATTATGGGGTGCTGCAAGTACCTAATGTGATACAGAGCATGAAAAATTATTAAATGGCATTGCTACCGTAAATGAAGAGGCAATTAGATATCTTAATGATAACCATAAGAATATATGGAGCCGATCCAAGTTTGGCACTATATCTAAGTGTGATTACATTATTAATAACATATCAGAATCCTTTAATTCTTGGATAGGTGAATTGCGTTATCAACCAGTGATTAATCTCCTTGATGCCATAATCGATTTAGGAGAACATGAATTTTGTAAAACTTAGGAGAATATGAATTTTGTAGAAGCAACGAAAATCGAGCTGCAGTAAAATGCAATGGAAAACGTTGGGAGGTTATATTAGATGAGAGAAAATGCACTTGTCAGGTTCGGCAGGTTAAAGGACTTCCATGTGTTCATACCGCGGCTTTCATTGCATTCTTAAGGGATTATAACTGGGAAAAGTATGTTGACGAGTATTTTACAATCAAGAAACTTAAAGAAGCCTATGCTATGGAAATTGCGCCGATGTTAACTATGGACGAATGTGTACGCCGATGTTAGCTATGGACGAATGGGTATACACAGAAACGCGGGAGAAAATATACCGCTATTATAGAAACGCCACGGGCGACCAAGGAAGGATAGAATTAAGTCACATGATGAGAGGAAAAAAAGACACAAATGTCCGCGATGTGGTAAATCTGGACATCATGAAAACAGATGCAAGAATCCTCCATCTCAAGAGTCAGATCAATATCAAGCGTCAAATAGTATTAAAAGGTTAGCCCCTTCACCGTTTTTTATTTTTTGATAAGAAATTTGCAACATTTATTCGATGTGATATATGTCTTTTTTATTATAGAGGAAGAGGAAAGAGTACAAAAGCTCGTCAAAGTAAGAAATCGAAGACGAACCATTGATGCTCATGCAACTATGGAATTTATCACTGATGGATTTGCTAGAATAAGAATGGTCATACCATCCTTTGTGACCTTTGGTACTGTTGGATTTTTTTAAGTTCTTGTGGCATGACTATGGATTTGAAATTGTTTTTGGAAGACTTTATATTTGGTAGAGAAGTATGAACTAGTGCAAATTTTGGGTACTTATTTAAAATAAATTCTCGTCTCCAAGGCTATAGTTGGTTTAAATTTAGATGATGAACTAGAAATATTGAGCAAGAAATAATTGTGCAATAGTGTTGTGGTGCAGTGTGTACAAATCTGCAATAGTCACTACAATGGTACTTCAACATTTTTGGCTACTGGTGGCTTAAGTTTTTTGCTTCGGTCTCATAGGACTGAAGTAATGGATATTGGGTGCATCCTTGTTTAGTATATTGGTGTACACATTGGTTGGAGTAAGAATATTTCATATATATCAAATTTAGTAATTGGTGTACACATCTGTTGTAGTAAAAACATCAATATACTAATTGGTATACACATATGTTGGAGTAAAAATATCTCCAATATATAAAAGCACTTGTCAAATTTCAATGTTTGTTGGATTTAGTCACGGGAATTTTTTTACCTATATGGAGCATTAAAGTGGGTTATAAAACTATCTCTTAATAATATACTAGTCACAGTATTTGACTCATTTGGTGGAAACCATGAAGGGCAAAATGGTCTTACTAAACTATGATTTTAATAAAATAAATAAAATTGGGTAAATATGAAATTTAGAATGTGTTTTTAGGTATATATGATATTTAATAGCTTGGTTGGGTATATATGAAATAAGTTGTGTTTTTAAGGGGATATTGGTTTGTATTAATTGTACAAAAGGCTTTAATATGTGTGTCTGCATAAAATCTATATTAGTAAATCTTTAAAATGTTTAGGAGAAAAAGTCTTATCTCCATTATATGTATTTTAGATAAAGCAACTCCACGGAAAAAGAAGATTAAAATTTGCAATTAGATTAATGGGTATGAACTATTTTGCTTACGGGACAAAATCGAGTATTGGTCAATAAAACTTAAAATTGAAACTCATTTTGGTCAAACTCATTTATTTCCGTCTAATTTATAAAATGTGATAAAAATTAAATGTGTCATTTTGTAAAAAAAAATAAAACTTAAAAAAAGATGAGGTAGTAAATAAAACTTTGGTTGTTAAATTTTAAATAAATTATATGGACTTAAGTATAATTATCACTTTTCATGTTATTTAATAACTTTATAAATTTAATAAATACTCCCTATATTTTATATCTTTATAAAAATACAACATGTTGCTGTTATTTATAAATATTATTATAACTATATATTACACAAATGTATTTGCACGGAACTATAAATATAAAAAGAAAAAAACGAGTTATTGTAACATGTAAATGAATATACGAAATTATAAAATACGAACGACTCGTGTTATTCATCTTTATGAGATTAAGCAATGATATCCGGAGAAAGTATTCTTTTTTAATTATATATCCGCATTCAATAACGACTCATGTTTTATTCATCATTATAAATTTAACATGCACATACACGGGCTTAACAATTAAATAAAGCTAAAATTATTATTAACAGAAATATAAATATCAAAATGAAGGCAAAACTACACGTGTTACTGTGAGATGAAAATAAATAAATGAGATTATACATATAGCAACAACGTATATTTTTCAAGGGTCATTATTTGCTACTAAACATGCATAATGTCTAGAATATGATATCAATAGTTAAATTTAAACAAGATCAACCTAAACACCATTTCAGCTAATAAAGTTAAATCCTTCATGGATTTTTTTTTATACAGAATACACAATGAAAAAGTTACATAAAAGCTCTTGCGTGCATGGGTATGAAAAAGTTACATAAAAGAAGTATAAAAATCGAAGAAGTGTTAAAAACGAAATATCTAACGAACCAACAAATAGTATCGAGATCACGGATGGCGCCATTGAGCATATAACGGATGCACCAAATGATCAGAACCTACAAGAGCCGTAGACTGGATACTTCTAAAAGCTTGTTATGACCTGAAATAAGAGAAAGAAACACATTGTGTTAGTCAGAGCACGTGGATAGACCCTGCCAATCGGTCCGACGTGAGAATAAGTCATCATATTATAAGATGAACGTGTTTAGAGAGACAAAGTGAACATAAGAGAGAGCATATCCTGAGAAATGAAGATGGTATTGATATTTATAAGCAATTACTAGGAAAATTTTAGGCCATACCACATGTCTCAGCCGGATGGCTAAAAGGAAGCTAGGCTTCGAGTGCAGGTTGTGATGTCCTTCCCTTGTTTGTCAAAAATATGTCCACGTGCAATTGTCGTGGATGCGAGAATATTGGAAAACCATCACATGTGGTTGGGATCACGCAATACTCTATGTTTGCCTTTAGTTTGGTGCGTAAGTTTCCTCATAGGCTAAAGCTCCTCAAAGGGTAAGACTCCATGAGCTAGGCTCCTTGTGTATTAATGGATTTCCATATGATAGCCTAGTAGGCTTTACGTCAATGATAACATTGAGCGCAATACGTGTACTACTCGGAGGCTAGCCTCTGACCGTAGTACGTAGGGACTACAAAATTATGTTTGACATATGTTTGTTCTTTCATCTATGTAGTCTTGTGCAATACAACAATCTTCTTTTAGTAAACATTCTTGCTATAATTGCTTAGCTTGTCGAGACATGAAGCGTAACGTGGAGGTCCTTGATAACATCAAATAGTCCTGAATATTAAGTGTCAATTTCCCCCGATAATGCTTGTAATTTATATCATTTATATGGATTTACGCTTGTTTTCCATTGTTTTCCACTTTCAGGTAAATTACGAGCATTGGAGCTAAAGAGACACGGAATTGGAGAAATATCAAAGATTTATCTTAGTATGCTGACTTTGAAGAAGTTACGGCGTAAATAATCTCTCACATTACGCCGTAACTAAAGCGTGACTCAGAAAACCAACTCATCGGAAGTTTCACGGCGTAACTCTCCCCCAAAGACTATGGACGTAACTATATTAGGTCAAATGAGGTTCCACGCCCCGATAACTCTAGCCACGTAACTATTTCATCAACTTACGGTAACCAAGTGATATGAACATATTACTGCGTAACCTTATAAGGTTACGCCGTAACTAGCAGATCTAGTGCAAATTACGAAGGAATTGAAGATTATGACGTAACTCTTATATTAGTTCTGTAGTAACCCAGATCTGGCCTACAAATACCCACGATTTCCAGCATTTCAAAGCATCCCATTCCACACACCACAACCAAAGAACGTGGGAAGAAGCCAAAGGAAGGTCTAGAGGAGCATACGGAGTTGTCTCCAAGGGAGAAATCACTCCCCTACGATAAGCATTAGCATTTTATCTTTTCTTTACTTTCGATTCATGTATTTCGTAGCTTTGAATATTGAATTGATTTGTATGGTTAATATGAGCGGATAAGCACCTCCTGGTGCTGGCCTAGTTATGATTCCTTAATTGTTTTGTTTGCGTTTACATTACTTCCGCATAATTATTTATAAGTGTATGCATGCATAGTTTATTGGTAGCTACCTTGTTTAGTTGTAGTTTTGAATGGCGGTAGAGGCTAGTTACTTAGGAGATATGACCAACTGACCCTAAGTGAGTAGACTAAGACGGGAAGGGTAAGATATGACCAACTGACGGCCCTTTCTACTTGTGCGATTTGACCAACTGATCACCTACCGTTTGGATGAACTTAAGAATTAGCGGGTAAGTGTTTAAGTTACTGCCCGGGGCACACACTATTATAAGTCTAGCATGTAGCGGTACTTAATGACTCGGCTTAGGGGACCAGGAACAATGGGACTTATGAGGGGACACGACTTCTCCTGTGGTGGCATCTTTCTTTGATAGGTTAGGGCGAATTGACCAAATGTCCCTCGACTTTGACCCCACCTAAAGTAATTGGAAGTAATTAGACATAGACATTACTAGCTAGGATGATTAACTAGGTTAGCACCACTCTCCTCTATTGGTTGAACCTTTGCCTTTTCTTCTGCTTATCTGCTTTTGTAGTTAATTAATTAATTCCTTATCAAAATCATATTAAAACCTGACACCTAGACTTAGTAATAATCCAACACACATAGCTCTTGGGACGACCCCGGTTTTACCGAATACTACACTACACACCCATGGGTACACTGCCGTTAGTGCATTAGGGTAGACCATAGGTATAACGAGACAATATAAATATTAAAACCGTCAAAACCTGCATCAAGTTTTTATACTGCTAGGAGTTATATTAGGATTTTTATTAAGTCTTTAGTTTTATTATGATATTATGTCTCTCACTATGAATGATTATCTCACCATCTCTAAAAGTAAACAGGGAATCACCATTCCGGCTCTTGAAGAAAATGTAAAATTCGAATTCTGGGGACTATGTATTGAAGAACTAAAAAGATGCTGCTTTTATGGAACCAAAGATGAAGAAGCACACGAGCACATCACAAAAGTATGTGAGATCGCCGATTTATTCCACGCGCCTGGGGTCTCTAGAGATCATGTTTTGATGAGGGCAATTCCTTTTACCCTAAAAGGAAGAGCTAGAGATTGGTTAAAGAAACTACCATCCGGATCAACGTGGAGTGCATTTAAGAAGGCCTTTCTTAAGAATAACCCCCGCAAAATCCTCCAAATAGTTGATGAAATTAGGAGGTTTAGCCAATTCAATGATGAACCACTGTTTACAGTTTGGGAAAGATTCAATGAAGCCATCCTCAAGTGCCCCGAGCATAAAATCAACAAGCACGAGCAACTGCAAATATTTTACAACGGGTTAAACATAAAACTCGGCAATTAAGACTCAAAAGAACCTATCCGTTAATGACTGGCGATAAAGGATGGACAAGAGTTGAAGAAGTATCTCTCCACTCGTCGTCTTGGAATGAAGATTGGAATGAAGACCCTATCGAGCTACAATCGTAATAAAGAATCGGAGGAATTTGAAGTAGATATGCAACCTTAACGAAGAAGTCAAAATGATTAAACACAAGTTCGATAAACCCATTGATGGGAGAGTAACGGATCTCGAAAAGGCTGTGAAAAACCTTGTTAAGGAATCCAGCAGAAAACAAGAAGAGAGAGAAAAATTGGTATGGAATATCAAGCGAGATTACGACCATGTGCTGAGAACACAAGCAGCTTCTATTAGAAGACTTGAAAATCAAGTCGGAAAGCTCGCAGAATCTATCAGAATGAGAGATGAAGGAGAACTACCTAGCACAACTGAACCAAATCCTAGATATCTAGCACATGCTATTACAACCAAAAGTGGATTAAACTTTAAGGAACCAGCCTACCCTTCAAACTCGAATGATCTGACTGAAGAAACGCCTCAAGACAACAACAAAAAAACCGAGGGGGCTCAACCAACTATCGAGAAAGTCCGTCCCTACGTTCTCCAATTACCATTTCTGGGAAGAATTAAGAAGGAACAAGAACGAATGTTATTTCAAAAATTCATGGAAAAGTTACAACAACTCCGACATTATTCCTCTCGTTGAAGCTCTTGAGCAAATGCCCAAATATGTTAAACGATTGAAGGATCTCCTCGCAACCCATAGAAGACTCTTCATAGGACGATATAACTTTAAATC
>OU343222.1:53594648-53692358 GCA_910596185.1 Chrysanthemum makinoi | reverse complement strand
ATTTTATATATTAATTATTACATCAACTCACACGAATGTGAAATCAAGTCTCAAGTTCAAACCCGCATATTACCAATATTTAAATATCAATAAAACCTTTCGTGATTCGATCCCCACCAACATGTTTTTGTTCAATTGTTTATGATCACCGATCCATATCTACGAATATAATTACTCGCCGTGATGGTGATCTATACCAGCCACAAATTTTACTCAACCAGGTATGCATAATTAATGTACAAATCATTTTCAATATGTTTATTCATATTATTTAGAGCCTATATAGAGACTGGATTTATGGACTTATAGCTTAAGTTGGTTGCTATGCTATGAAATTATGATATATCAATGTACAAATTTTATGTAGAACATGTCATAGCTTAAAAGAAAAGCATATCGCCGTATGTAGAAACCTTTAGACTGTAATCTTATAAGTTAAAACTATGATGTTTGATAGATTTATTTGAAACGTTATATCCTTAGTTTCGATAAAAATAACTTTAAGTAAACAACGTCATACTTTTTTGGCCTTTAAATACTATCTCTAATAAAAAAATACTCCTTCCGTCTCAATAGTCCATATTTCTATTTTTAGATGTCTTAAAAAGATTGTCTACTTTCCATTTTTAATAGAGATAATTACATAATTGGTCCTTAAGGTTTACCGGATCTTACATATATTGTCCCTGTGTTTTTTTTTTTTCTGACAGGTCACGTCCTCGTGGTTTTTGACCCATTACGGGTTTGGTCCTTGACCTAGAATTGTTAGTTGATTTAACTTGAAGGGTATTTTGACTTTCCACATGTTTTCTAAGCAAAATCACAAGGACGCATTTATGTAATTAATAAAAATTTTTTTTTTTAAATTAAAAAAACAAAACTCAAGTAAAAAACATTTAAAAAAAATATTTATTATACTTAAATTTAGGCTTATGTATAATGGCTTAAAAAAATTCATTAATACTTAAAAATTTTATTAAACAGTTTTTATACACTTAAAAAAAATTTATACACATTAAAAAAAAGTTTTTTTTTTAATACGCTTAAATTTTTTTTATTAATACATAAAAAACTATTTAATAAAAAAATAAAAGCGTATAAAAACGTATAAGAAGCGTATAAAAATTGATAAAAACATATAAAAACTTATAAAACAGACGAAAAAGTAAAACAATGGATGAAAATATAAAAAAATCATACAAAATACACATTAAAAAAAGTTTTTTATGTATTAATAAATTTTTAAGCCCTCACGTTAGATTGCCTAATTTTTTATTTTTTTTTCATTTTTTAAAATTTATATATACTTAAATTTTTAAGCCAAAAATTTAAGTATAATAAACCTTTTTTTTAAGTTTTTTTAAGTGTTAATAAAAAATTTAGGCCCCTCATGTTGCATACAAGTTCCTCGTATATATTAATTAAAAACAAAAAAAAATCTTAGGCCCCGACATTATACATAAGCCCAAATTTAAGTATAAAAAAAATTGAATGTTTTTTTTTCTTTTGTTAGTTACATAAATCGCCTTGTGGTTTGCAAAACGTGCAAAGTCAAAATACCCTTCAAGCACAAATAACTACAGTAATTATTGGTCAAATGACCAAACCCGTAATGGGTCCAAAACCACGAGGACGTGACCCGTCAAAAAAAACACAGGGACAATATATGCAAGATCCGATAAACCTTAAGAACCAATTATGTAATCAGGGGCGGAGCCAGGAACAAGTATGATCGGGTGCACAATTTTTTTTAACCGTAATATAATAGAGTTTAAGTTGATAACTAAGTAAGACTAAATATACATTTCAAATTGGACCGTCATTTAAGATACATTTGAGAAAAATCAATGTTTTTCTTAAAATTAACAATATATCAAAAATCCATAGGTGTCCCCAAGCACCACCGGGACCTCCTCAACGCCCGGCCCCTCGTATGTAATTAACTTTTTAATAAAAACTAAAGAATATATTAGGAGAATATTCTTATTAGAAATTTCTCTCGTGACAATAATTTTGACAGTAGGAAGTAATTACTTGCCACAAGTGGTGGACACAAAGAATCTTACGCTAGGTGACCCAAAACCGTATTTTACATCACATAATCTTTTTTCTTTTTATAATTAACTTACGGGTTTTGTTAAAAACAACCCTATGGGTTGTATATAAGTCTTCTAAAAATATATAATTAACATTTAATAAACATTTAATGAACTCTAAATATTCCATAGTTAACATCAGTTACCTTGTTTATAATTATTAAAAGTATATAATTATGGACTATTTGACTTCATTAATTGTGATTTTCATAAGTTTGGAAGGCTTACACATAACCCATAGGGTTGTTTTCAACAAAACCCCTTAACTTTATCACTAATTTAGCCAACTCCACAATTAAAATATATCCGGTTTAAACACATCATTAGTTAATAAAAAGGTTTGGACCATAAGGTTATTCTCATATAGAGCCAATTTCGACATGGGCACAATCAAGGCACATTATCAAACCACAAATATTTAGCTTGTTTACAAGCCAACACTATCCACAACATTACCAAATATGAAAAAAAATAATAATAATAAAAAAAATAAATAATAATCCTTTCCACAAGTGATAGACACAAAGAACCTAACGCTAGGTGACCCAAAACCGTATTTTATGTCACATATTATCTTTTTTACAATCAACTTCGTCACTAATTTAGTATAATAAGACAGTTAAATCAACCATTAATATCTATCCAGCTTAAACATATCATAACTTAATAAGAAGGTTTGGATCATAAGGTTATTCTCATTTAGGGCTAATTTCGACATGGCCACGATCAAGACATATTATTAGGCTGGTCACAATGGACTGGTTGCCCCAACCGATTGAGGTGAGGTGAAGACCGGTTGCCCCACTGTGGGGAAGTCGGTTGTGTTCGGTTGAGAGGCCAAAATGGATGAACTAGTTTGCATACTCGACCGAGTTTAAGGCTACATGTGGACAAAAAATCCAACTGTTTGGGTTTAAAACAAAAAAAAAAAATAATTACAAAAAAATAATAATAATAAAAAAACTTTTCCACTTTCACAACATTATAACAAACACATTTTTAAACACACAATTTCAAACACAATTCAAACAACTTCTCATCAACATTCATCATGTCACAAAGAAAGACTCCCATATATAAAAACCGACGATCCCGAATTCCCCAAAATTCTCCGAATTTAAATTTCTCACCGGATCCACCGCTTGAATTAACCGTGTAACACCACCACAAAATAAGGGTATTCGTTTTCGAGCACCCGGTTTTGAATATGAAACACGGCTACCACAGCCCAACCAAAATCAAAACCCATTTTACGTCAATCGTCCATATTTCCCACCAGGTCATCCTAGTATCAATCAAAACCAATCACCAAGCGGGTCGTCATATCATCCTAATATGGATTTCTCCCTGTAACCACCGGTAAATTTCACCTCGTATTAAACTAATATAATATTCTAACGAAATAATACTTATCCATTTTCTACGTCCAATTTTTTTTTAAGAAACGATATCCTTTTATTTGATCACAGCAACTAGCCATTGTGATGAAACTCACATCTTTAATAAACATAAACATCTTTATATGTAAAACTATAAAAGTTTTCAACTTATATTTACCACTTTACGCTATTACGCTAACGCATAATTATTAAACTTTCAAGCAACGTTAACCATTTATTTGAGTTTACAATGAAACCCTAATTTATTATAACTACGATTTTTCATAAATAGTAAAGTACAACATTTTATATCTAGAGTACAAGTCTTTTAAGCATGGGTACAAGTCCTTAATGCATAAAGCTTAATGTTTATATAAAATCACATTATAAACCTCAATGTACCTACCTTAAAGCACATGATACAAACCTATATTGCACAAGCCCTTAAAATTGACTTTCCTAAATTTTCAAACCTAATGTACAACTCTCTAATGCTTGTGGTACAAGTATCCTATGCATAAAGGTTACTTATTTAATATACATAAGCTACATTAACCTAAGATTAAATTTAAATACATAAACTAACTACACCTAAGCCCTAAAACCAAGTTACTACTTCACCTAGACTCCATGTACAAACACACTAAGCCCTAGGTACTACCCCCCACCTAACCATGTTACCTTAGTTAGAATTGAACTAGACATTTACCATATACTACATGTAATTACCTTAACCACAATTAGTTACTTGCACCATGGATGAACACATCATCTTGTTACCTTGAGATTTTACTAAGGTCAAAGGTCGGGTAAAACCTTTGGCTAGGGATTTACCACACCATTTCATGTTACCTTGAGACCACATACACCTTCCATATGTCTTGCAACACATCACCTTGTCCCCTCTTTTGCTAGACAAGGTGACTTAGCACCTTGTGAATACATGCACTCCCACACCTATATATATACGCCCTCCCCCTCCTCAATTCTCATCCATCACACACACCATAAAACAACACCCACACTCAGAACTCTCTGATTTTGAGGTCTTAGTAGCAGCCAAGGAAGAGCATAGGAAAGCCTAGGATGAAGGAAGAAGTCTTGTTCAACTTAGAAATCCATTTGGTCTCATTTTGGTTCTTGTCAAATCCCAAGCATGTAAGTCTTTTAAACTCATTCCATTTCGTTATAACTTTTAATATTAATTGCATACTGTTAAAAAGGATTTTATAAGGAAAACGTAGCAATTTGAATCACATAAAACGAGTACACGAATCAAAAGTTATGACCAAATGAAGTTACCAAAAATCTGTCCAAACTTTCAGGATGGTGAATGCACGCTAAACGAGGCATTTTCTCGTCCGCTTCATGAAAAGTTAAAACACGAAAGTTGTCCGAACGACGCTTTCTTCAAAAATGCAAGGGCACGAGTCCAGAAAACGATAATCTAACTCATAATTTAATAAAAATCCCAAAGTACTGTTATATATATGTTACAAAATGTTTCAAAGACCTCTACTGCAAGCACCATTTATTTACATCATGTCAAAGGTATTAGGGTCAACCAAAGTACCGTTCTAAACACCACCTAGGACACTCTAGAACGCCCCATAACCCGTTGAAAATCCAAGTCGTCATGTTTAAAAACAACACTTCATTTGGGCCAAAAGTCCTAAACACTAAAAGTACTTTTACAAATGTATATGGGAAAAACTTGGGATTTTTGATAAATTTGATTATGAACTATCTTAGAAACATTAGAAATGAGTTAAATAACATTTCACAAGGTTGCATGCAAAAGATATAAAGTTTTATGGTTTAAAAACGAGAATTCCGATTTGGCAAGATTAGCCTAAGTAGCCCTTTTCTATGATTGATATCTTGCAAACTAAAGGGTTGCGAAGTATGAGGTTTACACCGTTTTAAAGGGCTCGCCAAAGGATTTTAATGCCCCAACAATGTATTTAAAAGCACTTATAGTCTCTTTTATAATCAACCACAAAGAAGGTGACGCATGGAATTTTCCTAAAAAGGCCTTACGTGCACTTTTCAAAATTGGAGTGAGGAGTTATAGAATGTTGGATAATGACTTAAATAGAGTTAATAAACATATTACAATGTCCCTAGGTGACACCGTAAAAGTTAACGAGTCAAAAATGAAATTTCCTTAAAACGTGTCGTGACCAAGTGGCCATGTTCACGGACTTGTTTCTCCCTAACCAAAGATTACTAGGATATGAGAACTATACCATTTAGAAGAGCTTACAACAAAGTCTTTAAAGGGTCAAATACGTTGTAAAAACACTAGCTTGCCTCGTGTAAAATTTGTCATCGTTTGGCCCTGTTATCGCCCAAAACCAACAAAAGGCACTTAACCCCCCTATATTGGAAAATCACTGCGACCAAACCGTAAGAGCTTAAGACTTCTAGTTTGAACCATTAGAAAGACTACCGGACAAACTCTTGAAAGGATCAATAAGGTAGTAAAAACCTTTTAAGGCCTCACGTTTATTTACCCGCACTTTTGTCAATTTAGGCCTAAAACAAGTGAATTTTTCTTATAAAATTACAAGTATAAAAATTGTAATTTTTGAAAGATAAAGTTTTCTTGGACTAAAAATGTAATTTCTTCAAAGTTAATTATACAAGGGCTGATTTTGTCAATAACCCATAGTTGAGGGTTTAAATTGTCATTTTTGAATGTGCAAGGGTAAAAACTGTAAATATTTAAAATTGTAAATTATAACATTTTGGAAACATAAAATATTTAACAACTGGGTTTCATAAAATTTAATATCCATCGTCCGAGCCATAAAAATAAGAAAGATAAGTATTGCTAATTTTTGAAGAGACTTCATGTTACCTAACTATCGATAAAGCATCATTATCACATAAAATTGAACTCTCAATACTAAACATGCATACACCAACTCAGTCGAGTCGGAGCAGCTTTTGTTCATATTGCTTAATTTGTTTTCCATCTAGACTACGGTAACAACAAGGTGAGTCATAGCCCCTCTTTTCCTTATTTTGAACGTTTTGGGGGAGATACATGCTCAAATATTGCTTTATATTTTACATTTATTTTAAACTCTTATGAATTATCGTGGAGTTCAGAGTCTCCCATTTTCTATCATTTATTACTTTTGCAAACTCTTTTGGGGAAGATACATGCTCAACTACTTTCATTTAGTTTCACAAGAACTCTATACTTCTACATATTACCGTGAGTTCATAGTCCCACTTTTACATATATTTTTCAAACTCGTGGGGAGATACATGCTACAACCAACACAAGTATTTTCACGCTACACCTACATCCGACATATTGCTTAAGTTACTTACACCGCCAATCGAAAGTCCCTCATATCATGAACCATTAATCACTTTACAAGTGAACGCTAATATACCTGAATAGATCTATTGGCAGCTGACACCCTATTGGTTAGCCCGATAGGTAACCAAATGCACTTTATTTGAGAATACTAGGAGAATGGCAAACTCCTACTAGAGGGCATTGTTGCTCACATCATTATTATGATGTTTGTAACTTACGCCATTATTATGACGCTGCTCGTGTTAAGGTTTGCGCTCATGAGACTTAAGGCATATATATACCGTGTTGCAATGATACAAATCTCGCAACTAACAATTTATGGGTGTAACACATGCCCAACCTTGAAACTTGTGTTCAACTGATTTGCATACAAACTCTATGGTTTCACTCAACTTTTGACCCGGTTAGGGCAAACAAAACTAACTATGGGTATATAACAACATAGCCCACTACTTATTTTATCGATATCTATATTTATTACGATTATCACTCAAACTTGAAACTACTGAACTCAATTGTTTTACCTATAAACTCTATGAACTCACCAACCTTTGTGTTGACACTTTTAGCATGTTTATCTCAGTTCATAATTTACGAGGATTGCACGGAAGGGCACGGATACTCAAGAAGGCTATATTATCATTCGAAAACTTATTAAAAAAACTGTAAAACCACTGGGACCTCATTTTGTAATCTCTGATATTTATATAAATCGAATGATAAATCTTTTAAAACGACTCAATTAAAGTTCATTTTCTATTATTATAACTGTTGAGCCATGAAGTAACACCCAGCTTGAATTCCGCTGCAGCATCATGAAATGGGGTGTTACGATTGTATCGGAGCCTCGCTATAGAGAAACGGGTCTAATTGAGACCTAAACTAAAACTACTTTTTCACAAAAACATTTTTATAGCCTTTTCGCTCTCCGCGCCTTCCATCCTCCGTGTAATTATTTGACTTTATAGACATTTATGCTACACAAACACTTTAGTATACCGATATATACTCCTCATCACTTATTACAAAACAAACATACCTGCATATGCCTATTCTAAGGCATTATGACTTAATTATATTTCCTCAAGCATGTACCTACTTTTATATTTTTCAAATTTGTGAAACCTTCTCAAAACATTGTAACCAATTACAGTGGTCTCTCCTACTTACCTTATTTACACTAAATATATATACTCACCAACTATTTTGAGTATTATGGCAACTTTCCTTGATATTCTTACTTCCATATCTAAAAGATGAGTGTAAACACTTCTTCTCAGACTTCTAACACCCAAAATTTCTTGTAACTCATCAGCTATAATAATGTTGAGTCGAAATTTTAAGTAGGATGATTTACAATGTCTTTATTTAAATGAATTGGGACGCTTTTATTTTAAATAAAGAAATTATCAATCACGAACCATAAGTTTATATTCCTTTATTTACATTGTTTTGGACGCTTCTATGTAAGTAATGGATTATAAATGAGTGGGCTTATTTGTATCTGAAACGACATGAGTACAAACTCAAAGATCACAATAATTCACAAAGATATATGGCAAACACAAATAACGTAAATTTTTATTACATTAGAATCCATGAATATTAATACATAATGATATAATTAGCATCTGTGTAGTGCTATGTTACAAAATCACCAAATAAGGTATGGTATCGCCAATTGGTTGATCCACCAAGCTAATGAAAAACACCACCACACCTAGGAGAGCGAGAATCACGACTGGATGCGTGGATCTTGATTATTCAGATAATAAATATAAATGTGTTATTAAGCCGAATGAATGAAATATCAAGGGACATAACTCTATATAAACAATATTAAACGCTTCCTTTTTATAACAAAAAGTGGGCTTCAACCCATTAGTAAAACAAACAAACACAACCCACATTTTAAAACGGCCTCTACCTAGATTACATAAACAAACACACCATTAAGCCGATTGAGTTTCAACCTAACAACCAACACAAGATCACAACTTAATAAATGCTAACGCATACGATTACACAATAACCTTTATTTCAACATTCCTAACATAATGCTATTACCCCATATATTCTATCCACGCCGATGGCTAGGATCACGAGTGGTACAAGAATCACTAAGACTACGCCAAGAATTGTAATCTTCATCCGTGACGTTACAAATAGATAGCAGATATTACAACATACACGAGTGCAACAATGGTAATAATATGCAGCATTTTGAAGTATGATATGAAAAATGTAGGTGGGAAAGTTAGTATGAAGGAATGAGGATTAAAATGGGGTATTTATTAAAAAAAAAAAAAAAAAGCCTTTGGGGGTACTGTTCATGACCGTTGGGGGTACTGTTCACGACCGTTGGGGGTTACGGTTCATGACCATTAAAAATTACTGTTCATCTTACTAAGGAACAAACTAATTCATCATCTACAAAACCTGATGTTCAAAAACTTTCTCTCATTCGAAATTTTTTTCTACATTGATAATTTGATTTTCACAAGACATTATGAACCATGTTATTTTCAAAATTAATAAACCTTATAAAATAACAATCTTCATTTAAAATAAATTTTTCTTAAGTTTATATGACCTTTAGAATAATGTTATTCATATGTAAAAACAATAAATTCTAACTTATAAGCTTTCATAAGTGAAACCACATTTCATCCTCATTACTTCAACATTTAACATAGATGAATCTCGACGAGATTCAATTTTAAGGGGTGAGACTGTGAACCACCGATAAATTTCACCTCAGATAAACTAATATAATATTCTAACGAAAGAATACTTATCCATTTTCTACGTCCAATTTTTTTTTAAGAAACGATATCCTTTTATTTGATCACAACAACAAGCCAATGTGATGAAACAAACATCTTTAATAAACATAAACATCTTTATATGTAAAACTATAAAAGTTATCAACTTATATTTACCACTTTACGCTATTACGCTAACGCAATTATTAAACTTTCAAGTTAAACGTTAACCATTTATTTGAGTTTACAATGAAACCCTAATTTATTATAACTACGATTTTTCATAAATAGTAAAGTACAACATTTTATATCTAGAGTACAAGTCTTTTAAGCATGGGTACAAGTCCTTAATGCATAAAGCTTAATGTTTATATAAAATCACATTATAAACCTCAATGTACCTACCTTAAAGCACATGATACAAACCTATATTGCACAAGCCTTTAAAATTGACTTTCCTAAATTTTCAAACCTAATGTAAAACTCTCTAATGCTTGTGGTACAAGTATCATATGCATAAAGGTTACTTATTTAATATACATAAGCTACATTAACCTAAGATTAAATTTAAATACATAAACTAACTTCACCTAAGCCCTAAAACCAAGTTACTACTTCACATAGACTCCATGTACAACACACTAAGCCCTAGGTACTACCCCATAAGCCTAATGCCCCCCCTCATGGTATTCTGTCACACCTCACGGAGGCGGAAACACGAGGAGTAACGGAAGGGAACATAAGCACAAGTTAATAGAACATACCAACATTAATATTTAAAGGAAAGAGTACACGCTACAATACCGTTAGCCGCCATCGGCAAATATATTACAAAGTTTAGTTTCCAAAATATTGAGTTTTATTACATAATGACTTGTAGCGACAAGTGAAAACTTCTTTATGCAAGACTTGATAGAAAAGCTTACTAACGATCACCTGAAATGCATGAGAGAAAACGGGTCAACTATGAAAATAGTTGGTGAGTAAACACGCTTAGCAAAATAAGAAATCTCGTAAGAAATATTTAAAGCTTTCGGTCAACGAAAATAGTCCACAAAGCAAAGGCATTGTGTATCCACTGGTTCCAAGTTCCCATACAAAACTTGCAACCTGTGTGTACACAACCCATTGCACAAAAATATAGTGTGTCAAGAAGTCAAGTGTAAGTGGTCATAATAGTTCCCAATATAATACCAAGTATATAATAATTTAGAGATGTTCAACATGGGAGACTTTGCAACCGCCCAACAGTGGGAGACTTAAGTTGATGCTCCCAACATGGGAGACTTTGCACCGATCCAACAGGAGACTTTAATTGAAAATGCTCCGCTCCCATAGGGAGACATTTTGCCCTGACCGGAGGCTTTAAGTTGATGTTCAACATGGGAGACTTTATAGTGATGTGTTCAACATGGGAGACTTTATAGTGATGTCTCAACATGGGAGACTTTAGGACAAGGTCATAACACGCACGGTTCAATAAGTTCAAATAAGTCGTAATTTCGTAATTTAATTTAGTTCAAGGATTTGATTCGAGTTCACAAGTTCTAGTCAAAAGAGTTCACAAAGTAAGAATCAATTTAATTCAAGTATAGTTCATGCATTCAGCCCCAAAATATAGTAAAACGGTAAAAAGGGGATGTGATTACTCACTTGATGAATAGAGGCGAAGACAAAAGTGGGTACACCGAAATATAGCGAATCTCAAACCGACCTATTATGAATGATATGATATGAAATAAGTCATGGTGTAATGTTATGCACGCAATTCGGATGATATTTATACCATTTGTGAGTTTTGAAAATAATACTTATCGTCGAAAAATACTGCTTGACGCCTTGACCATTCAAAATCACTTTACAAGTATTTACGCCAAAATGTCATCCTACAATGGTTTCAGATGATTTATGGTGAAATTATCACTTTTCGTCGGAAAACAATGTCGTCGGAAATTTCATGAAATTGACAAAAATAGCTTTGAAAAACTAGTCAAAATGATGTACGCCGATCGTTAGAGAACGAACTCGACGGTTTTGGAAAGTTTGTATCGAAATCTAGAAGTTTCAGTCATGTGTTTTCGTCAAAAAGGTCTCGAACATAAAGATAATGGGGGTTAAATATGGTGATTTTAGTTACCGTAACACTTATCTCGTAAAATAATATAGTTTTTCTAAAAATAATAGTTACGGCAAGTTTATGAAAAACGTGTATATCTTAGTCGCTTTCAAACTGCTTACGATATATCGCCCTTAGCTTCGTGATCAAAGTATACTAATATATTTTTGATAAGTCGAAATAATTTGTAAAGCTTAGGACTCGTTTTGACTCGATAAAATAAAAATAGGTTGCTGAAATTTCAGAAAATATATATATTTCGTCACAAACTTGTAAAATCCATAACTTCTTCGTTATAACTCCGCTTTAATCCGCTCAAGCCGCCACGGATTCGCTTTTAAAGTATATTTTCTAAATATCAAGGCCAAATATTCGTGCCTACTGTCGGATTTTCCAGAAAATGAAACAAGGACAGAACCTATTTTATACATATATCAAAATAGTTTTTATCGGACAAAACCTATTCTAATCCCTTCAAATCAACTCCAAAACTAATCTAATCCTACCATACACCTTCTTAGGGTGTCATGGGTTCCTAAACATCATCAAGACCAAAGTATACCAAGGGGATAATTATAGGATGACCATATATATAAATAACTCTAAAAATCATGTAAAATGGTATAAACAACACAAATCATGCATGCTTGCTCCAAAATGAAGAGATAAATATGAGATGATAAGGAAACATGAAAAATGAAAGAAACATGCTTACAAGTATTATGATGAGGTGCAAAGAACCAAGGTTAGCCTAAACACTCTAGGTTTTTATTTCAAAACCTTAATAAGAGTGTGATTCTAGATTGTAATTACTTGTGCTTGCAAAAATTTTGATGATCCTTGCTACACCCTATGATGGCCGGTTTGATGAAGAAGAGAAACAAAGGAGAGAACTTTTTCTTACTTGGTGAATTATTTGAGTATGAAATGA
This sequence comes from Chrysanthemum makinoi, assembly GCA_910596185.1. Taxonomy (NCBI): domain Eukaryota; kingdom Viridiplantae; phylum Streptophyta; class Magnoliopsida; order Asterales; family Asteraceae; genus Chrysanthemum; species Chrysanthemum makinoi. The sequence goes on along the minus strand of OU343222.1, from coordinate 53,679,734 downwards.
GAAAAATGCAAGTGTAGACTTTTAAGTAAGTGTGTAACTTTTAACAATCAAATAACCATGCCCCACTAATGCCAACCCTCCCCAAGGACCTTTTGGGGTTATGTTTGTGAAATACATATTTTTTTTTTATCTATTGTATACATAAAGGTGTAAGTAAAATGACATAAGTAAATGTAACTTGTAGAATTGTATGTACATTAATGTATTTAAGGTAGTTTTAGGTAAAAGAGATTTTTAGTAGATCATAATAAAGTATAATGATATTATAAAAGTTGTAAAAATACATTCCTTGTGAAATTTGAGTGATAAAATAATTATCGAGCAATTTTTAAGAAAAGCTACCGTAATATAACTTTAACGATTTATATACCAAATAAATTCAAAACACTAGGTAAAGTCAAAATATAGTTTTTATAACTAAATGTAAGTATAAAAATATATCGATCATTTTGAAAGTAACGGATTAAATATTCAAAATAATAACTCACGCGATAACGCTTATTAAATATAAAAATTACGCGTTAAATGTGAAATGAAATGCCATGAATGAATTAATATGATGCATATTTAATTTAAGAAATGACCGAATTTGAGAATTGTGACATTCTTCCCATGTCACGAATCACGCCCCTCGTGATTCGATTAATCGATACTATAGTCCGAACCTCGACAAGAGTTCTAAAAGTTCATGCTCGTATGAACAGTCTAAATGATCATATCAATGCCCATGCGCATAAGGTTCCCCATTCAACTAATTACATGTCCGTGATTAGATTTGATAGGGTAAACTTACCCAATATCGAACGTAGCTCTCAAAAGACCTTTAGGTTGTCGATTATAATCTAATCTCACAACTCATCAAACAAGAACTGCATGAGATTAAACTAAACCGACTTGAGTAAACTTGTTCTAGCTTGATTTTCGCAACTCATCAAACAAGAACTGTCACTAGATCAAGCTAGGAAACAAGTTGTTAGAAAGGTAGGATTCCACATCCTTGAATGAAGTCTTTTGAAAGATTCGCTCGATATTCGATTTGCTTACACAATCAAATCCAATCAACAAAATATATAACAACTAAGGTCGATATCAATAGGTCTCAAATTAATCTGGTCGTGAACGTGGTAAAGATTGAAGGAAGTCATGCACTCAAAATCATGTCGCATTTAAATAAGGTAGTCGTTCGAAAGAATGTACCGTTAAGCGCTATGCTTCCTGCACTCCGATAGAAACACCACGCATGAGGAATTTCAATGTTCTCGATTTGTGGACCTTCTATTGCCAATGCCAAGTTTGGACGATTTCTACTTGATTGGGAGTTTTTTCGCCTTGGGATGTATTGCGGGTGATCTAAACTTCCACACTCTCGTAACATGCTTTTCTCTCGGCCCTGATTCCCGCCTGCTTTGATATTCGGTGAAGGGCGTCTGCCTCATTCACATTTGTCGCACCTGGGCAGCCTCCTAAGTGATGATAATTACATCGAAAGTAACAAAGGATGTGGACCTCGATATCCTCGCTGCTCCCGGGTGGTCCCCATAGTTCTGAAATATTCACGCCTCTTGTTTTGCCGATTCTCGTTTCGTTTCCCGGTGATCCTCCCGCCGCTTGTCCATTGTCGCTTGCTTTTGTTAGTTCTCCGACCATCACATCATTTGTCAAGTTTATACGCCATACTTACAAATGGCTTGTAGAAGGTTGGTTTCGACAAGTGACATCCCTCCTAATTTCGGTATCAATCCCCATATATATCGTCAATCAACTTCCACAGTGGAAACCATGTGAGGAACCATCCTAGTTAACTCGTGGAACCGATCGCGGTACTTGTCAATCTCTACTCCTACCATCAAGTGGTTCCAAAATTCTTCTTCCGCCAGACTTCATCTTTCTCAAGTACTCATCAGCTAGTAGTTTCTTAAATGCTTCCCAAGATAACGATTTGTCTGCCTCTTCCTCTAATCGCAGCTTGATTGTTCCACAGTGTCGGCTCGACTCAGTAGTAGACCACAGAGAACTCAACCTTGTTTCCTTCAAACACATTTCGTGATACTAAGTTTCACTCAACATTCTCGAACCAGTTAGCACCAATGGCACCCAGCATCATGAAATTCCATTGGCTTGCATGTCATGAAAGTTTTAGAATGCATCCTGACCAATTTGAAGTACCTTCTCCGTTGGTTCGTTTAGCATCGAGATGTGATATAATTTGGGTGAGTAGATCCGCTATTCCAGCAGCGTTGTTTTCTGGATTGTCATTGTTGTTGGGTTGCCGCGTTGTTGTTACCTCCTCGAGCGCAGGTTTCTTTTTGCAGCCATGATCCTACAGAGGACCAAAACATCGGGTTGAGCAAACGACATTCGAACGAAGTCGATGAGGTGTAACGGTGGTAATGTGTTATAGTGATCGAAATATGACAGATCGGGACATGCTATGTCTAACAAGTCGGAAGATGGAAAAGAGAAGATATGAACAAGGTACGGTAATGTAGACGTGAACGAAAAAACATGCTATGCATACCCACCCACCAATGCAACTCCAGGTGACCGTGACTCAAAAGACTCGACTAATCATGATTTAAATTTACCCTTCTTATCATTGTGATGGTTCTTCAAATTAGACATAGTTGATCAGACTATGTATAATTTATGATTAACGATGCAACGATAGGACTAGATGACTCGAATGATGTTCAATGTTTAATAAAATAAAATAAAAATTTTTCCTGTTATAGTCTGGATTTTTATTTTGAAAAATCGGCATTCTCTATAACCTTTGTCTCGATACCAATTGTCACACCCTCACGGAGGCGAAACACGAGGTGTAACGAAAGGGAACATAAGCACAAGATAATAGAACATACCAACATTAATATTTAAAGGAAAGAGTACACCGCTACAATACCAGTTTAGCCGTCATCGGCAAATATATTACAAAGTTTAGATTCCAAAATATTGAGTTTTATTACATAACGACTTGTAGCGACAAGTGAAAACTTCTTTATGCAAGACTTGATAGAAAAGCTTACTAACGATCACCGGAAATGCATGAGAGAAAAACGGGTCAACTATGAAAATAGTTGGTGAGTAAACACGCTTAGCAAAATAAGAAATCTCGTAAGAAATATTTAAAGCTTTCGGTCAACGAAAATAGTCCACAAAGCAAAGGCATTGTATCCACTCGCCCAAGTTCCATACAAAACTTGCAACCTGTGTGTACACAACCCATTGCACAAAAATATAGTGTGTCAAGAAGTCAAGTGTAAGTGGTCATAATAGTTCCCAATATAATACCAAGTATATAATAATTTAGAGATGCTCAACATGGGAGACTTGCACTGACCTCAACAGGGAGACTTAAGTTGATGTTCAACATGGGAGACTTTGCAACGCCCAATGGGAGACTTTAATTGAAAATGTCCGCTCCTATAGGAGACATTTTGTTCTGACCGGGAGCTTTAAGTTGATGCTCAACATGGGAGACTTTATAGTGATGCTTCAACACGGGAGACTTTATAGTGATGCTCCAACACGGGAGACTTTAGGACTAGGTCATAACACGTACGGTTCAATAAGTTCAAATAAGTCGTAATTTCGTAATTTAATTTAGTTCAAGGATTTGATTCGAGTTCACAAGTTCTAGTCAAAAGAGTTCACAAAGTAAGAATCAATTTAATTCAAGTATAGTTCATGCATTCACCCCAAAAATATAGTAAAACGGTAAAAAGGGGATGTGATTACTCACTTGATGAATAGAGGCGAAGACAAAAGTGGGTACAACCAAATATAGCGTGAATCTCGAAACCGACCTATTATGAATGATATGATATGAAATAAGTCATGGTGTAATGTTATGCACGCAATTCGGATGATATTTATACCATTTGTGAGTTTTGAAAATAATACTTATCGTCAAAAATACTCGCTTGACGCCTTGACCATTCAAAAATCACTTTACAAGTATTTACGCCAAAATGTCATCCTACAATGGTTTCAGAATGATTTATGGTGAAATTATCACTTTTCGTCAGAAAACAATGTCGCCGGAAATTTCATGAAATTGACAAAAATAGCTTTGAAAACAAGTCGTAATGAATGTACGCCGATCGTTAGAGAACTAAATCGACGGTTTTGGAAAGTTTGTATCGAAATCTAGAAGTTTCAGCTCATGTTTTCGCCAAAAGGTCTCAACATAAAGATAATAGAGGTTAAATATGGTGATTTTAGTTACCGTAACACTTATCTCGAAAAAATAATATAGTTTTTCTAAAAATAATAGGTACGGCAAGTTTATGAAAACGTGTATATCTTAGTCGTTTCAAATCCGCTTTCTACGATGTTATACGTCCCTAGCTTCGTATCAAAGTATACTAATATATTTTTGATAAGTCGAAATAATTTGTAAAGCTTAGGACTCGTTTTTGACTCATCGCAAAATAAAAATAGGTTGCTGAAATTTCAGAAAATATATATATTTCGTCGTCAAACTTGTAAAATCCATAACTTCTTCGTTATAACTCCGCTTTTAACTGCCGTCAAGCCGCCACGGATTCGTTTTAAAGTATATTTTCTAAATATCAAGGCCAAATTTTCGTGCCTACTGTCGGATTTTCCAGAAAAATGAAACAAGGACAGAACCTATTTTATACATATCGAAAATAGTTTTTCTCGGACAAAACCTATTCTAATCCCTTCAAATCAACTCCAAAACTAATCTAATCCTACCATACACCTTCTTAGGGTGTCATGGGTTCCTAGACATTATCAAGACCAAAGTATACCAAGGGATAATTATAGGATGACCATATATATAAATAACTCTAAAAATCATGTAAAATGGTATAAACAACACAAATCATGCATGCTTGCTCCAAAAATGAAGAGATAAATATGAGATGATAAGGAAACATGAAAAATGAAAGAAACATGCTTACAAGTATTATGATGAGGTGCAAAGAACCAAGGTTAGCCTAAACACTCTAGGTTTTTATTTCAAAACCTTAATAAGAGTGTGATTCTAGATTGTAATTACTTGTGCTTGCAAAATTTTTGATGATCCTTGCTACACCCTATGATGGCCGGTTTGATGAAGAAGAGAAACAAAGGAGAGAACTTTTTCTTACTTGGTGAATTATTTGAGTATGAAATGAGAAAAATGCAAGTGTAGACTTTTAAGTAAGTGTGTAACTTTTAACAATCAAATAACCATGCCCCAATTAATGCCAACCCTCCCCAAGGACCGGTTTTGGGGGGTTATGTTTGTGAAATACATTTTTTTTTTCTATTGTATACATAAAGGTGTAAGTAAAATGACATAAGTAAATGTAACTTGTAGAATTGTATGTACATTAATGTATTTAAGGTAGTTTTAGGTAAAAGAGATTTTTAGTAGATCATAATAAAGTATAATGATATTATAAAAGTTGTAAAAATACATTCCTTGTGAAATTTGAGTGATAAAATAATTATCGAGCAATTTTTAAGAAAAGCGTCGTAATAATATAACTTTAACGATTTATATACCAAATAAATTCAAAACACTAGGTAAAGTCAAAATATAGTTTTTATAACTAAATGTAAGTATAAAAATATATCGAGATCATTTTTGAAAGTAACGGATTAAATATTCAAAATAATAACTCACGCGATAACGTTAATTAAATATAAAAATTACGCGTTAAATGTGAAATGAAATGCCATGAATGAATTAATATGATGCATATTTAATTTAAGAAATGACCGGAATTTGAGAATTGTGACAAGATCTCCCAGAACAGGTTTAAGACAATCAATGACAGTAGCAATACCACTAGGTGGTTACCGGATATCACTTGGAATCGTATGATCACTTTCCAAAGTAAACTATTCGACCCTAATGCCTGGGTATCACGAATGTCTACTTGGGATAAGACCAAATGCAGTTAGAGAATTAGGCACAATTCTATAACCCTTTCGCTAATAAGTGTTTACGTTTTTGTGTGTTCTTCATGCATAATCAGATCTCCTATTTATAGGAGGTTACTCTTGAGCTATTCCAATGGAATTATGAGTATTAATCGGCCCATTAATAGCCTCATAAGTATCCCCATTATAGCCGTTAGTGGTTACATGACCAATTAAACGTGGTCATAATGCGCTTGTAATCGCCATTTAGCAAGATTTCCATAAGCAAGTATTTCCACTAGCAGTACTTTCACTTGCAGTGGAAATACGTACTATCGCTGGAAGCACTGCTTATCGCTTATCAAGACTTTCATAGCACTAGCAGGGATACACCACTTCAGTGGAAACACGCTATCGCTGGAAACACCGCTATCGCTGAAAATCACAAGCGCATTTTCCACAAGCAAGACTTTCTCAAGCAAGATTTCTTTCACCAACAGTACTTTCAACTAGCACTACCAATACAAACCACTATTAGAGTCAGGGTGTTCATGGACCTTATGGGTGTACACTCGCACTCCTAACCCATTTCAAAGTGTGAACTAATCCCACAAGTGCACTAAATTTTCCAACAATCCTCCCCAAATTTAGTTCACTTCCTTTGCATGAAAATTAAACATCAAGCAAAACATATGCATAAATGAAAATGTCCTGAGGATTGAATTTCCATCTTAGTAAATTACACGTTTCAAATATTCGAGAATCGGGGTGTTCTAAGAATTGAACCCTTCAACCCATTTGAATACTGAAGATAAAATACACACAAGTTTTCAAACACTTATCAGCTCCCGACACTATACAAGCCATGTGTCCATATCCAAATTAATAAATGTTGTAAAAGCTAAAAGTCCAAAGCTTCCTGAAGCGGCAAAACTTCAACATTTACATAGGTGGTTCCTCTTTACTCATGCTCCTACCAAGCACTTTTTCAAAGAAAAATAACCATTAAGAAGTAAAGACTTCATCCTCCTTTCAGAGTTCCGAGCACAACCTGGGATGTAAATAAAACATGTGCTCCATCACCGAATGTTCAATTTCCACATTGAACTAAGCTCCTAAGTTTCCTCAAGAGGGAGTTGGGTGTCCTAGCATTCAGTGACTAAGTTGGACTTAAACCCATGCCTTTAGCAGACTTTATAACCAAGTCTCTAGCCAGACCCTTCGTCAAGTGATCACCTAAGTTCTGTTGAGATCTAACAAACTCTATAGATACCACCCCATTCATGATAAGCTCACGAATCATGCTATGTCCGACACCTAAGTGTCTAGACTTACCATTGTACATCTGGCTATAAGCCTTAGCCAATGTAGCGTATATCACACCGGATAGAAATAGGTGCTATAGGTTTAGGCCACAATGGAATCTCAAGGAGCAAGTTTTTCAACCATTCAGCTTCTTTACCAGCCGCTGCTAAAGCCACAAATTCAGATTCCATTGTTGAACTGGTGATGCAAGTTTGTTTCTTGGATGCCCAAGAAATTGCACCTCCACCAAGTAGGAATACCCACCACTGGTAGACTAATTGTCTTCAGTGTTACTGATCCAACTTGCATCACTGTAACCTTCCAACACTGATGGGTAACCAGTATATGAGAGACTATAATCCATAGTTCTCTTCAAATACTTCAAGCACCTTTGAACTGCTTGCCGCTGATGAGCACTAGGATTACTAGTATACCTGCCAATTTTCCCATCGCAAAACCAATATCAGGTCTTGTACAAGTCATGGCATACATCAATTACCCTAGAATACTCAAGTTGAGATACAGCCTTGCCATGATTAGGCATCAGCTTCTCACAAGTATCCATAGGAGTACTTATCGAGTACAATCAAAGTAATTGAATTTCCTCAGCACCTTCTCAATATAATGAGACTGAGATAGAAATTCTATTACTTTCATGTTTAATCCTTATACCAAGGATAACATCAGCCTCCCCATGTCTTTCATGGAGAACCTTGATGACAAAAATTCCTTTGTCAGATCAACCTGATTTTGGTCAGTGCCAAAAATCAACATGTCATCAACATATAGACAAATGATGACTCCTTTACCGTGATCATCAAATTTGCAATACACACATTTGTCAGCTTGGTTAAGAACATAACCACTAGACAAAACCACTTCATCAAATTTTTGATGCCATTTTAGGTGCCTGCTTTAGTCCATAAAGAGACTTAATCAGTTTACACACCTTGTTTTCATTGCCGGGCAAGATGAAGCCTCGAGGTTGGTTCATATAAACCTCCTCTTCCAATTCACCATTCAAGAAGCAGTTTTCACATCCATCGATGAATAACCGAGATTGTGAATAGATGCCATAGCAATCGCCAGCTTATGGTATGATACGAGCCACAGGTGCATAAGTATCAAAATAGTCTATTCCTGACTTTTGTTTAAAGCCCTGAATGACTAGTCTAGCCTTGAACTTTTCGATAGTTCCATCTACCTTCATTTTTCTTTTGAAAATCCATTTGCAACCCAAAGGTTTGCAACAAGGAGGTAGATCAACCAACACCCAAGTGTTGTTGCCCATGATGGAATCCATCTCATCATTGATTGCTTCTTTCCGTAAAGCAATATCCGGGACTTCATTGCTTTTTCAAATGTTTTGGGGTCATCCTCAACAATGAAGCAATAGGAGTATTGGTCTAAGACCTCATCCCTGGTACCTTCAACTAAGTATAGTTGAAACTCAGGTCCAAATGACTTTGGAGTCCTGACCCTTTTGCTTTTCCCCGAGCACAGGTTCAGTTGTGAACCACAACCTCATCAGGGACCACTGATGGTTCATCATCAAGTACCTCTGATACACCAGTGTCATGAGTTCCATTAGGAATCCTCGACTTGGTCTAGAACTGATGAGAATCTATTCTCATCAAAGTCTGCATCCCTTGATTCAATAATGGAGTTAATTGAAACATATTCATTAGGTTCAATAACATAGAACCTAAAAGCCTTGGAATGCTCTGCATATCCAACAAAGATGCAGTCAATGCCTCTTTCACCCAAAGTCTTTTGCTTGGATCAGGAGTCTTACAACAGCCTACAACCCCGCACCTGAGATAGTTCAAAGTTGGTTTCCTTTTAGTCCAAAGTTCATAAGGGGTAACCTTGTTCCTTTTGTTAGGAACCCTATTTAATAAATAGCAAGTTGTTAACATAGCTTCACCCTGAACCCTTGACTCACCTGAATAAGACAACATGGAATTAACCATCTCCTTCAAGACCGCTTTTTCCTTTCGAAATACCATTTTGTGAGGAGTATAGGGAGCAGAGTTTCATGGATTATACCAACAGTCTGAAAAAGTACTGAGTATCCATGTACTCACCTCCCTATCAGCCATTAATCTTTTGATCAAAGACCCAAGTTGTAATTCAACTTCAGTTTAAACACTTTGAATTTATCTAATGCTTCATCCTTGGTATGTAATAAATAGACATAACAAAATCTAGAAGCATCATCAATAAATGTCACAAAGTACTTCTTATTTCCCAAAGAAGGAGTGGCATGCAAATCACACATGTCACTGTGTACAAGCTCCAGAGCTTAGTCTCACGACTAACACCCTGAAAGGGTTTCTTGGTTATCTTGGTCAACATGCAAGTTTTACACTTTTCAGTGTTCATGTCAAAGGCTGGGATCAACCCATCCTTAGACATATCTTGCAACCTTTTATAATGTACATGACCAAGTCTTGCATGCCAGAGGATAGAATTAGTCTGATCATATGTGAACCATTAATTATACATATGTCACAAAAACAATAATCTTGCTGAACCAAAGAAGGAGTAACATCTCATCATGCAGCTGGTAATATTAATCCCTAACATTTGATTACATAAATAACCAAAACCAATAAAAACACCAAATAACAAAACCAATTTAGAAAGAACAACTTTATCAGATTCAATAACTTGTTTATATCCATGATTATTCAAAACACTACTTGAAACCAAGTTTTTCCTTATATCAGAAACATGAATAACATTAAACAAAGTTACAATCTTCCCAGAACTAAACCTAAGATCTACACAACCACGACCATGCACCAAGGCTGTTGACTCATTTCCCATGTGAAGAATAGAACCATCATTCAGGGACTCATAAGTCTTGAACCAGCTTCTATCTTTACACACATGAACTGTTGCACCAGAGTCAACCCACCACGCAACATCATCATCATCCTCGCACACATAAAAGATTCAGATACATATGTAACATAATAAACTGAAAAGACTTATTAAACATATTCGACCTTCAGTGAGTTTCAACCACCACTCCTGAACCATTAGTGCCTGATCCATTGGCTTTACCACCAATTTTAACACCCTTGCAGTTCCTTTTAATGTGACCTGTTTTGCCACATTTCCAACAAGTAGGTGTTGCCATCCCGCTTGGATCTGCCCTTGTGTTTTCATGATATTTGCGCTTGCCTTTGTTGTCATTGTACCTGGTGGAGTTGTTATGCTCCACCATATTGACAACAGATGCACCAGTAGCATTGCCACTCTTTGGCTTGTCATTGTCCTGCACCTTGAGGGATTCCTCAATGTGCAGATGACTGCCCAACTCAATAAGAGTTAACTCCTCCTTCATATGTTTCAAGGTATGCTTGAAATCTTTCCATGAAGGAGGGAGTTTGTCAATGACACACGAGACTTTGATAGCCTCATCCATGTTCATTTGTTGTTGTGTAAACCTTCCAAGTATTCCAAGAAGTTCATTGTATTGTTCCATAACCGGTCTTGAATCAGTCATTTTGTAATTTGTGAAATTACTAACAAGGAACTTCTTACTTGATGCATCCTCACCCATATATTTGGCATCCAAGGAATCCCACAGTTCTTTGGAAGATTCAAAGTTCGGATAAATATCAAACAAAGAATCAGACATACCATTCAGAATAAGACCTCTGCATATGTAGTCATCATTCTCCCATTTGCTCCTCTGCTGATTGCTCCACAGTAGCATCATCACATCATCAGAATGGGTGTGGTTATCACATACACCACACTCATACTTGACAGCAAGAAGTGCATCTTCTTCTGCCACCTCCTAAAGTCCACTCCTTCAAACTTGTCCAGCTTAGCAAAGTTTGAAGCCATGTGTTTCATTGCAGCAGCTGCCATTGATTATCACAAAATAGTTTACTTTGATTGTTGGTGGGTATTTCCCGCAACAGGTTAAGACAATCAATGAAAGTAGCAATACCACTAGGTGGTTACCGGATATCACTTGGAATCGTGTGATCACTTTCCAAAGTAAACTATTCGACCTAATGCCCGGTATCACGAATATCTTCTTGGGATAAGACCAAATGCAGTTAGAGAATTAGGCACAATTCTATAACCCTTTCGCTAATAAGTGTTTACGTTTTCGTGTGTCCTTCATGCATTATCGATCTCCTATTTATAGGAGGTTACTCTTGAGCTATTCCAATGGAATTATGAGTATTAATCTGCCCATTAATAGCCTCATAAGTATCCCCATTATAGCCGTTAGTGGTTACATGACCAATTAAACGTGGTCATAATGCGCTTGTAATCGCCATTTAGCAAGAGTCTTTCCATAAGCAGACTTTCCACTAGCAGTACTTTCACTTGCAGTGGAAATACGCCTATCGCTGGAAGCACCGCTATCAGACTTTCATAGCACTAGCAGTGGATACACCACTTCGTGGAAACATCGCCTATCGTGGAAACACCGCTTATCGCTGAAAATCACAAGCAAGTATTTCCACAAGCAAGATTTTCCACAAGCAAGTACTTTCCTCAAGTAGTACTTTCACCAGCAGTACTTTCTACTAGCACTACCAATACAAACCACTATTAGAGTCAGGGTGTTCATGGACCTTATGGGTGTACACTCCGTACCTCCTAACCCATTTCAAGGTGTGAACTAATCCCACAAGTGCACTAAATTTTCCAACACCCCCCATGCTACCTTAGTTAAAATTGAACTAGACATTTACCATACACTACATGTAATTACCTTAACCACAATTAGTTACTTGCACCATGGATGAACACATCATCCTGTTACCTTGAGATTTTACCAAGGTCAAAGGTTGTAGGTAAAACCTTTGGCTAGGGATTTACCACACCATTTCATGTTACCTTGAGACCACATACACCTTCCATATGTCTTGCAACACATCACCTTGTCTCCTCTTTTTCTAGACAATGTGACTTAGCACCTTGTGAATATATGCACTCCTACACCTATATATATACGCCCCTCCCCCTCCTCAATTCTCATCCATAACACACACCATAAAACAACACCCACACTCAGAACTCTCTGATTTTGAGGTCTTAGTAGCAGCCAAGGAAGAGCATAGGAAAGCCTAGGAGGAAGGAAGAAGTCTTGTTCAACTTAGAAATCCATTTGGTCTCATTTTGGTTCTTGTCAAATCCCAAGCATGTAAGTCTTTTAAACTCATTCCATTTCGTTATAACTTTTAATATTAATTGCACACTGTTAAAAAGGATTTTATAAGGAAAACGTAGCAATTTGAATCACTTAAAACGAGTACACAAATCAAAAGTTATGACCAAATGAAGTTACCAAAAATCTGTCCGAAACTTTCTGTGGACAGAAGGGTCGGGCACGCGAAACGAGGCATTTCTGGTCCGTTTCATGAAAAAGTTAAAACACGAAAGTTGTCCGGAACGACGTTTTCTTCAAAAACACAGGTGCACGAGTCCAGAAAACGCATAACGAACTCATAATTTAATAAAAATCCCAACAGCTGTTATATATATGTTACAAAAACAGCCCAGCACCCCCTACTTGCGCACCATTTATTTACATCATGTCAAAGGTATTAGGGTCAACCAAAGTACCGTTGTAAAAACCACCTAGGACACTCTAGAACGCCCCCATAACCCGGTTGAAAAGCCTAGTCGTCATGCTTAAAAACAACACTTCATTTGGGCCAAAAGTCCTAAACACTAAAAGTACTTTACAACAGGTATATGGGAAAAACTCAGGATTTTTGATGAATTTGATTTTGAACTATCTTAGAAATATTAGAAATGAGTTAAATAACATTTCACAAGGTTGCATGCAAAAGATATAAAGTTTTATGGTTTAAAAACGAGAATTCCGATTTGGCAAGATTAGCCTAAGTAGCCCTTTTCTATAATTGATATCTTGCAAACTAAAGGGTTGCGAAGTATGAGGTTTACACCATTTTAAAGGACTCGCTGCAAGGATTTTAATGCCCCAACAATGTCTTTAAAAGCACTTATAGTCTCTTTTATAATCAACCACAAAGAAGGTGACTCGCGGAAATTTTCATAAAAAGGCCTTACGTGCACTTTTCAAAATTGGAGTCGTTGGAGTTATAGAATGTCGGATAATGACTTAAAAAGAATTAATAAACATATTACAATGTCCCTAGGTGACACCGTAAAAGTTAACGAGTCAAAAATGAAATTTCCTTCAAACGTGTCGTGACCAAGTGGCCATGTTCACGGACTTGTTTCTCCTTAACAAAAGATTACTAGGATATGAGACCTATACCATTTAGAAGAGCTTACAGCAAAGTGTTTAAAGGGTCAAATACGTTGTAAAAACACTAGCTTGCCTCGTGTAAAATCTGTCCTCGTTTGGCCCTGTTATCGCCCAAAACCAACAAAAGGCACTTAACCCCCCTATATTGGAAAATCACTGCGACCAAACCGTAAGAGCTTAAGACTTCTAGTTTGAACCATTAGAAAGACTACCGGACAAACTCTTGAAAGGATCAATAACGTGGTAAAAACCTTTTTAGGCCTCACTTTTATTTACCCGCACTTTTGTCAATTTAGGCCTAAAACAAGTGAATTTTTCTTATAAAATTACAAGTATAAAAATTGTAATTTTTGAAAGATAAAGTTTTCTTGGATTAAAAATGTAATTTCTTCAAAGTTAATTATATAAGGGCTGATTTTGTCAATAACCCATAGTTGAGGGTTTAAAGTGTCATTTTTGAAAGTGCAAGGGTAAAAACTGTAAATATTTAAAATTGTAAATTATAACATTTTGGAAACATAAAATATTTAACAACTTGGGTTTCGATAAAATTTAATATCCATCATCCGAGCCATAAAAATAAGAAAGATAAGTATTGCTAATTTTTGAAGAGACTTCATGTTACCTAACTTTCGATAAAGCATCATTATCACATAATCTTGAACTCGAATACTAAAAACATGACATACCAACTCAGGTCGCGAGTCGGAGCAATTTGTTCATATTACTTAATTTGTTTTCCATCCAGACTACGGTAACAACAAGGTGAGTCATATCCCCTCTTTTCCTTATTTTGAACATTTTGGGGGAGATACATGCTCAAATATTGCTTTATATTTTTACATTTATTTTAAACTCTTATGAATCGTGAGTTCGTAGCCCCATTTTCTATCATTTATTAGTTTTGAAAACTCTTTTGGGGGAGATACATGCTCAACTACTTTCATTTACTTTCACAAGTACTCTATACTTTTACATATTACCGTGAGTTCATAGTCCCACTTTTACATATCTTTTTCAAACTCGTGGGGAGATACATGCTACAAATCCGAACACAAGTATTTTTCTACGCTACACCTACATCTGATTGCTATTGCTTAAGTTACTTACACCTGCCACCGAAAGTCCCTCATATCATGAACCATTAATCACTTTACAAGTGAACGCGAATATACTGAATAGATCTATTGGCAGTTGACACCCTATTTGTGTTAGCCCGATAGGTAACCAAATGCACTTTATTTGAGAATACTAGGAGAATGGCAAACTCCTACTAGAGGGCATTGTTGCTCACATCATTATTATGATGTTTGTAACTTACGTCATTATTATGACGCGTTCGTGTTAAGGTTTGCGTTCATGAGACTTAAGGCAATATATACTGTGTTGCAATGATACAAATCCTGCAACTACTGAATTTATGGGTGCAACAACATGGCCCAACCTTGAAACTTGTGTTCAACTGATTTGCATACAAACTCTATGGTTTCACTCAACTTTTGACCCAGTTAGGGCAAACAAACGAACTATGGGTATATAACAACATAGCCTACTACTTATTTTTTCGATATCTATATTTATTACGATTATCACTCAAACTTGAAACTACTGAACTCAATTGTTTTACCTATAAACTCTATGAACTCACCAACCTTTGTGTTGACACTTTTAGCATGTTTATCTCAGGTTCATAATTTACGAGGATGACACGGAAGGGCACAGATACTCAAGAAGGCTATATTATCATTCGAAAACTTATTTAATAAACTGTAAAACCACTGGGACCTCATTTTGTAAACTCCGATATTTATATAAATCGAATGATAAATATTTTAAAACGAATCAATTAAAGTTCATTTTCTATTATTATAACTGTTGAGCCATGAAGTAACACCCAGCTTGAATTCCGTTGCGTATCATGAAATTGGAGGTGTTACACTCCCAATCTTCCCAACCTAATCAATCGTTTTCACCGCTTCATGGTGTTAATCTTGATATGGATTTTGATCATTTTATGGAATTCCCTCCTCAAAACTATACGTTTCAACAATACACGACTCAAGATGCTTCGATGGGCCAAGGTTCGGGGCGTAGTTCATACCACGGTTCTATTCGTATTGAAAACGATGTCGAAGAGACGTCACCCGTCAAATCAAAGAAGGGTTCAAAACAGGCTACAAAGGAGAAGGGCAAGAATGTTGCAAACAAAAAGGCCGAACCATGGACAAAAGAGGAAGAGGTCGTGCTTTGTAAAGCTTGTATACATGTGTCGGAAAATTCGGCTAGAGGGAACGATATCAACCGGAATGGGTTTTGGGATGAGGTGATATCGTACTTTGAACAAGAAACTGGTTCAACAAGAACCTACGACTCCATAACGACCAAATGGAAGGGTAGGATTCGTTCTAGGGTTGGTTTCTTTTGTGCAATTATGGATAATATCTAGAAGAATAACGAAAGTGGTGAGAATGACGAAGACGACTATGAAAAGGCTTGTAATGAATACCGTGTGATTCACAAGCATGAGTTTACGTTGAAGGAGTGTTGAAAAGTTTTGAGGAAGCATTCTGCTTGGAAAACTGTTGAGATGCCTGCTTTCACCCCGAATAGGCGGAAGAAATCCAAGACTTAGGAAACCACCTCGGGGTCAACAAGAGGTCCTTTTAATCCCCAAGACGTGGATGATTCTGAAGAGGACGAGACTCGAGAATCACGACCAAAGGTCGTGACGCAGCCAAGAAGAAAGCACCCGAGCCACCAAAATCATTTGTTACTACGATGGCCAAGAACTTTTTCAAGTTCAAGCATTCAAGTAAGGAAAAAAATAAGAATATGGAAGAGGAATACTTAAATTTGAAGCAAAAAGAGTTGGAGCTTACAGTGGCAACGGCAAGGCGGGCCGAGGAGTTCGAAAGGGAGAAACTTGAGCTCCAACGTCAGCAACTTGCGTTGACAGCACAATCAAACCGGACACAAGATTTAATTTTCTACAACACACCCCTCGACCCAAGTATGCCCGCACAACAACTACAAGAACGTCAACAACTTAATGCAGCAATCAAAGAACGTTACAACTTAGATTATTAGTTTCAGTTTTTAATAAGTATTGTAACGTTTACGTTTTATTAGTTTAAGTTTTTAATTATTGTTGTAATGTTAAGTATTTTTATTAATGAAGTTTAATTTTGTTTTTATAAATATTTGAATTAAAAAAAATCCCAGGTCAGCACTGTGGCAACGTGATAGTCATCAGGTTGTCGGAGAAAGAAAACTGATGTGGTAAGATCGACCGAAATTACTGTTGGAAATGTATATATTTACAAACATGTGAATGTCCGGATTCGAACTCGTGACCACGGGATTGCACACATTAGCGAATGAGAATTAAAGTTAATAATTAATGTTTATGTTTACGATTAATTATTGCACATTAAGTCCGGTTAACGATCGTTAAGTATTTAACGGAAAAAATGACTAACGACCGTTAAATGAAAAAGAGAAGGACTAGAAATGGAAAAACTTGAAATGAAAAGTTTGGGTCTTCCCTTGGGCTTGTCCTATGGCCGGCCAAGGGTAATGGGTTTCAACCCAATCCCTAACTTGTTCCCAAAGTTTCCCTTCTAGCATATAAAGAGGGTTAGGTTCTAGGGTTTCATACACTTGTGCATTGAATTAACCCTAGATCTCTCCTCTCCTCTCTCTAGTCCCATTTTTGGCCGAGCACCCCATTTGTATGGGATTTTGGTTTCGTTTTTCTTAAACGAGGACTTGTGTTAGATCTAGCAATCGCTTGATTCGTTTGGTTAATTCGTGTGTACAAGAACGTGGTTGTAAGACATTATTCTTACACCAATTAGTACTTCTTTGTTTTGCTCAAGGGATTTGACATTCGCAAGAGGTACGTTACGCATACTTTCAGTTAATTAATTTATTTGTTATGATCTTTTAGTCTTCCGCTGTGTACTCTTGATGTCTTTATGTTTTATTGTATTTTATATATCATAAACTCAACAGTGGCATCACGAGCCTTGTATAACAAGTAATTAATTACTGAAACACATAATTAAAATAAACATGAATGTGTTGTTATTTGTATGCTTAGATCTAGGGTTTGCAAAACCTAAACCCTAATTTGAAGGGGGGGCGTTTTTTTTATGGTGCCCTAATTAGGGTTTTGTAAACTATTGTTTTAATTGGATTAGAAACCCTAAGATGCATGCAACTTTATGTGTATATGCGTAACTTTGATTTAATTGCATTAATTGTTAAGTGTAATTTTATGTCCATGATAATTATCTGCATGTTTTATCATGGATCTGCTTTTATTGTATGTCTTTCTTGTTTAAGTGATATACACTAAATTATGATAGATCTAAAATTAGGGAAGACCTCAATAATTATTAATTTAATCTATTATGTGCTATGTGGTATGTATTTAATTTTGACTTGCGCAATCGATGAATCGATGCATGTGGTTCACCTTGTACATAGATGAAAACGGGTGAAAGTCTTAATTAAATATATGCATATTGACATATCTAGAATTGGTTATTAATAGGATTTATCAAAACGTTTGCATGTGGCTATTTGATATGCATGACTTTTATTTGTTATGCATTCATTGTTTATTTGTTTATTTTTATAAATACTTGCTTGTTTGTTATGTGTAACAAGGGTATTTTTACATGAAAAATAAACTGACCTAAACAATGGTGAAACATGTATTTTTAAGAATAGTAATCATAATCGCTTAATTGATTGATGACTTTGGTACAAATGGTCTGAAAGGCTCACCCATGAGAATGAACTAATAAAAGGGGTTTAAAGAAGCGCGCACAGTCACACTGAAAGGATGTCTAAGGTTGTGCTTTAGCGGTGCACCTGTCCTCTGCCCTCTGTCAGTTCGAGTGGAGCTACTTAGTAAGCCATTAAATGTGCAAGCTCATCTTAAGGGCGAATTAGTTTTAATTCCATGCGCCACTTCGGTGGTAATTATCCGAAACACTAAGTGTTTACACTTATGCAAAAGTACGGTATAATGGATAATAATTAACACTAAATTCCTTGATTGGTGAACCCAATACCTCAATTAAAGTTTGATGATGAAAAGCTTATACATTAAAACAAGATATAAATGTTTTAATAAAAACTATGCTACAAAGATGAATGCATGACATCTTTGTACATATTTGATTTAACATCAAAACTATTACCCTTTAATTTAAGTTATATGCCATCCAATGAAACGGAAACACCTAAGATTACCTTTTATTTGCGTGAGAACGTGATTTAGATCGTAATCGAAGGGTAAAATGTCCACGTGTCGTGAGAACGGGCATGGACGATTTTGCATTTTCTTAAGTTGGACAACTTAATTGAGTTAGGCAGTGAGAACTGGCAACTCAAGGCGTAAGATGGGATAAAACATGTTTACATGGCGATTGATATTGGCTATATGTAAATCCCATAAATCTAGGAATTGCAATTGATATTGGCAATTGAGCAAATGCTCTACCATTTTGTATAAGGTTCATTACTAGCAGATCAACTGACGTAATGAAATTATGACAATTTGGATCCTAGTTTTCAATAAATATTAATTGGTTATATGATTATGAACCTTGGGTATTTAATTGTTTATTGAAAAGGAAAATTATCAAAATACTAATTATGGTTTTTTTGAACTTTTTCTGTAGATGGCTCAACCTGAAAACACTATGAGCTTAATGAGTTCCGCTTTCAAAGATATGATTGGAAGGGACAAGCTGACTGGCCCTAATTTCAATGATTGGCATCGTTCACTTAGGATCATCCTTCGTGTTGCCAAAAGGGTTGAAATTTTGACTACACCTCTGCCTGATGCTCCTCCCAACACGGCAACTGATCTTGAACAAGAGGCATATCGTGTTGAATATGAGAAGCACAATGATGTGGCGTGTCTAATGCTTTCGGGATGTCTGCTCAATTGCAAAAAAATTTGAGCACTATCCGCCTATGAGCATGCTAGATGAACTCAAACGTATGTTTGAGAAGCAACCTGCAGCTGAACTATATGAACTTATTGAAAAGGTTCATAGCTGCAAGCAGGAGGTTGGCAAATCTGTCTCCGACCACGTCCTTGAGATGAAACATCACTTGGATCAATTGGAGAAGCTCGGCTGTGGTTACTCGAATGATGTATGTGTCGGCCTCATCAATCACTCCCTTAATCAGGATCGATTTGGTGATTTTGTCCGCAATTTTAACATGCATTGCACGGGGAAGACAGTGAATGAGTTACATGCAATGCTTGTAGACTTCGAGAAGAGATTGCCAAAGAAGGATCCTACACCTGCTGTACTCGCAATACAAGGTGGTAGGGTAAATAAGCCAAAGCCACAAGCAGATAAGAACTGGAAAGGAAAAGGAAAGGGGAAGCAAGTTGTCATCCCACCAGCTCCTAAGAAGAACCCTGGAAAGAAAAAGGAGAATCCTAAGAAGGATTTAACCTGCCACCACTGCAACTCACCGGGTCACTGGAAGCGGAACTGTCCAGTTTATCTCAATGAGTGCCTTTAGAATAAAAATAAGATGGTGCCTAGCTCATCAAGTATTTTTATGTTTGAATTATTTTCTTTTCCTCATAAGCAAAATTCCTGGATATATGATACAGGATGTGGTACTCACATCTGTAATACATCGCAGGGACTTAGAGGGGCAAAGAAGCTGACCTGTGGAGAAAGATACTTGTACGTTGGAAATGGAAAGCGTGCAGCTGTCGAAGCCATAGGGACTTTTGATTTAGTGTTGCCTTCGGGCTTAATTTTAGAACTAAATAATTGTCATTATGCACCCTCCATTGTTAGGGGTGTTATTTCAGTTTCTTTGTTAAAAGATATTGGTTTTGTGCACACTTTTACAAGTTATGGAATTTTAGTTTCTTTAAATAATGTTTTTTACTTTAATGCAATTCCTATTATTGGTGTGTTTGAAATTGATATGGATGGTTGTATATCCAATGGAAATTATTCGTTGTATAGCATTAGCAATAAGAAGAGCAAGTTGAACTGTGACTCTTCTTATCTTTGGCATTGTCGCCTTGCTCATATTGGCAAGAAACGCATGGAAAAGCTGCAACACGATGGGCTTTTACAAACGGTCAATAATGAATCATTTGACAAATGCGAGTCTTGCATAGCTGGGAAGATGACAAGGAAACCTTTTTCACCACAAGTGGAAAGGGCTTCTGATCTACTTGGATTGATACACACTGATGTGTGTGGTCCACTTAGACATGTGTCAAAACGCGGTGCTTCCTACTTCTTAACCTTTACGAATGATTTCAGTCGTTATGGTATATGTTTATTTACTTAAACATAAACATGAATTCTTTGAAACATTTAAGGTTTTCAAAAGTGAAGTAGAATTACAACTCGGTAAGAAGATTAAAGCTCTTCGATCCGATAGAGGTGGTGAGTATATAAGTCAAGAGTTCAAAGATTACTTAGTTGAGTGTGGAATTATCCAACAACTCACATCTCCTTATACTCCACAACAAAATGGTGTATCTGAAAGGAGAAATCGTACCTTACTTGACATGGTACGATCAATGTTTGAACTTACGACTCTACCTTTTACTTTTGGGATTATGCCCTTGAAACTGCTATTCGCATTTTGAATATGGTTCCAACAAAGAAGGTTGTTAAAACTCCATATGAAATATGGACTGAAAAAGCTCCCAACTTTTCTTACTTAAAGGTCTGGGGATGTGAAGCATTTGTTAAACGTGACACACCTGATAAGCTCCAAGCCTGTTAAGTGTATCTTTGTAGGATACCCTAAGGAAACTATGGGTTACTACTTTTACTACCCAACTGAGAACAAAGTCATCGTGGCTAGGTATGGAGATTTCCTTGAAAGGAATCTCATATCTCAAGAACTCAGTGGGAGAGTATATGATCTGGAATATGATCAAGAAGATACAACACCTTCTGAAAATACTAGCCAACTTCAAGAAGAACCTGAAAGCTTAGGTGCTCCTCCTGAAGTTGTTCCCATTCGTAGGTCTGAAAGGACTATACGTGCACCTGACCGTCTATGTCTTAACGTAGAGGTGGAGGAAAATATGATTGGGGATCTTAATGAACCTGCCAACTATAAGGCTGCCATGGCTGATCCTAAAAAGGATAAATGGCAGATTGCTATGAATGGGGAAATGCAATCCATGAAAGATAATGATGTCTGGATTGAAGTTGACCTTCCTCCCAATGCAAAAATCGTTGGAAGTAAGTGGATCTTCAAGAAGAAAACTGACATGGATGGCAATATACACACCTACAAGGCTCGTCTAGTGGCTAAAGGTTTTAATCAAACCTATGGCATTGACTACGAGGAGACTTTCTCTCCTGTAGCGGACATAAGAGCTATTAGGATTCTCATAGCTATAGCTGCACACTATGACTATGAGATTTGGCAAATGGATGTCAAAACCGCTTTTCTGAATGGCCGTCTAGATGAAGACATCTATATGGCACAGCCGGAAGGGTTTGTGAATCCATTGTTTCCTAACCGTGTATGCAAGATTAAGAGGTCCATTTATGGACTGAAGCAAGCATCAAGGCAACGGAATAAAAGATTCGATGGGGAAATCAAAAGTTTTGGATTTACTCAGAATCTTGATGAGCCATGTGTATATCACAAAGCTAGTGGGAGTCATGTTACTTTCCTTGTTCTGTATGTCGATGACATATTAATCATAGGAAATCATATACCAAGTCTTAATGAGGTGAAAGCCTATCTTGGTAAATGTTTTTCGATGAAGGACTTAGGGAAGCAAAGCATACATCCTTGGAATCAAGATCTACCAGGATAGATCAAGGCGGCTAATTGGTTTAAGCCAAAGTGCTTACATTGACAAAATATTGAAGAGATTCAATATGCAAAATTCCAAGAAGGGATTTTTGCCAATGCAAGTAAATCATGGTTTGAGCAGCCAAGGTTGTGCTTCAACACCTGCAGAGGTGGCGCGTATGAAGAAAGTTCCTTATGCTTTGGCTGTAGGATCTATCATGTACGCGGCACGATGCACAAGGCCTGATGTGGCGTTTGCTCAAAACTTGACCAGTCGATATCAACAGAATCCGGGTGAAATTCACTAGACTGCTGTTAAGCATATACTCAAGTACCTTAGGGCTACAAGAGATATGTTCATAGTGTATGGGGGAAATCCAGAAGCAAGAATCGTCTGTTATAGGTTATGCGATGCATCCCGGAAGTGTGACAAAGATGATACGAAGTCTCAAACGGGTTACATTTTTGTCATCAATGGAGGTGCGGTGGATTGGAAGAGTAAGAAACAGACAACACTTGCGATGTCTGCTCAGAAAAGTGAGTACATAGTGGCGTCTGAGGCTGCCATGGAAGCTGTTTGGATAAGGAAGTTTGTTTCGGGCTTGGTGTTATGCCGTCGATTGAAAATCCTATTAAAGTATATTGTGACAATTCAGCTGCAATTACTTTTGCCCATGAACCTGGAGTCATGAAGGGCACCAGACACTATCCTAGACAATATCATTATGTTCGAGAGCAAGACGAGATAGGTGAAATTGAGTTGCTCAAAGTTCACACAGATGATAACCTAGCAGATCCATTAACGAAGGCCTTACCTGGTGAAAAACTTAATCATTTGTCTGATAAGTTTGAACTTCGTTTAGCTAGTAGTTTCATGCCCATCTGTGACTAAGTATTTTAGATAAAAGGATATTGTAAACATTGTTATTGAAATGAAATAAAGTATTTTTGTTATGTTTATTATTCATTTATTATGATGTTGTCCTATATTTGCATGTTTAAATCCTTGAATAACTTAAGTTATTCTAAATGGTCCATTGTCAATCAATAACATGGGAATGATATTGAATTAAGACAAATCTGAGTATTAGTTAGAATATACTTGAAAGTATATTGATGCGTAGCATGACTAATTTCAGATGATATTCAATGAATTGAATATAGGACTAATCCCACCGGCATGATAATACTTTATGGATCTTCGTCATTAAGTATGTCATGGATATTTATCCTCTGACTTGAGATACAAGAGATATGTCATGGATGTAGTGCATTTTTGTGAAGCAATCTAACACTACACGTAACTGGTAGTTATAAGGGTTGTTTTCAGAAGTGTTGCGAAATTTATGAATCCTGCTTGTAGTCAAAATGGGATTTGTTTCATTCAAATTTATTTTGAAGTATAATACTGCTGGGCCCCTCGTAGGATTGTTAAGATGTTTGTATGGCCATACCCAAGGTCTTCTAGTATATGTTCGGAAGAATTGGTAATCTTAATCAATCACATAAAGCGAGAAAAAGAATAGTTAATTAAGAAATGAGTGAGATCCATATTCTTATTAACATGGTATTAGAAACAAAATGATGAATATGATGATGAATCATCAAACTTGGTTTTTCTCCAGAAAACCATACACGAGTTGTACCGGGGGCATTGGCGTGTTGCTAGACGCTAACCAATGTCATTTCACGTTTTGTAAACATATCCAAGTGGGAGCTGTTGGAAATGTATATATTTATAAACATGTGAATGTCCGGATTCGAACTCGTGACCACGGGATTGCACACATTAGCGAATGAGAATTAAAGTTAATAATTAATGTTTATGTTTACGATTAATTATTGCACATTAAGTCCGGTTAACGATCGTTAAGTATTTAACGGAAAAATGACTAACGACGTTAAATGAAATAGAGAAGGACTAGAAATGGAAAAACTTGAAATGAAAAGTTTGGGTCTTCCCTTGGGCTTGTCCTATGGCCGGCCAAGGGTAATGGGTTTCAACCCAATCCCTAACTTGCTCCCAAAGTTTCCCTACTAGTATATAAAGAGGGTTAGGGTTCTAGGGTTTCATACACTTGTGCATTGAATTAACCCTAGATCTCTCCTCTCCTCTCTCTAGTCCCATTTTCGGCCGAGCACCCCATTTGTAAGGGAGTTTGGTTTCGTTTTTCTTAAACGAGGACTTGTGTTAGATCTAGCAATCGCTTGATTCGTTTGGTTAATTCGTGTGTACAAGAACGTGGTTGTAAGACATTATTCTTACACCAATTAATACTTCTTTGTTTTGCTCAAGGGATTTGACATTCGCAAGAGGTACGTTACGCATACTTTCAGTTAATTAATTTATTTGTTATGATATTTTAGTGTTCCGCTGTGTACTCTTGATGTCTTTATGTTTTATTGTATTTTATATATCATAAACTCAACAATTACCACTGTTACTAGCCTTAGTCAAGAAACATTTAGCTGTTTACAGCTTTACAAATTGTTACACATAATTACCAATTTAAAATGAGAAAGTGGCAGTGTTTGTTAAAGTTGAACCACTTTAAACAATAACATGGCCCACCACTATCCACAACATTATCAAATACGGGAAAAAATGAAGGACGTCTCAATTCAGTACTGTAGTTTATTACCCTACGTAGTAAATAATCAAATGTGATATCTAGTTGAAAAGTCATTTTCAACTACCTATACTACCTATTTTTCTAAGACTAAACACAATGGTAACCTAGGTCACAATGGCATATCAGCTTTCTTTCTTCGACTACCTGACGACGATCTAGTTGTCACAGTGATGACTTGAGATTTTTTTTAAAATAATTAATTCAAATATTTTTAAAAACAAAATTCAACTTCATTAATAAAAATACTTAACATTACAACAATAATTAAAAACTTAAACTAATAAAACATAGACGTTACAATACTTATTAAAAACTGAAACTTAATAATCTAAGTTGTAACGTTCTTTGATTGCTGCCTTAAGTTGTTGAATTTGTTGTAGTTGTCGTGCGGGCATAGTTGGGTCGAGGGGTGTATTGTAGAAAATTAAATCTTGCGTCCGGTTTGATTGTGCTGTCAATGCAAGCTGCTGACGTTGGAGCTCAAGTTTCTCCCTTTTGAACTCTTCGGCTCGCCTTGCCCTTGCCTCTGCAAGCTCCAACTCTTTTTGCTTCAACTTTATGTATTCCTCTTTCATATTCTTGTTTTTTTTCCTTACTTGAACTTTTGAACTTGAAAAAGTTCTTGGCCATATTAGTAACAAATGATGTTGGTGGCCCGGGTGCTTCTTCTTGGCTACGTCACGACCTTTTGGTCGTGATTCTCGAGTCTCTTCTTCTTCAGAATCATCCACGTCTTGGGGATTAAAAGGACCTTTTGTTGACCCCGAGGTGGTTTCCGAAGTCTTGGATTTCTTCCGACTATTCGGGGTGAAAGCAGGCATCTCAACAGTTTCCAAGCAGAATGCTTCCTCAAAACTTTCCACCACTCCTTCAACGTAAACTCATGCTTGTGAATCACACGGTATTCGTTACAAGCCGTTTCATAGTCGTCTTCGTCATTCTCACCGATTCCGTGATTCTTCTTGATATTATCCATACTTGCACAAAAGAAACCAACCCTAGAACGAATCCTGCCCTTCCATTTGGTCGTTATGGAGTCGTAGGTTCTTGTTGAACCAGTTTCATTTTCAAAGTACGCTATCACCTCATCCCAAAACCCACTCCGGTTGATAGCGTTCCCTCTAGCCGAATTTTCCGACACATGTATCCAAGCTTTACAAAGCGCGACCTCTTCCTCTTTTGTCCATGCTTCGACCTTTTTGGTTGCAACATTATTGCTATTCTCCTTTGTAGCCCGTTTTGAACCCTTCTTTGATTTGACGGGTGACGTCTCTTCGACATCGTCTTCAATACGAATAGAACCGTGGTATGAACCGTGCCCCGAGCCTTGGCCCATCGAAGCATCTTGAGTCGGGTATTTTTGAGACGTGTAGTTTTGAGGAGGGAATTCCATAAAATGATCAAAATCCATATCAAGATTAACACCATGAAGCGGTGAAAACGAGTGATTAGGTTGGGAAGATTGGGATAAATCCATGTTATGATGATATGACGACCCGCTTGGTGATTGGTTTTGATTGATACTAGGACGACCCGGTGGGAAATATGGAGGATTGACGTAAAATGGGTTTTGATTTTGGTTGGGTTGTGGTAGTCGTGTTTCATATTCAAAACCGGGTGCTCGAAAACGAATACCCCGATTTTGTGGTGGTGTTACACCGGTTAATTCAAACGGTGGATCCGAAGAGAAATTCAAGTTCGGGGAATTTTGGGGAAGTCGGGATCGTCGGTTTTTTGATATGGGGCTTTTCTTTGTGACATGATGAATACTGATGAGAGGTTGTTTGAATTGTGTTTGAAACTGTGTGTTTAAAAATGTATTTGAGGTTGGTATTTATAATGTTGTAAAAGTCCTAAAGTTTATTTTTTTTTATTTTTTTCTTTTTCTTTTTTTTTTTTTTTTTACAAACGGTACATTTTTTTGGCTTTATCTTGCTTTGATACTCGGTTGAATGGGCAACCTAGTTCATTCCAACCTTCCCCTCAACCTTGGACAACCGATCACCCCACAATGCCTCAACCTAGCTCAACCGAACACTCAACCCAATCGGTTGACCTCCCATTGTGGTCAGCCTAAAGACAGTAGTTTGGATTTTATTCACAATGGTGATTTGGGTCACTTGTGACACATTAGCTTTTTATCACCGACAATCTAACGATGACCTAGTTGTCACAGTGGTGACCTAGTTATTCTTTTCTTTTTTTTTCTTTCTTTAAATTCAAATATTTTAACAACAACATTAAACTTCATTAATAATAAAAATATTACATAAATCATACAATACGATACGGTTAAAAAACATACAACCTAAAATATACTACGATATGAAATACATAAACATATCCTAATCTGAATGCTCCCCGCATGCAGAATCATACGAAGGAGACCGATAACCAGCAAATTCCTCGATGTAAACCAAACGATCTTCTTCCGCCTTTCTTGCTTTCTCATCATCCTCGTCTGCATAACCTAGCCCAATTTGAGTCAGCTAAGGTTGCTCAACAAATCTAGGTCTAGCAGACGAACTTGATGCACTCACACCAACGGTTGTGTTCTCCCTATAGCTCCAAGTGATTTTGGTGCTGATGTTGTTCTGTATCTGTTGAACACACCCCCACAACGTGTCAGCAATGTCGTCGCCTTTGCAGGCTCCATCAAAAATTTACCAATCACAGCTTTTCTTCCAGGTGAAATGTCGTTGCGAATCGCGTATTGTACTCTCAAACGTTGCTTCTCTGCCTTTGCGAGATCAAACTGCTTGATAACACCGATAATAGCGTTTTGTCGAGCCGCATCGTCTTCTTCGCATTCTTTTTTAACATACGTTTGCATTTGTTCGACGGAATGAGGGAGACGACAAGCCATAATAAATTTGTGTTGATAGAATTGTGTTTGAAAATGTGTGTTTAAAAATGTGTTTGGGGTTGGTATTTATAATGTTGTAAAAGTGGTAAGGTTTTTTTGTTTTTTTTTGTTTTTTTGTTTTTTTTAAATACCAAACGTTCATTTTTTTGTCCATACATGTGTTTCAAATTCTGTTGCCAAGCCGAACTAGGTTGTGCCTTTGTTGATGCTCGACCGAACCCAACCTTTTGTCCACAGTGGTGTCGACCTAGGTTGACCAACCACAACCGAACCACCCAACCGATATAGTGTGCACAGCCTAATACGAAGTAATTCATGTTTAAAAAACCTAATATTTTCACATTATTATCATATCATCATTCATTACATCATAAAATTTACAATCAAATAGCCGTAATGGTAATCAATTTTTAATATGTTGGTCAAAAATTTTGGTTGAAGATAAAACAATACATATATAATTAAAAATAAAACTTTTAAAAACTATATATAATTGTTTGAAATTTCATTCAACATTTTATCTTATATGTTACTTTTTAATTTTTATTAAAAAATGAGCAAAATAAAATTCAATGTATATCAAATGAAACCCAGTCTTCTTATGAATACTCAAAGTTATGTTGATATATTAATTATGTGTTATACGTATTATATACTCTGTAATATATAATTACGACCCTCGTTAACTCAAATTCCTGACTTCATCTCTGTCAGTAACCAATAAATAATACATATCTAGGTATTTTGACGTACGGTCACTTCGAGAACCAACACAAAGGTTACCATTACTAAATATAAACGTATACGTGATTTTCACTACATAAATCACATTTCTCGCGAAAAAAGTAGTGAAGGAGGGTGATTTTAGCGTAAATCTTATGATTTTTTTCCATCTTGGTATATATCTCTAAAAGCAGAGGTATTGTTATCTGATATAGTTTACACATGTTATTTGTGGCCTTAATAGTAGCCCCGATGATATACCGTTATCTTGGCCATGTGAAAATGCGCTCTACACATACTTAATGAGACCACTCTCGTAGCAAAATTTGACACATTATCAATTAATCAGAAGGTTTGCACCATAAGGTTGTTCCCATTTAGAGCCATTTTCGACATGGCCACGATCAAAGCATATATTATCAGGCCACAAATGTGTCATTCGGTAACATGTATAAACCATCTAGGTTAATAGGTTTGTGGCCTTCCAAAATTTGATAACTTTTATCATAATGCATTTTGTATTCTTCAAAAGTTAATATAAACTCAGCCTTCTCAAAAGAAATGTTAAGTTTCGCTAATGTCTAGACTCATGTAATTTAGACCCTTTCCATATTTCTTTTATGTCAGTTTGAAAGTTTTGTGTGAAAGTCATTCCGTTGGTAACCATTTTTTTTAGAACGGCAAATTTTATTCAAACCTAGCAAGGCGCTAGAAAAAGATTACAAAGAGTAGTCCTCTAAAAGATTCATAATCCAATTGTTCCAAGAAATGGAAGACAATTTGTTTCTAGTAGAGAACCATCTAAATGAACAATCGACAATCTTGTCAAAAATTAAATTACGTTTAGGAAGATCAGTGCCGAATATCGTCTCGTTGCGAAAATTCCATAAGGACCACATAACCACGCCGCAAATGACTTCCAAAATAACTTTCTTTTTGGAGGGAAAATCATCAATCCAAACATACAGATCCTGGATGTTGGAAATAGTTGGAAGAGAAAGATCTAACCAATGTAGGACACGGTTCCAAACCGTTGTAGCCAAAGAGCAGGTCCACAAAGTATGTAGAGAGGTTTCAATCCCTTGATCGCAAGTTGGACAGGAAATAGAGGCAATGTCTATTCCTTTTCGGCTAAGATTCCATCTAGAAGGGAGACGGTCTCGAAGGGTCCTCCAGATAAAAATATTAATCTTTTTAGGAAGTAATCTGTTCCATCTTGTTTCATGACCTCCATCGGGCAGAAAATGATTATCGATGTGTTTGCGAGCATTTTTAACCAAGAACTCAGGAGGTTTAATGCACCAAACCCAAACATCCGCAGAATCAGAAAGAGTTATACCATATAGCATGTTGTGCAAAGTGGCTAGCTGGATAGCATTTGTACCGCTATTGATATTACGGGACCATGAAAAATTCCAGCCTTGATTCCAGCAGTCACGAATCAAAATATCTTTGTTCTTAGTAAGGCGATAGAGGCGAGGGAACTGATTTCAGAGAGATGTGTTGCCGATCCATGTGTCATGCCAAAATTTTGTAGAAGTACCACTATTGACACGCCTCTTTATTGAAGAATGAGGAATGTAACCTTTGTCGTGCATAGTGTTGATGGATCCAATAATTCTGCCCCAAACTCCATTGGTTTTTATGTGACTAAAAAAAAGAGGAAGCATCCTCGTTAGTACCATGAATAGCGACAATCAATCGAGCCCAAAGAGCTTGAGGGTTGTTAAGAAAACGCCAACACCATTTTTAATAAGGGCATAGCAATGAGAAATTGGTAGAGCTTGGTTATGTTGAACCACTTAAATCAAAGGTTAGATTTGGCAACAAGTATTTGGAAGTGTTTAAGAATGACAAGCGATAAGTATTTTAGATAAAAAGCTTGTTTGGCAATACTTTAACAAGCGTTTGAATGTTGTGTTACTGCTCAAATCTAAAATGCTTCTTGAAAAAGCATTTCATAATAAATGGCGAAACTCTTTAGGGCAGGGGAGAGTCCCGACCCTTCCAAAAGTTGCGGTAACTAGTGTAATATTATAGGTTATAGGGGTAATTTAGTTGAGAATACAAACAAATCTCTGATTCGGCCCCTTCAAAATAAATTCGGCCCTCCAAAATAAATGTTCAAGTTCCGTCATTGTCTAGAATTGCTCTAAGTATTTGGTTTCTGAAATTACATATCTCATTAATTGTTTAATCATTTATTTTATTCTAATGTGTATATAACATTTTCATAATTTTACACTTTATAATTATAGTACTAAACATATTTTTAATACAAACAACTACTGTTACTGATTACTACTTTTGCTTACTGCCAACGTCGTCAAAAGTAGCCGAAGTAAATAAAACATTGCCCACCACTATTAATATGGGGCTAAACTATGCAGGCACCCCACGTTCTCCTTGGCAGGCACCTCAAGTAGGGTGGGTCCCCCTTCCATACGGCGGCAGCGACTTTCTTTTTTTTTTTTTTTTTTTTTAATTTTGTGTGTAGTGTTTAATTTAGGTATATTGTATAGTGTATTTAATTTGTGTAGTGTTTTTATATGTATA
The DNA here is from genome assembly GCA_910596185.1 of Chrysanthemum makinoi. Taxonomy (NCBI): domain Eukaryota; kingdom Viridiplantae; phylum Streptophyta; class Magnoliopsida; order Asterales; family Asteraceae; genus Chrysanthemum; species Chrysanthemum makinoi. Next base: position 53,648,665 of record OU343222.1, on the reverse strand, counting down.
GTGTATTTAATTGTGTAGTGTTTTTATATGATATTTATTTTACGTTATGCTTTTTAATTGTGTGTTTGTTTCCATTTAATTAAACAATAACAATAAAACATTAAACAAGTAAAACAACAAATGTTTTCAATATTAAAATGAAATCTACTCCACATGAAGATTATTAATGTCATCTATAAGCTCATAGAGTATTCCACTCGGCTGACATGCGTGATCAACTGGATTTCTTGCCAATTCCAGTGATGCCTCCAACGTCTTTATTTTTGCCTGCAACAAATTGTTTTCAGCCAATAGCATGTTGATCGTTGTATCTTTAGTTTCGCAGTTTGAGCACTGCGTTGAAGAAGAGGCTTCACCAAAGTACTTTTGTTGAAATATTTCCTTCCACATGAAGTATCGACACCCATAGTCGCGACGTATCTTTTCTTGTTCATTATACACCGTTTTAATGGTAGACACGTTATTAGGATCCATCTCTTTTATTGAAGAAAGTATAATTCGTGGTGCTACACGCTGTTTTGTCATCTGCCTCACAAAAACTAACTCACTTTCTTTTAATCGCATGGCCTGTGAAAAACCATGCAACGAGTCTGGAAAATTATGATTATGCCTCGGACACTTAACCTTCAATATCCAACCATTAAAACGTTTTATAAATTTCGCTAGTAATCTGAATGAGCAATTACATTTGTCGGTACTAGTCTGCCGTTGAAGTTCATCTTCTAAACCTTCACGTGAAGACGTCCCATGTCTAGAACACAAAAATTCGATAGAGTACTTATAGCCCCTATCTGTTTTACTTTTTCCAATAACAATAACAAAACCAATCGATTCAGCAGTAGATCGCACCCAATTAATTAAATCAACTTCAGTACCGAACACCTATACAATATAAAAACACAACAACTTTTTTATTAATACATTTTCTTAAAAAAACTTTAAAAAAAACGTTTTCTTATAAAAACTTTTTTATAAATACTTTTTTTTATGAATACTTTTCTTATAAAAACTTTTTTATAAATACTTTTTTTATAAATACATTTTCTTAAAAAAAACTTTTAAAAAAACGTTTTCTTATAAAAACTTTTTTATAAATACTTTTTTTTATGAATACTTTTCTTATAAAAACTTTTTTATAAATACATTTTCTTAAAAAAACTTTGTAAATACATGTTTTCATAAATACATCTTTTTATTAATACTTTTACTTTTAAAAAAAAGTTTTCTTAAAAAAACTTTTAAAAAAAACGTTATTAACTTTTTTTTTATAAATACAACGTTTTTGTCTTTTAAATAGAACGTGTGTGTAGTAGATACGTGTGTGGTTTTAAATAGAACGTGTGTGTATATGTGTGTGGTTCTTAACGTGTATACGCGTTTTATTGTGAAACCGTGTGCGCACATGGTTTTCTCTTGTCTTTTCCGTTGATATTCGCTCTTTTCTCTGTCTTGTTGCAGTTGATATTCGCTCTTTTCTCTCACTTCTCTCACTCTCACCAGTACACTCTCTCTCTTAAAATATTAGATCTAACATTTTTAGATCTAAAATTTGTATCTAACAAGTATTTTACTTGTTAGATTGTTGATGCTGTGGTGGTAGTGGTGATGATGTGGTGGTAGTGGTGAGGCTGTGGTGGTTACGTATGTTTCGTTGTTAAAGTGTTTAGATCTAAAACTATTTTTAGATCTTGAAACGTATATGTTGTTAAAAACAATGAGGTTTGTAAAAAAAACGTTAATTTTTTTTTATTTTCTTAAAAAAAATGTTTCGTTGTCAAAGTTTTGTACTGTTGTGGTGATGATGTGGTGGTACTGGTGAGGCTGTGGTGGTTTCGTTGTTAAAGTTTTTAGATCTAAAACTATTTTTAGATCTTGAAACGTATATGTTGTTAAAAAAATATGAGGTTTGTAAAAAAAACGTTAAATCTGTTTGATTTTCTTAAAAAAAATGTCTCGTTGTCAAAGTTTTGTACTGTTGTGGTGATGATGTGGTGGTAGTGGTGAGGCTGTGGTGGTTACGTATGTTTCGTTGTTAAACTTTTTAGATCTAAAACTATTTTTAGATCTAAAACTTTTTTTAGATCTAAATTTTTTTTTAGATCTAAAACTTTTTTTAGATCTAAACCTTGTTTTAGATCTAAAACTTTTTTTAGATCTAAAATTTTTTTATATCTTGAAACGTATATGTTGTTAAAAAAAATATGAGGTTTGTAAAAAAAAACGTTAAATCTGTTTGATTTTCTTAAAAAAAATGTTTCGTTGTTAAAGTTTTGTACTGTTGTGGTGATGATGTGGTGGTACTGGTGAGACTGTGGTGGTTACGTATGTTTCGTTGTTAAAAAAAACTCTTTTAAGTTTTTTTAAAAAAAAAAAAAAATCATCATTGCCTTTTAGATCTAAAAATCGTTTGCTTATATGTTTGTATGTTTGTTTTGCAGGTTTGCCTGCATAGGAGGACCCTTTTGTTGTGGGCAAAGCCTACACAGGCACCTCACGTTATCCTTGGCAGGCACCCCACGTTATCCTTGGCATTACTGGATGGTAAAGTGATTCACTTTGCAACTATAATGAAAAAAACTTTGTTTTTGTATAAAAAAATTTTCATTACTGGATGGTAAAGTGACCATTCAAGGTCATTTTGCAACTTTAATGAAATAAAAAAGGAAATGATGATTTTTTTTTAAAAAAAACTTAAAAAGAGTTTTGGCGAGGCAAAACTGAATTTGCAGCCAACATGAGCTATAAAGCTAATAATCTGAGCCTTTGATAAGTTTTTACCTCTTGGTGTTAAATGGTGAACTAGACCGCTATGGTGTGATGTTGTTGTTGATCCTGACCACTAGTTGTTGTTGTTGGTTGATTGTTGTTGATCCGACCACTTGTTTGTGTTGTTGCTTTCACCTGATTATATGGGGTGCCGGCCTGGATTATGTTGTTGTTGGTTTTGTTTCTGGACCACTTGTTGGTGTAGCTTGCTTTCACCCCAGTATTGTTGTTGGTGTTGCTTTCACCCAGGTATTGTTGTTGGTGTTATTGCTTTCACCCCTGGTATTGTTGTTGGTGTTATTGCTTTCACCCTGGTATTGTTGTTGGTGTTGCTTTCACCTGGATTATATGGGTGCCTTGAGAATGTTAGTACACCTTGTGAACTTTTGAGAATCTTAGTACACCTTGTGAACTTTTGCAGTGGTAATTTGTGAGAATCATGTGCAAAACGTGTAACTTGTGTAACTTGTGAAACCTGTGAAACCTGTGAAACTGGTGAGTCTTGTGCTTGTGCAGTTGTGAAGCTTGTGCAGTTTTGTGAGGCTTGTGCAGATTTGTGAGGCTTGTGCAGTTTTGTGAGTGCAGTTTTGTGCAGTTCATGTGAACTGGTGACTTTGTGCAGTTGTGACTAAAACTTTTCCGAGGCGATGATGATTTTTGAGCCTAAAAACTTTAAAAACTTTCCGAGGCGATGATGATAAAAACCGAATGGACGGTAAAGTGAGATCAAATCTCACTTTGCAACCTTCGGGTTTGAGCCTAAAAATTTTCCGAGGCGATGATGATTTTTGAGCCTAAAAACTTTCCGAGGCGATGATGAAAACCGAATGGACGGCAAAGTGGGATAAAATCTCACTTTTGCAACCTTCGAACTGAGCCTCAAAAATTTTCCGACTACGGTTTTTTTAAAAGTTTTAAAACTGAATTTATATCATAAAAAAACATGTAAAACCAAAAAATTACTTGTAAAATTGTAAAACCAAAAAAAAAAGTTGTAAAAAAGTGGTATAAGTTATAAAAAAAACTTGTAAAAAAAACATGTAAAAAAAAGTGTATAAAAACTTGTAAAAAAATAAGTGGTAAAAAAATAAGTTGTAAAAAACTTGGACAGAAATCGGAAATTAATCATTACCAATGATTGAATACCCATGATTGGCACGGAAATCGAGGCACCCCCTTTGCAAAGTACAACCACCCCCTACCATGGAGTGCCTGCATAGGAGGACCCCCACTTAAGACAAAGTAAATAAAACAAAAAATAAAAGTTATAAAACCACTTTAAACATGGCCCACCACTATTCAAAATATTACCGACATGAGTAAAACATGAAGCAAATCTCAATTCATTAGTTTATTATCATAATAAATAATCAAATGTATGGCTAGTTGAAAAGTTATTTTCAACTCGTTATTTTTTTAAAGACAAGAGTTTGAAATTTTTGCTATCCGCTCATTTGTCCTTATATACCGAATACACTCAACATGTCAACGTTAGTGTCATATCAACATTCGAGACATCATCAAACTATTATCAAATAGCTAGTGATATTATCAAATCAATCACATAAAATATCACACTTTACGTAAAGATACCTCACGATAGACCCATAAACACACACACACACACACACACACACACTCTGATACGTTATCAAATGTAGCTTGCATGTTATTTTGACTAGATGAAAATGAAGACGTGGCCAAGCTTAGTGTTTTACTTAATTATCATTTTAGTTATATATGCATGTACTTAATATTGAAGAAGTGGTCAACACATGCACATCCCATGGAAGTTATATACGAGTATGTAAGATAGTTGGCAGTTAGAGTAGTAGTTACAATTTTTATTATAAATATGTAAGCATTGCATTTTATGAAGGAAGGAATGAAAAGTATTAAAGTCTAGTTTCCTCTCTATTATCTTGGAGTCTTGGCCGCTCTAAGGGCCTTATCCATTCCGTCTCTTTAATCTACTTCTTGGGAGATTGACCATCTCAAATCGGTCTACTATCAATGGTGCTTTCATTTACTTACTCGATACCTCCAAGACAATACCAATCTTCCCTACAAGAATCCATGGCCACCCTGGCCGACAACATATCCAAACTCGAAGTCGTCATTGCCAAACTCCTTGCCACTTCCGTCTCCACTGCCTCCCATTCCGATAGCATCTCGAAACACCTTCCCGTCACCACCAATCATTTTACACCCATCACCGAGTCACTATCTGCCCCACTATCTATCCAACTCGAAAAGCAAACTGATGTTATAGTCAATCCAACATTATACAACACCAAGGTTCTACCCTCGTTTCCACCACCACCAAGCCTCTTAATCCGACAATATACCAGCCTTCCCACTTTGTGTTTGGCGAAACTCACTGAGAACAAAAGCATTGATGAATTTTCACCCTCTAAAAGTTCACCCTTGATACATGAGTCCACAACCAACACCAAAACCGACATCATCAACACCATCATTATAAATGAGTCCAGTGATCCCACCTCCAACACCAAAACCGACATCAGTGAGACCATAACCAAAGTTGTCACAGAAATTCATGTTTCCCCATTGTCCGATTTTCCTGCCAACCCGACTCGCAAAACACCAAAACTTCGACATGATATAGCCATCATCCCTCAAACCACCATTCATGCGACTTATGGTGTTGCCACTTTCATTGATGACCACTTGACCATATTTCGTCGCCAGGAGACATTTCTGCATGGTCATCAATGTCCACCACCCAAATTTATTTTTCTTCAAACCGACCCCAAACCACCTTGGAAGCTACGTCACACGTGGTAGAAAGACATGAGCCTTGAGGACAAGGCTCGTTTTCAGGCGTTGGGTATTGATACGTGATCAAATGTAGCTTGCATGTTATTTTGACTAGATGAAGATGAAGACGTGGCCAAGCTTAGTGTTTTACTTAATTATCATTTTAGTTATATATGCATGTACTTAATATTGAAGAAGTGGTCAACACATGCACATCCCATGGAAGTTATATACGAGTATGTAGGATAGTTGGCAGTTAGAGTAGTAGTTACAATTTTTATTATAAATATGTAAGCATTGCATTTTACGAAGGAAGGAATGAAAAGTATTAAAGTCTAGTTTCCTCTCTATTATCTTGGAGTCTTGGCCGCTCTAAGGGCCTTATCCATTCCGTCTCTTTAATCTACTTCTTGGGAGATTGACCATCTCAAATCGGTCTACTATCACACACACACACACAAATGCAAAAAAAAAAAAAAAAAATGGTCTGCACCCAGCGGCAGAGCAATAAAGTTATGATCGAAGAAACAAACTTTGATAACACTTAAAAACTACATTACAAATCGGTTCATTATGGGTTGAGGGATTATAAAAATACCCAAATATTAAAAAAAAAAATTACACTACATTTTTTTCGCTAGATGGCAGATCCCCACCCTACCTCTCTCCTGTCTCTGCCACTATCTGCACCACCAAACTATAACCAAAAATCCACCCCAGCGCGCGATGGTGCGAGGGGGAAGTAGGGATGGCAAAAAAACCTGAACCAGACGGGGAAATCCGAAACCCGAACTAATTAGGGCGGGGCGGGGCATGCTAATCGAGTTACGGGGCGGGTTTGGGGCTTAAACAAGGATTTTAATCGGGTTTTGTTCGGGGAGCGGGGAATCATTGCCCCGCCGCGCCGCGCCCAAATAATATATACACATATACAAATATATCTATACTTATTTAGTATTTTGTTAGTATTTACTTAATAAAAAAATTTACTCTAATATTGTTAGTTTGTTTTAACTTTGTAAGATTGCAAAATTGTGATTATAAAAACTCGTTTATTGTCATTTTTTAAGTTTTAATTTTTGGCTGTGTAATTTAACATTATTTATCTATAATACTATCGTTGAAAACTTTGTTTGTAATTGATTATTAATAGGTTCCTAATTATTCAAGTTATTGCTAACGATTTAAAAATAATAATAAATGGTGCGGCTTTCAAGAATTGCACCCAAAGAGGACAACTCGATAAAATCCCCGATTAATACGGGGTGGGTTTGGGAAGAACTTTGGTAATTGGGTTTGGAGATGAGGATGGCCGCCCCGCCCCAAACCCGCCCCGTTGCCATCCCTAGGAGGAAGGGGTAATGGTCGATTGCGCGCCAATGGTCACCACTACCAAGTGATTTAGTGACCATTACGGCTGGTCTTACCTTCCAATTGAAATTTTGACCCAAAATTTCAAAACAAATGAAACCTTTTTTGAAAACATTTTATTTTTGGGTAAAGGGGAGTAATCCTGCACCCTGGTAAAGTATATTAACCAAAAAAACAATGAAGTACAATGGATGAGAGTGAGTCCCTCATCTCAGTCCCTTAGGACAAGACCAAACCACTATATAAGAATGACAGGCCATTCTTATAACTTACAAATCCAAATAACTAACAATGACTAAAAATAAAAATACAATACGTCACAATTCAAATAAACACTTGAGTCTTCTTCGTCATCTTAGCGATCCAGATCTTGTACATGAAGAAACCCATAACCAAGTTTCCCCAACTTCCAAGTGTATATTCCAAACCAAATCCATTTGCGACTTCTATTAGTATTATGCATGAAGCATAATCTAATAACCTGATAAGAGTGGAATCCATAGCAAATTGACAAGCAGACATAAGTGTGATACCGAGCAAGAACATAAACATAGGGTGCCTCAACCCTAGCGTCCAGCAAATACGATCCCAAGACCAAGATCGAATCAGCAAATACGCTTTGAGAGCAGCACGATCAAAACCCTACCGAGAGGGTAATATGTAAACAAATAACACGCTTGCCATCAGATAAATCATCAATCTTGCTCCGCAAAACCAGCAGAAACAGATCGAACCATCAGTAGGTATATCGAATCCCTACACCTACAATAACATAACTTCCATCTCTCCCTTAACCCACGTACACACTTCATCAATCTGATTAACAGAGCACGCAGCCAACATACAAACCCTAATAAGGGATACCATAAAGAATAACGTGAGTATAATCATCACAAACCTGTGAAAAAATAAATAGAACCCTATTACAAGGGAACTATTATCGTTAAGCAAAAAGCACCATAATCATAAACAAAGTCGAAACCATAAAAGGGTTTCTTATAGCATTAACGACCAGCAAACATAACCAAACCACCTCACATATATTATGATAAGCTTGATGAGGCACAAAACCGAACCATAAACATACCTAAATCCCAAACAGAATAACGACAATCCTAACAAATAGGAAAATCGACAGCAAGAAAAAGAATTTTAGGGTTTCGGCAACAAAAAACCCAGATCGTACATTAAAGATATAACCTTGTAGAATACCATACGATTGAACCCAAGAACGATTAGGGTTTAAAAGAAAAGAGACGAAATCAGAAGATGTAGTGAATTAATAATAATGACACACCCCGTCCCAGAAGATAACTACCTTTAATCCGATTGCATATCATTCACAAGAACAATAGAGAGGCGGAATTAAAGGCAGTTTTTTGATCGGAAAATAGGGGATAGGGTGGCCGGATTTCGCCTCCTAGGGGAGAGAAAGTTAGGGTTATTTTTTGAAAACATTTTAGGTTAAGTAGCTCAATGTTAACTTATGACACATTGCTAGACAAATTTTATTGATTTAGCAAACATTTTATGATATCTAACTAGTCTCTTGAAAATGATGTTAAATGTTATGTTTGACAGATACTAACAGAATTTGGGATAGGAAGGGTGGTATGGTCGAAAAGCAACAACTTTAACGAGAGTGATATCGTTACTAACCCCTTTTCACCTATCGCCGAGTATTCTGTGGTACCATCAGATTTCCTTAGAAAGATTGATCCAACAACGAACATCGGTTTGCCTAATTACATAAACTGTCTTGGTAAATACTTGACCTTTCATGTATAATGTAGTTTTTGTTATTACTCTATTTATGCTAAAATAAATAGATATTCTGTATGATTTGATACTTATATCTTATCATATGTCATGATACCCACATGTTTTTAATAATGAGAAGGTGAAAAATGATGCCATCGTTTACTAAACAAATTATTCTCTTTGTTGGATACAGTACAAATAGAACCATGCTATATTTTAGAGTAAATTTCAAAAATCGTTTTCGTGGTTTGGGTAAATTGCAAGTTTTGTCCCTAACTTTTCGAAAATGCAAGCACCGTCTTTGTGGAGAACTCTGGGTAGCAATTTTCGACAAGAGCATTTAGTCATTTTACTTTGGACATGGACGAAAACTGCAACTCAAAGTTCCTCGCATGAACGATGCATGCACTTTCAAAAGGTTAAGGACGAAACTTGCAATTTGGTCAAACTAAAAGGACGTTTTTTTTGCTATTTACTCTATTTTTTAATTAGACTAAAAATATTTCAAAATTGAACTTAAAGTGAACTGCAAGAGGTGTCCTTATAATTTGGCCACATTATAGGCATGATTTTTATAGCTTCAGTAGACGCAATTCCGAAATCAATTATAACACCTTTGTCTACTCTTTCGAAGTTGCAAACTTGCAATGGCTGGGCCTGTAATTAGGCCGGCGTCACAGCAACACAATAGTTTTAGGCTTTTTGCAAATTTAACCTATAATTTAAATAGACCATTGCAAGTGTTAATTATTGAAATGATATTCTAATGAGTTAAACCTATTAATGCATGAGATAAAAGGACTACCGGGGTTTACCGCATGGATCGGGATACAGGTGATCGGGAACCCTGCACCTTGATCGAATGTGTTTATATCTTCAGCGGCCGGAGGTGTTGGAATGTTTGCCGGACAGCTTGCTAAACTTAAGGGATGTCGAGTTGTTGGAAGCACTGATGAAAAGGTACTACGGGGTTTAGGATTGCATATACTAAAGTGCTTGTGCTTATGGTTAATAAAATATTATAAGATAATCAATCTCTCATGTTTATACGAAAAGTGCTTATTTCATCAAAAGGTAAATCATTAACCACTTAACAGTCCAAAATTCCAAATACTTGAAGATGTTTTTCCCTTATAATATGCAACAAGGAAATAAGCATTCACGTCTTTTTGACAATTGATCGTGAGTTTGAGAAAAATTTGCTTGTATGGAGTGTAAATCAATGCGACATAATTCTGAATATTCTACTTCTAAAAAAAATACAGGTTCAAATATTGAAGGACGAATTTGGATACGATGAGGCATTCAACTATCGCAAAGAATCAGATTTTGATGCGGCATTGGCCTGGTAAGTTGAAATTGCTGATACATAACACATAACTGTTCAACAGTTAGACCAGTCTAGTAGTCTTTATACACATTTTACTATAGCCTTTGCAATATTTACAAACCACATATTATTTCGCATGAAAATTTTCTGTGGAGACAACGCAAAATCTTATAGAATCGTCGCAAATGAATTTTTAAAATAGACCAGTTATCTTGGTATTTACAAAGCAAAATGTAGGTATTTTCCAAATGGGATAGATATGTACTTGGACAATGTTGGGGGAAAAATGCTTGAAGAAGTTCTTAACCATGTCAACAAAGCTGCCCACATCGCCATCACTGGGATGATGTCTCAGTACAACACAGTAAGTCACTTCTATATGATAATTTGATTCATGTTATACTATCTTGTCAGTTAACATTATAATTTTTTTACGATGAAGATACCCGCGGAAAGAGAAGGGGTAAATAGCCTATTAAATATGGTCGGAAAAGACGTAAAGATGGAGGGCTTTCTCTGTGGTTCCTATTTGAATCGGTTTGGAGAGTTTGTGACTCTGATGGAAACATACTTGAAAGAAGAGAAGATAAAATCTAAGCACAAGATGTATCAAGGGATTGAGAGTTTCTTAGAGAGCTTCGCTTCTATCTTCTCGAGCTCCAACATGGGCAAAGTCATTGTTCAAGTTGCTTCGTGATCGAAATATGTGAACTATTTTCCAGTATCATATCGAATCTATGTTTGTTCTAATAAATTTAAGTTATTAAAATGATTACATTATATAAAATGTATGCTACCATATTAATCGCAGGATGCGGTTCTCTAGTTAAGAAGACTGAAATGAAATTTAGGGGATCGTTATTGGAGAACACTACAACAATCGGATGGACGGGCGAGGAGACTTTCGCCGGGGACACGAAGTCCCCGGCGAAAGTCACTAAACGACAAAATTGAATCTGACGTGGCACATGAATTCGCAGACTTGTTGTGGAAAATTCAACGCATACTTTCCGCGGGGACATGTTCCCGGCAAAAGTTAGCTGGATTTTGACCGGATAGTCAAAATTCAACGCAATCTTTCTCCGGGGACGAGTCACCGCTAAAAGCGTGTTTTACGTTCACCAAACTTTGACCAAAGTCCAAAGCATGCTAATTGTACGCAGGAAAATTCCCGCCAAACCTTTCCCCGGGGACATGTGCCCGGCAAAAGTAATATTTGAAAAAATACACTTTATTGCAACTATTAATACATAATTGATAACATCAAATAGTCCTGAATATTAAGTGTCAATTTCCCCCGATAATGCTCGTTATTTATATCATTTATATGTATTTACGCTTGTTTTCCATTGTTTTCCACTTTCAGGTAAATTACGAGCATTTGAGCTAAAGAGACGCGGAAATGGAAACATTACTAAAGATTTATCACAGTATGCTTATTTTGAAGAAGTAAAGGCGTAACTCATCTCTCACATTACGCCGTAACTATTGCGTGACCCAGAAGTCCAAATTATCAAGAGGTTAAGGCGTAACTCTTCCCAAAGGTTACGACGTAACTCCATTAGGTCAAAAGAGGTTCCACGCCGCTGATACTTACGCCGTAACTACTGCATCACTTACGACGTAACCGAGTTTATCGAAGACTACGGCGTAACCACTTATAAGGTTACGCCGTAACTAGCAGATTTAGTGCATTTACGGAGAAATAGAAGGTTACGACGTAACTCATCTATTGGTTACGACGTAACCCAAACCTGGCCTATAAATACCCCATGAATTCCAGCATTTCAAAGCATCCCATTCCACACACAACACTCTAAGAACGTGGGAAAAAGCTCAAGGCAGGTCTAGGGAAGCATACGGAGCTGTTTCCAAGGGAGAAGTCACACCATTATGATAAGCATTAGCGTTTATTATTTCTTTTACTTTCAATTCATGTATTTCGTACCTTTGAATATTGAATTGATTTGCATGATTAATATGAGCGGCTAAGCACCCTTTGGTGTTAGCCTAGTTATGATTCGTTAATTGTTTTGTTTGCGTTTACCTTTACTTCCGTACAATTATTTCTAAGTGTATGCATGCATAGTTCTTGGTAGTTACCCTTGGTTCGGTAGTTTTGAATGGCGATAGAGGTCAATTGCCTAGGAGATATGACCAACTGACCCTAGGTGAGCGGACTGAGACGGGAAGGGTAAGATATGACCAACTGACGACCCTTTCTACTTGTGCGATTTGACCAACTGATCACCTATCGCTTGGATGAACTTAAGAATTGGGGGGTGTAGTGTCTAAGTTCCTAATGGCCGGGCACTCACTATTTAGAATCTAGCATGTAGCGGTACTTAATGACTCGGCTTAGGGACCAGGAACAACAGGACTTATGACGGTGCGCCTGATTTCTCCTGTGGTGGCATCTTTGCTGATAGGTTAGGGCGAATTGACCAAATGTTGTCCTCTCGAATTTAACCCCACCTGAAGTAATTGGAAGTAGGTAGACGTAGACATAACTAGCTAGGAGGATTAACTAGGTTAGCACCACTATTCCTCTATTGATTTCCCTTTACCATTTATTTGCTTTTAATTTATATTCTGCATTAGTAGTTTAATTAATTAAATCCCTATCAAAACCATTATTATTCTGTGACAATTAGACTTAGTAATAATCCAACACACATAGCTCTTGAGACGACCTCGGCTTTACCATTTACTACACTACACACGACCGGGTACACTACCCGTTAGTGCATTAGGGTAGACCATGGGTATAGCGAGACACTATAAATATTAAGACATGGTCAGTAAAACCTGCATCAAGTTTTTGGCGCCGCTGCCGGGGAGCTATATTAGGATTAATATTGAGTCTTTCATTTCATTTTTAAACTTTTCTCACGATCATATTTCAAGTTTTCAGGTACCATGGAAGTTGTTAACATCGATGACCTCACTCTTGAGGAATACTTGGCGTTGACTAGAGCAGATCAAGGGCCAGGTCTCGTAAGACCGGCAATCGGAGCGGATGTTCGTTTCGAGATTAAAGACAAATTTATGAGGGAACTTCGCGCTAACCCATTTTCAAGAAACAGGGACAAAGACGCATATTAGCACGTTGAAAATGTCCTATACATCGCTAGCCTTTTCAACATTCCGGGCGTGTCTCATGATGCTGTTAGGCTCAGGGTCTTCCCAATGACTCTCACTGGAGCAGCCAGAAGATGGATCGAAAGATTGCCCGCCGAGAGAGTTAATACTTGGGCGCTACTAAAAAAACACTTTATTCAAAGATATTGCCCGCCATCAAAGATTTCTAATCAACTCTTGGAGATCCACAATTTCAAACAAGAAGACGACGAAACTCTGTATCAAGCTTGGGACAGATACAACGATCTTCTTTATAAGTGTCCTACCAATGATCTAAATAACCAGCAGAAGGTCAATATTTTCTACAAAGGAATAAATGTAACTACAAGACAGATGCTGGACTATCAAGGACCTATCCCAAACATGACTCCTACTACTGCAATTGAAGCCATTCAAAAAATGGCGGACCATTCTCAAAAATGGCACGACTGTGGAAGTAATAGAAACCAAGGCGGAAGTTTCGACGGAATTGCAACAATAGCTAGTAAACTTGAAAATCTCGGTAGAGATATGCTGAAAATCAAAGAAACTGTTCATGCCATCCAAGTCGGCTGCGAAAATTGTGGTGGGGGACATTTGACTAAAAACTGTCCTAAAGTCAACAAGGAAGATACGATCGAGGAAGCTAAATACGGAGAGAATATGCCTTTCTACGGGGATAATCGTAATGGGTTTCGTGGAGGACCCCCACCGTATTAAGAGCGTAATGAGAGAAGAGCTAACCTAGAAGGAATTATCAACAAGTACCTTTTGGACACTACCAAGAGGCAAAAGGAGCAAGAAGAATGACTTAAGAATTTCCAAGATAACACGAACAAAAGCCTCGCGTCCCATGAAACATCGCTTAAGAACTTGGAAACTCTAATTGGAAAGCTTGGCGACGAGGTTCAAAGAAGGAGCGAAGAACAAAAGATCAATTCCACTATATGTAAGGCTCAGGTTCTCGACAACAACAAGTGTTCTGATGAGTCGGATACTGATGGCGAAAGTGAGTTACGCCGTAATCACACTCCAGAATTACGGCGTAACCCAAATTCAAGCAAAGACATGGGCGCCAAGGACAACAACCCTAAAAGAAGGAGTCATTGGTGTAAGAATATTGCAATTGATGATGGAGAATGTTACAGTTTGTGGGCCTCATGTGATCCTTGGAAAACCTGCGATGGTGGTGTTGATAAGGAAAGGATAAAAGATGACAGATACAAATGGACTACACTAAACGACGAAGAAAGGTTAGCCAAGTTCTCAATTAACGAAGTGGAAGGGCCGCCCATCAAGCATTATCAGAAACCCTTACTCATCATGGAAGATGAGATTACTAACGCTGGCCAACGGCAATCCTTTTCGTGATTATTGCAACGGAGGAGGTAATGTGAAGAACGAAGTTTGGATATTCCCACACGAATCTGGGAGACACGACGTTGATTTTGGAAATCTATCATTCAGTGATTGGTATTCAATAAGGTTCGGGGACGCGATAATTAATTCAACTCTATTCAGAAATCTGGAACTGAAATATGAGAAACACATTCTTCGAGGAAAAACCATTAAGCCCCTCGATGATATTCCTTTTGAAGATGACTATGACGAAGGAGTTCGGAATCATTGGTGCGAACAAATTAAAACCAGCAACGGAAAAGTTTGGGGAAGACGAATTCCTTTGGACTTCGACTAATGATTCCGAAAGAACAGAACTGCCTTGGCCAGATGATCTCGGATTCGACGATTGGATCAAAATCAAATACGGAAAAATTGACGCGTTAACTAAAACGAAAATCTGGGAAGGGTGTATGAGTAAAAATCAACCTAACAATGAAGCTCCTAATGAAAAACCAGAAGATGACACCAAAGGCTCAGTAAACAATGAAAAATGCAAGCAAATTCCCAACCAACTTGAAGATACCGATTCCGACAATGATTTCGATCGATCTCGAGTTGCAAGGCGAAGACGGTTTCATCGACCCAAATGATGAGATACATGAGAAACGAAGATGCAAGCTTCTTGGCATCCCATTTAAGAGGCCACCTCCTATTATAGCCGAAAAATTTGAGTTTACGCGATACCATTTGGGGCCTGAAGAAATTTTTTGCAAGATACGGAAAATTGAAACCAAAGAATATCTGCGACCGCAACAAATGTCGGATGGGTTAGGCGTAACTTAATGAAAGACGTAATGAAGTCGGGATGTCCAAAGACCCCATAGAGCCCTGGCGGCTCTGAGTCTAACTTAAAGACTCGTTAATAAAGAAAAGTGCTCTTCTGGGAGACAACCCGAATTATCCCTTTCTTTTGTTTTATTTCCTTTCTGTTGGATTTTGTATTTTCTAACCATTTTTTGCAGGAGACAAAGAAGTAATTACTGCTGCAGTTGCAGATCTGAACAGAGTTACGGCGTAACTCATCTTGGTGATTACGCCGTAACCAACATTCTAGCAGCAGAATTCTTGACGCGTACCAACGGGCGTAATACCATCTCAGTGGTTACTCCGAACTATTCGCTTCACACTCATACCAGGTTTTGCCAGCACGGGCGTATCCTCTCATAGGAGTTACGACGTAACTCTCCTCTGCTTTAATTCTTTCATTTTAAAGCACAGTAACCTTGTATTAGTTTTTAAATGAACTTTGTGGGTGTGTTCCCTGTAAACCCTCACGAGACTTCACTCGTCCACTTGGGACACCAAGTGGTTTAAAAGGCTTGTTGCATTCGGTAAATGCAACCGTGATTCCTACGAAAGTGCGTTAGGTTTATTTTTCATTTTATTTCTTTTTAGAATTATGCTTGTCGGTATTGTGATTTCAGGGATTGAAGTTTGTTCATGACGTTTAAACGAAGGCACGGTTCTTTCTCATGGGCCTTCTTCTTTTTGGAGCAAATTTCAGGGAAGTTCTCGCTCTAATTCTACCTTTCTCTTCACCTTTATTTTAATGCCTAGTACAAGAGGGACTTTGTACAATTCAAGTGGGGGGACGGGAGTAGAATTATCTCTTGAACTAAATTTCGCCCTCATTTTTCTAGTTTATTTTGAAAAATTATGCCATTTTTAAAATTTTGACATGTTTTTCCGAACCTAACTAGATTAGACCTTAGCCGAGCACATACAACCCTTGACATAACATGGTGAGATTAGCCTTATCCGTTTCCTATATTTTACCCCAAATCCACCAAATTATAAGTGTGTCGGTAGCTTGTAAACTTTAGAACTTGGCATTTGCATCTTTTCGAGACCATAGACGAGGTTTGTTGAGTTAGCTAGATGTATTTGGAATTTTCAGTTTTAGAAGGCAATATTATAGGATTATCACCCAAACAGCCTACCATTGTGAGTCTATCGATTAGTCACCTCGACTTTTCGACCCCCATGTGAAACCCTTTTGTTGCACTCCCCTTTAGTGCAAGATACCCCTAGATACACCCTTCTGAGCCATTCCTTTTATTTTGTCAACCCAATATATTGTTTCGTTACACCCTTACACCTTAGCCTACCCTGTAGTCTTTATTTGCAATTGGGAAGTCATCATTTGCCTAAGTTCAAGGTTCGAGTGGAAAGGTTTGGAAATCACACTTTCATCGACAACAATTATGAAGATCATTGTAGACCCCCCGAATTCCCATTGTTCATCTCAAGTGGGGGGATGTTATGTTATTATGTTATGTTCAAAAAAAAATTGTGTGATTCGAAAAAAAAAATAGTTGATTGAGTTATTGTAAAGTGCGATGTTATAAGCACTATAGTATGAGCTTTATTGTTTAGTATCGAGGAGGTCACCTCGGTCACATTAGAAGATTGGAGTTGGAGTTATACCAACTGAAGAAGAAAAGGTAGTGTGCCCATCACGACGTCCTCTAATGACACATCTACCTTGCATTTCATGATCCGGTCTCTAGACTTCTAAGCTTGAAATTTGGGCGGACGGTAAGTGGTGATGACTTAGTTATAGATTTAGACTACCTGCTTGTTTTTCATTTTACACCAATTATATATCCCATGTCTTATCCTACCCTTTAGTCATGAAGCGTGTCTAGGTGATGCATGCGAGCAATCTTTGGTGTCTTGGCCATGGATTTGGCCATGTATCATTGATTTTGTCCACTTCACGGACATGTTAGTAATGATGAGTTACCCCTTAACCTTTGTCGTGTCTACCCATATTGCCTTCGAGAATTGTTTAGCCCTTAACTCTAGTGGTGGAGATTTGTGTAACCACCAAGCTTATGATAGAATACATGCTATGACTGTGCGATTGAGTGATCACCCCAAAATTGAAACTTAGAATAGTTGAGAGATTTGAGTGTTTGTTCCCCTTTCGTGAGGTGTTCGGCTTTGTTTTATTCTAGCATAAGGGATTTGTAAACTCATATTTTCCATGTTTTGGGAGATATCTTTTTAGGAATCTATCTAATAAGGTCTACTTGAGGGCAAGTAGAGTTCAAGTGGGGGGATATTTGATAACATCAAATAGTCCTAAATATTAAGTGTCAATTTCCCCCGATAATGCTCGTTATTTATATCATTTATATGGATTTACGCTTGTTTTCCATTGTTTTCTACTTTCAGGTAAATTACGAGCATTGGAGCTAAAGAGACGCGGAAATGGAAACATTACTAAAGATTTATCACAGTACGCTTATTTTGAAGAAGTTACGGCGTAACTCATCTCTCACATTACGCCGTAACTATTGCGTGACCCAGAATTCCAACTTATCAAGAGGTTACGGCGTAACTCTTCCCAAAGGTTATGACGTAACTCCATTAGCACACCGCTGATACTTACGCCGTAACTACTGCATCACTTACGATGTAACCGAGTTTATCGAAGACTACGGCGTAACCACTTATAAGGTTACGCCATAACTAGCAGATCTATTGCATTTACGGAGAAATAGAAGGTTACGTCTGATAACGCTACACGCGTCGTTCGGGGTCAAAGGAACTTCCTTTTCTTCGAGCATGTTTTATAACACCCTAGGCAGTGAACCTAATCGTTGTAGTGTAGTATTAGGTAAGCACGTATTGATATCGTTCTTAGGGGGAATAGGAATGCTAGTGAGAAGTTACTACGCTAAGGTTGGGGTTGAGGAAGATTATTTTTTTATCTTTTTATGTTTTTTTAGGAAATGGAAATGTACGAATCTCGGGGTTTGGATTTGGGGGTTGGTATTTCTACCGATTACTCTACTATCTATTTATCTAATTAACTAAGGTGAGGGTAGTCTATGTCTAATTATTGTGTGCTCGTATGATAGTTTAAAAATGTGTTCACTTAGGTTTTATTACTCCTTAATTATCTCCTATTGATGGTTGAATTGTCACGTCCTTATTCTTAATTGCGTTGTGTGTCTAAAGTCGTAGGGTATGCGTTTATCCCTAACTCTTTGAACTTACCAAAGGGTCTCGTCTACAAAATCTCTAGGATTTATACACTCAAACTCTAAGGCACTCCTTGTATGGTTTAGCCTACAACTACTCTAGGTGTTATAGTCTAAGGTTCACAAAGATTAATCAAGCATTAACTACACAACGAATGACCTATCGCATTGCTAGATCATTAACAATTAAGATAAGAGACAACCAATCAATATTCAATAATTAAGTTTCATATTCCCTAAGCAAACACACAAGTAAATTAGCCGGACATGGAGAACATGCAAGCATACACACAAATAATTGAAGACATAATTGAATTAATGAAGTAAAACACTTATCTTGATGTAAGATAGGGTTTGGAACCCTAAAATACTGTACAAGACAGCCTTGGTTCGGTTTAGGTTTTTACTCCAAAAGACTACACACTCAATACTGAAAAATTTGGATTCTATATATAAGATTACATGTGCGACGCTGCCACCTTATGATTTGTGACACTGTCAGTCGCGCCATTAGGGTTTCGTCTTGGCCACGTTAGACTTGCGACGGCGTCACCTTGTGCTTGCGACGCCGTCCTCTTCACCAATTATGACGCCACCGTCTGGATCAAATCTAGGCCGTCTGAGTTGCGACGGCCTACTCTTTAAAGCTTGACACCGTCACTTGAAAATAAGAAATTTGACTTCTGTCCCGTCACAAAATGCTCCGACGGCGTCACAGTTAAGCAGTGACGCTGTCACCTTGTACTTCAGCAGCTTGAGTGTCTCGATTTCTTGACTTTGGCCATTTTCTTCGTATATTCGCGCCTTTTCGTCCAAAAAAGTGCCATTACAGCAATTTACCTTCAAGAGACCTAAAAAGTGAAAAGGAACGATATTAAGTAATAACGGATACAAAAAGTGATCAAATAAGGGCTTAAATGACCCCTCGAAAAGGTACATTTTAAAACCTTATCAAATATCCCTACACTTGATATTTGCTTGTCCTCAAGCAAATGTGCTTTTAGCCAATTAATTTATAAGTTAGGGGTCATGAAGCATTGGTTTAAAACAGTCCACAACACATATAAGCCCCGCAAAAGTCATAACAAGCACAGAAATTACATACTAGCACCTCACATGGGGTGTTTGGATACTCACATCTCTCTCGGGTGTATATGAAATATAACAAGTTGGAAATGGAAGATAAACACTCATTAACCGGTCCTAGTACATAGATTACCATAAGCTTGAGAATAGATCAAACCTCCAACGCTTTGGCGTAAGCACCTAGGAAAGACTATCAAAGAGGTCTTTAAAGGGTTGTAATGTTAGGCTTACGGTAAGGAAACAAAAGGGTTTGGTGGGATAGGCTATTTAGTGGTGGCATGTCAAAAATCTTTATGTTACAAGCATACGAAAAATGGCGTTGCTAAGCCAAGACTCGACACTCTAAACTCTAGATAACTGAAACAAACAAACATAAATTTAAAGATAGATGTAGGATGGTAGCCCGTATGTAATTTTTTTTTTTTTTTTTTAACACTCTTTTTTTTTTCTCTTTTTCTATTTTTTTCGATTTTTTTTTCATACACTTTTACTCTACCATCCTCTACGGTAACATCAAAATGATAGGGATTTATAGGCACATCCCTACACTTGAGTTTTTATTACTCTAACACTAATTTGACCCGAATTGAAAAGATCAAAACACTTGGGTACGTTATTACGCAAATAAGGGAATTTAACGTTCCCTTCAATCATTTCATAAACTTTAACTTTTTCCCATTAGTCCCAATCGTCCCAAAACTGTGTACAAAGGATATGACTCGACTTAGCAACTCATGTAAGCTACTAGATAATTGAACTAAGGGTTTAGGGTGATAACAATAATGCACTAAAAGTGAGTGCATATGATGAGTGTCTAAATACTCATCATTTTTATACTGTCTAGACTGCAAAAACATCTGAAAACACTCAGAAATACATCAAAATGATGAAAATATCACAAACAAGTGTTTTATATGTTTTAAATGCAAAAACATCAAAATCTGTGAAAAACGTATCAAGTTTGCATAATTGGCAGTTTTAGTCCCCCAAGTTTCAAAATTGTCAAATCTAGTCCCTGGTAATTCAAAAACTTGTAAAATGTCATTTAAGGTCCATGAGATTCAAAAGTTGTCAAAACAAACCCTTTAAAGTTTAAAATTTACAAAATGACAATTTTAGTCCTTAAACTTTACAAAAATGTCAAAATAGTCCCTGGGTGTTCAAAAATAGAAATTATTCAAACAACACCCTTGTATTATTAATAAATGACATAATTGGTCCTTTATGATAAGTTTAGAGAAAAATTACAAGTTTGGTCCCTGAAGTTTGAAAATTGTCAAAAATGGTCCTTGGACATTTTAAAAATGGAAAATAATCAACCTTGGTCCTTGTACTATTCATTTATGGCAGGTTTGGTCCTTGTATAAGCTTTTGGAGAACTGCAGATTGGTCCCTCAAGTTTGGCAGATTTGCAAGTTTGGTCCTTGTACTTAACTAAAGCCATTTAGACCCTTTTGTATTTAGAACCCCATCAAAACCAAAAAGAACCAGCCATATGCCTTGACCCCCATTTTGGACCCCCTGTTTATAATACACTCTGGTCAAAAATAGTCAAACGCGCCAAAAACAGGTGTTACTGTTCATCTCCTTCACACAAGCTGCAATCCCAAAACCAGAGGTGGTTTTCTCCTCTTTTTCACCTTTACACCTGTTTTTCCACTTGAATACACCTCTCTTCCACCTCCACATCCATCCAATCCTCATTAATTGGAAAAACCTGCTAATGAGAAATTTGGCGCCAAAATATCCAAATGGACGAATACGATTACTTTGACCAATCCAATGGTTGGATTGAGGTGGGAAAGATTCAGAGTCATAAGCAGAGCCTCAAAAGTCTATAAAGAAGGGATGGGTGCAATGTATCAAATCATCTAGTGTAATTTTCATTTTTATTAAGTCTTTTTAGCTTAAATTTCAATTCCTGTGTATGTTTTAATCTTAAAAACTCTGTATTTCAAGTTTGTATGTTATAATAAAGTATTTGTGAAACATTAATTCCAGTATTAAGTTATATCTCAGATTATGCAAATTTTCCTTATTTTAAAAATCTCATGAATGATCAAAGGTTGTTTGTAGATGTTCTTATGGACTGAGTAAGCCACATAAGCTCCCTAGAAAGCTTATTCAAGCTTTTAGAAACTCTAAAACTTTGTCTAGTATCAAAATCAGAAAATTCACAAAAATACCAAGAAAATATAGAGAAAATAAAAATCAATGGTGAAACATGCAAGAAAGCTGGAGCAAGGTAGATTCTGGATGGCCTTGGTATAGAGCTTATTGGTAAGCTATAGGAAGTGTATTCACAGTCCTTGTTCTTGGTTTTCATTCAAATCCATCTTGTAAGCCCTTTTGGTACATTTGGTCATTTAACTGTTTAAATCCTTAACTAGCTTAAATCTTTGTGTTTTCATACTCATTAGTATTAGTTAAGTACAATTAAGTCATAAAACCAGTAGCTTGTTCTTTAAAATTCACAGTTGATAAAAATATCATTTCCACAGTTAAATTAGCTTAGTGTAATTTCTTGATCTTATGTTGTTATTGTTGTTATTTAATGTTTATTTAGTCTTACTTAGTGATAATATTAGGTCTGCAATCAATAACATGGTCCAAATCTGTGTTTTGACTTGAAAAATATCAAAACAGTTTCAATAAGTGTTGTTTGGATTATCTTGTTTGACTGTGCTAAAGTTTGTTTAAAGCAGTGTTAATGCTTGTTCTGTGTCACAATAGGTCTTACTATCTCATTTCAATAAGAAGAACCAGTGTTTGTTCATTAAAAAGTCAAACTTTCCTTTAATCTCATATTACTTAGTCAACAAGTTAGGATTTCAAGATCAAAACTCATCATATCTGTTTAAAACTTGGTAAGTTAGCTTATTATAGTCTCATTACACCTTAACATAACATAATCAGTGCATAAGATTGATTTAAAGTTCATTAAAGTCAACTTTACTTCATTTTCTTAAAAAATCAAAAGAGTCCCCTGCTCACAGTTGGTACCCTATTTCACAAGCTCTTAGAGAGCTTATTAGTTATCCATATCTTATGCAACTTAACTTTTTGAGAAGCTCACCTAGCTGTCTCAAGGTTACAAGTGCTTATTTTGCATTCCTAGCTTATTTAAATAGCCTGCTAGTGCTTATAAGTTGTCCCAATTTCAAAGCAATCACTGAGTCATACTCAGTGATTTTCTAGCTTTTTCAATAGCTTCTCACAAGCTCTTTATTGTAATCCAATCTGTGTGATTTAGCTTTTTGGAAAGCTTAACTGGTCAACTTGCTTATTCCAGATTTTTTCATTTTATAGCTTATTTCAGTGCTTAAAATTAAGCTACATAGTGCTTAGTAATTCAAAACAGTGCCTGTGTAACCAGTTTAGTTTTTGCTTATTTGTAGCTTAATCAGTGCTTATTTTGTAGTTATTGTGCTTATTCAGTTATCATATTAGCTTATCATCATTTTCATAGCTTATTTCCAGTCTAGCTTTTGCTTATTTCTAGCTTAATAGTCATTTTAGCTTATCCTTGTGTTTTTTCCATTTTCTTTTGTTAACTGTTGAGACAATAAGCTCAATACTGAGCTTATTAATCAGTTTCATAAAAAGTTGTAGTTGTGAAAAGTGCTTATAATCATTAGCTTAACAAGTTTGTAAAGAAAAATAAAAAAAATAAAATATTAGCAAAAAAAAGAGTTGCTGGGATTCGAACCCTGGCCACCCAGCTCACCACACCACACACACACCATCCTCCTAGGGACTTTTTCAGTTTTTATTTGCATTATTTAATATATAACCCTTTTTGTTTCTAATAAGCTTATACGAGATATTTAGCTTATTTCTAGCTTATTTGAACTAGCTTTTTCAGTTTTTGTATTTTATATAAAATTGTATTAGTATAAAGTATTTTATAAAAAAGTTTCAGATTTTTCTAAATAGTTTTAGTATTTTTAATCATTTAATTAGTGTAAAATCTTATTTAAATTCATAATAAAAAATATAAAAGTCTAAAAATTATAAATCTTTTTTCTAAAATTTTCTTTTGTCATATAGTACGCAATAAAATTGTTTTTACACTTGTAGGACTTTTATTTCATAAATTTTACGTTTTTGCTTGCGCACTCGCGTAATTTTTATAAATAACTTACGTTTTCATTTTAAATCAAGTTTTTAGGTAATTTAAGTTTACGTTTTAGTTAAAATAGTTTATTTAAGTTATTTTATTTTATAAAATCACAAAAACATCATTGTAAAAATAGTGATAGCGTTTATTTAATATATTTTAACTTTTTAATTTCTTTTAATTCGCATTTAAGTCACTGTAATTTATTAATCTTTTCTTTAGGTATAATTATCCATCCAAATCCTTACTGATCACTATCCTTAGTGATCATTCTATCATCTGATCAAGTGTTTATACACCAATTCATCCTCCGTGGGACTTAACGACCCAGGAATCCCCTATATTCCTCTGATCTTAATTGCATTTGGTGTTTGAACTGTTTTGAGTTTCTTACGGTCAGCCATTCACAAGTGGCCGGCTTGCGTGAGATAACTTGACGGTTCGGGACCAATCAAATTTTACGCCGCTGACGGGAGGCCGTAGCGTGTTCTAAGCATTTTTCAGACCCGTACTTGCACATATACCACTTTTTGTAAAAAAAAAATTTTTAAAGTTATTTAAAATCAAAAAGTTCATTAACATTTTTCCTAAAGTGTTAACAACTTCAAAAAAATATTTTCATTCTTTGTTTTTATAAAATGTTTTTCAAAAATGCCAAAAATATTCCTCTTTATCCTCTTACCCTTTTTGATTCTTTATTCCTTTACCCTCTATCCATTTGATTCTAACTTCTTCTATTCTCATGGAATCTCTCGACTACGACGAATTCTGGAACGAAGTTGAAAAACTTCCTACTTTTTCACAAATGTCAAGAATTCGTGTTGTTCGTAATGATCCATTAATTCTGCATAGGGAAATGGAACGAGAAACCGGGGTGACAAAGGACCAGGTACTTCCTTCTAATAATGGAGGTGCTAAATATGTCCAACCTATGGTTATCCAAAGATCTAACCCCTCGATTGCTCCTAAGCCGTCTAAAATTGATCCTACACTTTCACAATTTACGGTTAGAAGAAATCATGCGTAATTTAGACCGTGACTAGCAAGAATTACTTGCCTAATCTTCACGTTTCTCAAGAACCAGAACCGGAGACCATAACGGAAGTGGTGGAAATTGCTAGCTCTCAGAGCACACCACTTGTCCCACCTCCGAATTTTTCAAAATGTTCTTCGAGTCTTATTAGTCATTCGGATCACCATGTTGGTTTTGTTGATTCTTTGAATGAACCGATTCCTACTCATAACTCTCAAATAGAATCGTTTATTCCTTGTGTCGGTTGTGGTGAGCCTCTTTTTGGTTCACCCTGTCGCTGGTGTACGTGTGTACAGTGTGGTAATGATATTCGTAATGGGAGTTGTTTGTTTTGTGGTTCGAGGAATTCATTTGATTATGATCCTAATCCGAACACATTTAACGACCCCTCAAATTTTTCCAATTACCCACCACAGCCCGACTTATCTTCATATAATCAACATAACTGCTGTGAATTTTGTGGAGGTCCTCACCTAGGATTTGAATGTCAATCCGGAAACACGTTTGTCTATGAACAGTTTTCCGGTGATGCTCAGAACTTTGGTTATGACCAATATCCATATGATTCACCAATCCAGGCTCAACAGTTTTATGTTAGAGAACTGTGGAGGTCCCCATTTCAGCTCTGATTGTCAAACACAGAATCCATTTCCTTGTAACAATTACGACTATCCATATCACGACCAACCTCCGCAGTACCAAATGACTGAAACTCCTCAGCAAACCCAACAAGACACTTATCTAGAGCTTCTGGAGTCAGTGAAAAGAACTGAGGAGTTGAGTAAAACAACATTTCATAATGTTCCCAGTTTTTCTTGTGTATATTGTGGGGGTCCTCATGATGATTATCAATGTCAACCTTCCGGTTTTGACAAATCTCCACTCCCACAATGTCCCGTCATTCAAAATTCACATGAGAAATCCATGGAAGAATTGCTAGTCAAGAGCAGGCTGCTAAAATAAATTCCCAAATTGCTTTTGAAAAATCTATTAGGGAATTAATTGCAAAAGAAAAAGCAGCCAGATCTAGCTCTCAATTTCATTTTATTCCTGATGACAGTGATGATGAGGATGCACTTGGTATCCTACAATTTTATAAAGATTCATCAAGTTCATCAGTTGATATTCCAACAGTTGAGATTCATTCTCAAGCAACTGCCATCACACCCAAAGCTCCCACTCACTCTCTGAACATGGGGGACGAGCATCTTGACACTGTTCCTGAAAAGGAATTGGACGAATTCATAAAGTCTAGTGTTGAGGACCTTGTCCCAATCCCGAGAGAGTCACAGGAACTTTTGACCATATGTGTGATATCCCTTCCCCTCTTAAGTGTTCAAAAGATCATTTTGAGACTTTCTCCGATTTTAGCAATGATTGTAAATCTTATGGAGACATTGAGAATGTTGAGGCATCACTTTCACATTTTGATGTTGATCCTCTTCTTGAGGAGTTCAGCAATGATCTCACTCACATCATTCTACTTTCATCGGAAAGTGATGATGATCTCTTTGATTTCAAAGCCAACCTAGGAGAAATTGAAAGTCTCCTTTGTAATGATCGTTCACTCACTTCTCGCCCTAATGTCCAATAGAGAATGTTTATCACTTTGTTCCTGAAGCGTTCAAAACAACTCTCACTAATCCTCTATTTGAATTCGACTCTAAATTCACTTTAATTTCTCGAGAATCCATTCTTTGATACTCAGACTCGAGGATAGTGATGAGTCTACATGGAACAAGAGTTCACAGACTTACATTACGTGAATGATTCTCTTTACGAGGAGTTCTTTGAACTCACTCATATCATATCTCCACCAGAGTATGATAACTTCCACTTTGATCTAGACATAAATGATCTTTGTGTTCCGGAGGGAAATGTTCTCAACCATGAGAGCTTGCTTGATATCAAAATCCCATCCTCCCACCTGAATATGTCTTGATCAAATGAGCTTAAATGATGAGATTCATGATCCGGAAATCATTAATTCTCCTTCTGATGATGATGAGTTAGTCATGATTATTATCATGACTTTCTTTCTCTTCTTCACCTATCCCGTGGCTTCTCCTGTTCTTCACTCCTTCGAGAATGAAGACATTATCTTTGACCCCGGCATTTTCATTTATCATTTTTGAGCCGGTTCTATGTATATCTCATCGGTGTGGAACTTTCACGCACTTCAATGTTTATACAAACATCTTGAATGAAAGTCCGATGGAGATTGTCTCTTCCACTTACTTCCCCATGAACAAATTAATGCGGAGATCGAGTCAAGCTAGCGACTCGGTAATCAAAAACAGTAGTTAAACATGGGTTTTCACCGGTGTGTACCACCCTAGTGTGGGGGAGATGCCCCACATGTTGTATATAGATCTAAAAATGAATGAAAATTGTAAATATTAAAAAGAGAATAATTGTTGTGTTTCTACACTTAGCTAGTAATGTTATCTTTTTATGTTCAAGGATTCGGCATAATAGCCGGGACTTTGAATATTGAGGACAATATTCATTTCTAAGTGTGGGGGGGAAAATCTGGCGAATTTGATCATTAATGTACCCTTTTAGTCCCTTTTTTCCCCCAAAATGGCCAAATTTAAAATTTTTTTTTTAGTGGAAGTACTATGTACTAAACACAACAAATGGTAATCAATCCACCATGTCTAACCCACATAAGGATTGGCTAATCCAGGAGCAAACGGCTCTTGGTAAAGATATCTCAAATCCGTTTATGGCTTGCAATTTGCCCAAAATTGTATGGTGTTCAGCTCACCATATCTTTAAACTAGTGAAAAGTTGGCTAGCCCGCAAGTTTATGGCTTGTGGTAAAGGCAGTTGGAAATCCATAATTGGTAATCGGCTCACCAAAGATAATATTGATAATTTATCTAAGAGTTGGCTAGTCCGAAGCAACGGCTTCGGTAAAGACAAATCAACTCCGTTGAAAGCTTATGATTTGCTCAAAATCATTTGGTTATCATTGTACCAAGGTTCTTACTTGAGCTAAAACAATTGGCTACTCCAGAAGTAATGGCTTTTGGTAAAGAGATAAAATCCATTAATTTTTCTCAAATCATTGCTAGGGACTAGCAATATCTTAGTGTGGGGGATTGATGAGTGTCTAAATACTCATCATTTTTATACTGTCTAGACTGCAAAAACATCTGAAAACACTCAGAAATACATCAAAATGATGAAAATATCACAAACAAGTGTTTTATATGTTTTAAATGCAAAAACATCAAAATCTGGTGAAAACCGTATCAAGTTTGCATAATTGGCGCTTTTAGTCCCCCAAGTTTCAAAAATTGTCAAATCTAGTCCCTGGTAATTCAAAAACTTGTAAAATGTCATTTAAGGTCCATGAGATTCAAAAGTTGTCAAAACAAACCCTTTAAAGTTTAAAATTTACAAAATGACAATTTTAGTCCTTAAACTTTACAAAAATGTCAAAAATAGTCCCTGGTGTTCAAAAATAGAAATTATTCAAACAACACCCTTGTATTATTAATAAATGACATAATTGGTCCTTTATGATAAGTTTAGAGAAAAATTACAAGTTTGGTCCCTGGAGTTTGAAAATTGTCAAAAATGGTCCTTGGACATTTAAAAATGGAAAATAATCAACCTTGGTCCTTGTACTATTCATTTATGGCAGGTTTGGTCCTTGTATAAGCTTTTGGAGAACTGCAGATTGGTCCCTCAAGTTTGGCAGATTTGCAAGTTTGGTCCTTGTACTTAACTAAAGCCATTTAGACCCTTTTGTATTTAGAACCCCATCAAAACCAAAAAAAGAACCCTGCCATATGCCTTGACCCCCCATTTTGGACCCCCTTGTTTATAATATCCTCTGGTCAAAAATAGTCAAACGCGCCAAAACAGGTGTTACTGTTCATCTCCTTCACACAAGCTGCAATCCCAAAACCAGAGGTGGTTTTCTCCTCTTTTTCACCTTTACACCTGTTTTTCCACTTGAATACACCTCTCTTCCACCTCCACATCCATCCAATCCTCATTAATTGGAAAAACCTGCTAATGAGAAATTTGGCGCCAAAATATCCAAATGGAGAAATACGATTACTTTGACCAATCCAATGGTTGGATTGAGGTGGGAAAGATTCAGAGTCATAAGCAGAGCCTCAAAAGTCTATAAAGAAAGGATGGGTGCAATGTATCAAATCATCTAGTGTAATTTTCATTTTTATTATGTCGTTTTAGCTTAAATTTCAATTCCTGTGTATGTTTTAATCTTAAAAACTCTGTATTTCAAGTTTGTATGTTATAATAAATTATTTGTGAAACATTAATTCCAGTATTAAGTTATATCTCAGATTATGCAAATTTTCCTTATTTTAAAAATCTCATGAATGATCAAAGGTTGTTTGTAGATGTTCTCATAAGCTCCCTAGAAAGCTTATTCAAGCTTTTAGAAACTCTAAAACTTTGTCTAGTATCAAAATCAGAAAATTCACAAAAATACCAAGAAAATATAGAGAAAATAAAAAATCAATGGTGAAACATGCAAGAAAGCTGGAGCAAGGTAGATTCTGGATGGCCTTGGTATAGAGCTTATTGGTAAGCTATAGGAAGTGTATTCACAGTCCTTGTTCTTGGTTTTCATTCAAATCCATCTTGTAAGCCCTTTTGGTACATTTGGTCATTTAACCGCTTAAATCCTTAACTAGCTTAAATCTTTGTGTTTTCATACTCATTAGTATTAGTTAAGTACAATTAAGTCATAAAACCAAGAGCTTGTTCTTTAAAATTCACAGTTGATAAAAATATCATTTCCACAGTTAAATTAGCTTAGTGTAATTTCTTGATCTTATGTTGTTATTGTTGTTATTTAATGTTTATTTAGTCTTACTTAGTGATAATATTAGGTCTGCAATCAATAACATGGTCCAAATCATGTTTTGACTTGAAAAATATCAAAACAGTTTCAATAAGTGTTGTTTGGATTATCTTGTTTGACTGTGCTAAAGTTTGTTTAAAGCAGTGTTAATGCTTTTTCTGTGTCACAATAGGTCTTAATATCTCATTTCAATAAGAAGAACTAGTGTTTGTTCATTAAAAAGTCAAACTTTCCTTTAATCTCATATTACTTAGTCACTGTTAGGATTTCAAGATCAAAACTCATCATATCTGTTTAAAACTTGGTAAGTTAGCTTATTATAGTCTCATTACACCTTAACATAACATAATCAGTGCATAAGATTGATTTAAAGTTCATTAAAGTCAACTTTACTTCATTTTCTTAAAAAATCAAAAGAGTCCCCTGTTCACAGTGTTGGTACCCTATTTCACAAGCTCTTAGAGAGCTTATTAGTTACCCATATCTTATGCAACTTAACTTTTTGAGAAGCTCACCTAGCTGTCTTAAGGTTATAAGTGCTTATTTTGCATTCCTAGCTTATTTAAATAGCCTGCTAGTGCTTATAAGTTGTCCCATTTATTTCAAGAATCACTGAGTCATACTCAGTGATTTTCTAGCTTTTTCAATAGCTTCTCACAAGCTCTTTATTGTAATCCAATCTGTGTGATTTAGCTTTTTGGAAAGCTTAACTGGTCAACTTGCTTATTCCAGTATTTTTTTTCATTTTATAGCTTATTTCAGTGCTTAAAATTAAGCTACATAGTGCTTAGTAATTCAAAACAAAGGCCTGTGTAACCAGCTTTAGTTTTTGCTTATTTGTAGCTTAATCAGTGCTTATTTTGTAGTTATTGTGCTTATTCAGTTATCATATTAGCTTATCATCATTTTCATAGCTTATTTCCAGTCTAGCTTTTGCTTATTTCTAGCTTAATAGTCATTTTAGCTTATCCTTGTGTTTTTTCCATTTTCTTTTGTTAACTGTTGAGACAATAAGCTCAATACTGAGCTTATTAATCAGTTTCATAAAAAGTTGTAGTTGTGAAAAGTGCTTATAATCATTAGCTTAACAAGTTTGTAAAGAAAAATCAAAAAAATAAAATATTAGCAAAAAAGAGTTGCGGGATTCAACCCCCGCCACCCAAACTCACCACACCACACACGCACCATCTGCCCTAGGGACTTTTTCAGTTTTTATTTGCATTATTTAATATATAACCCTTTTTGTTTCTAATAAGCTTATACGAGATATTTAGCTTATTTCTAGCTTATTTGAACTAGCTTTTTCAGTTTTTGTATTTTATATAAAATTGTATTAGTATAAAGTATTTTATAAAAAAGTTTCAGATTTTTCTAAATAGTTTTAGTATTTTTAATCATTTAATTAGTGTAAAATCTTATTTAAATTCATAATAAAAAATATAAAAGTCTAAAAATTATAAATCTTTTTTCTAAAATTTTCTTTTGTCATATAGTACGTAATAAAATTGTTTTTACACTTGTAGGACTTTTATTTCATAAATTTTACGCTTTTGCTTGCGCACGCTTTTGTAATTTTATAAATAACTTACGTTTTCATTTTAAATCAAGTTTTTAGGTAATTTAAGTTTACGTTTTAGTTAAAATAGTTTATTTAAGTTATTTTATTTTATAAAATCACAAAAACATCATTGTAAAAATAGTGATAGCGTTTATTTAATATATTTTAACTTTTAATTTCTTTTAATTTGCATTTAAGTCACTGTAATTTATTAATCTTTTCTTTAGGTATAATTATCCATCCAAATCCTTACTGATCACTATCCTTAGTGATCATTCTATCATCTGATCAAGTGTTTATACACCAATTCATCCTCCGTGGGACTTAACGACCCGGGAATCCCCTATATTCCTCCTCGATCTTAATTGCATTTGGTGTTTGAACTGTTTTGAGTTTCTTACGGTCAGCCATTCATAAGTGGCCGGCTTGCGTGAGATAACTTGACGGTTCGGGACCAATCAAATTTTGCATGGTAGGCTAAGGCGATTTGGGTGTATATTTGGGGGTGGGGTGTAAACAATGCTCTTCATTGATATTCCGGAAAACCGAAACATCACGAGAACCGCGAAAAGGATAGGCTCTGAGGGGTTAACTAGGGGTATCGTGTACTAAAAATGAGTACAACGAAAGGGTGTGGGGGAATTACTCAACCGATGTGGAAGAAGTAATTATATTACGGGTATCAAACAAGGGTTATCTTAATGCCTCTTATCATTTAGTTATTCCTAACTACACAAGTGTAGTCTTACTAGCGATCTCGGGATGCATCACAAAACAAGTTCTAGAATCTAATATACTACCGGTTCACACTCTAAGCATTAAAGATGAATGCTTTAATTCCTACTAATCTAAGGGCGATCCTCACATTTTGGGTGAAATTTAAGTGGTAAAGGGTTTTTGTGCTAGTCATATAACTTCCTATTCGTGAGACGCTTTTGTTAAGACTAATGGCCCACTCCTATATGTCATGAAAAATTAAAAATTTGGTGCCAAAATTACCCTAACCGACATTTTTCTAATGGTTTATTACACAATTACAATTGGACAAAGCAAATATTCAAGGATAAGCTTTTGTTAAGACTAATGGCCCACTCCTATATGTCATGAAAAATTAAAAATTTGGTGCCAAAATTACCCTAACCGACATTTTCTCATGGTTTATTACACAATTACAATTGGACAAAGCAAATATTCAAGGATAAGCATAGTTTCAAAGTTCCCGTTTTATTTTCCCTCCCTACACTTAAACTGAACATTGTCCCCAATGTTCCCCGAAAGCATCAAAGTTATGATAATGGAAGGTAATTAAAAACGAAAGAAACTAGTACTCCCCTGATTAGCTCGGTAGGATCCGTGTAAAGTGGTGGTTAAATCCTTTCCAAGAAAAATGTATGCGTGAAAAGCTCCTTCCAATCTTTTGTTTCTTCTTCTTGATAAATAAAACCCGCACATTCCAAGAAAACAAACGAAACCTTCACGTAAAATCGGCGGTAATAATATATATAAGACTCTACTAGACTAGGATATAATGCTTGTGGAATGGATGTTTACGAATTTCGAAAATTAAGACCGAAAATTCCAAAATTTTATAAGTAGCTCTAAAAAACGAGAAAAAGGCAATATGTTGTTTTACTCCTTCGACGCCGCCAGTTGCGATTCGACGCGTCAGGTTATCCCGACAAAAACTGGTTCTGCGATTTTCGAAAAAATTCGGAAAATTTACATCTTCGAATCTGGAAAATTTCGCAAAACATCCATTACGACTCGATACAAGCATTTGACTCGAACAAACACACATATATATCTTTTAATGAATTGCTATTCTCATGTTTACGTTTCTTTTGAAAACGCGTGTAATCCTCCCTACACTTATCCTTTATGTAAAATACCTTTATATGCAATTAAGACGAGGTTAAAAACAACATAAAGCATTTTTACAAATTTAAACATGAGAATAAGCAATCAATAAAAAATATATATATCTCTAACAAGCAAACAATTAAGCATGGGTTGCCTCCCACGAAGCGCTTTTCTTTATTTAAGAGTCTTGTAGCTAGACTAGTAGTCGTGCTCCTACGTAACTTCATTACCGCCACCTTTTTCCTTCGCTTTCCCTTCTTCGAAAGGGCGTAGACGTTGTATGCTCACTGTGGATTCCTTGCCAATGTCGTCTATTATGGTAACGGTTTTATCCTTTAGATTGGTTTCCTTCACTGTAAAAGGCCAAAACCATCTTGGTTTGTTTCTACCTTGTAATGCCCTTATCCTTGATTTGTACAGAAGTACTTTTTCTCCCTTTAGAAATTCCTTAGGGTTCTTTTGTGTCTTTGGTATCGAAGTGGGATTATTTCCTAACTTCTTGTCGGGCTTCCATAAGGTTGCATGCAATCCTTGAACCATAAAGTCTCTAAGCCCTTTTTCCCAGTCATTCATTTTCTTCTTAACTATATTGCTAGGGACTTGTGGACTTTCACATGTAATCCTCTCCATGATCTTAAGAGGATATCTTGGAATGATGGGTATCCTAGCTGCACTTTTCTGCTTTTAAGTATCATGATGCCTTCTCCGCATTTGATGGTTGCCTTGGCGGTGGCCAGAAATGGTGTCCCAAGAATGAGTGGCGTATTTCTATCTTCCTCAACATCTATGATCACGAAATCCACTGGATAAACGATATTAGCCACTTCTATTAAAACATCCATCGCGATTCCTATGGGGTAGACATAGGTGTGATTAGCTAAGGAAAGTCTAAGATTTGTCTTGGTTGGCTTCTCCCTAGTCAACTTATTGTAAATTAATAATGTCATTATGTTCACATCAGACCTCTGATCAGCTAAGGCATTTATATTATCAATATCACCTATGCTACATGGTATCACGAAGTTCTCCTGGGTGTGTCTCGCTTTTTTTGTTAATGGTTTTTAAGAACCAACTCATACAGAGGTCCCATAGTAAGCAGTGGGCCATACTCTTCTTCTGTTACTTTTCCTTCAAGGGCTTCCCTAAGAACCTCATTGTACCTAAAGTTGTTTACTTGGTTTGCAATGGTTTTTCGGTTAATTTCGTGCTTAAGGTAATACTCAATGGTCTCGGGCTCATCATTGGGTTCAAACTCCTCCCTCTTGCTTTCCTCGTTTTCTCAACTCAACCTTTCCATCCTCAGGCATAATGGAAATGGCGTTAACAAACGAAGTGGGAGGACAATCATTGCTTCTTACTAGTACCTTTTCGGGAGCTTTTGTTTTGGTATACTCTTTACCGGTTCATCATTTCAGCCATTTTGCTTGCATTTCCTCTCTCTGCCTATAAACCTCCTCTTCAAATTTGGCTAACCTCTCCGTATTAGCTGCCATGTACTCCCTCATTTGTTCCTTAAAGCTGGGTGAGAGTGGTAATGGGGAAGTAGAACGAAGCGCCGTAATTGGGGTTTTGCTCACGACTGGGGATTCTGAAAAGGTGTTGGGTGGTTGGTGGAATTGGCGAATTAATGCTTCTCGAGGGATTTGTACTGGAACCCTTTTATGCCTTTCCATAAGATAATCAATCCCTCTCTCAATAGCACTCATTTGCTCTTCGGTGATGTTGGACGATTCAAGAGGAGTTGATATGGCATTAACCATGTTAACAGGGGTTTCAGGAGATTCACTCCAATCTTCGTAGCTTTGATCAGCAAGCTCTTCTATAATATCCCAAGATTTCTCAGCATTAAAGTCAGCGAGCCTCCCACCGCGCTTGATCAATAGATCGTCGAGTGATGAAATCAATATGGTCATAGAAGATTTGGACTTTCAGCCAAAGATCAATGCCATGATGGGGGAGTTTACGGAGTAGGTCCTTGAATCGAG
This sequence comes from Chrysanthemum makinoi, assembly GCA_910596185.1. Lineage (NCBI taxonomy): Eukaryota > Viridiplantae > Streptophyta > Magnoliopsida > Asterales > Asteraceae > Chrysanthemum > Chrysanthemum makinoi. The sequence goes on along the minus strand of OU343222.1, from coordinate 53,613,649 downwards.
TCCATGCTTTGTAGAGAGACTCACCTTGAAGTTGTTGAAACATTAAGATATCTCGCCTAAGTTTAGTGGTTCTCCCCGATGGGAAAAATTGAGCATGGAAGCGAGAGGTGAGATCATCCCAACTTGAGATGGAGCCGGCGGAAGTCGCTCAAGCCAATTACTAGCTTCGTCCCGTAGAAAGAATTGGAAGAGACGCAGCGCTGCGGGTCTCCCGAGTAGTAAGATCAAGGTCGATGGAATCGACAATTTTAAGGAAATCCCTTAGATGCTGATTTGGATCTTCGGAGCGAAGTCCATGGTGTCGGATCGCAGGGCCGTAGTTTGGCTTGGTCGGGAAGCTCAATGGTGTTCCTATAGCCTAGGTAGCTTGGTCTCGAGTATTCACCAAGAGTACGGGCTCTTGGCGGGTCAATTGGTGGTGGGTTGATGAATGGTGGGTGGTTATCACCTTCCATGATGAAAAGTGACGGGGTTACGAACAAAGGTCACGAAGAAGGGGATAGACTACGAGGAAGCTAAAATGAGAAAAATTTACTTGATAGGAATCAAGCAAAGAAACCTAAACGAGGTGGACTACTAACTAGCTATTCTATTCCCCGCACGGGCCAAAACTTGATAACGCTACACGCCGTCGCTCGGGTCAAAGGAACTTCCTTTTCTTCGAGCAAGTTTTATAACACCTAGGCAGTGAACCTAATCGTTGTAGTGTAGTATTAGGGTAAGCCACGTAAATTGATATCGTTCTCTAGGGGAATAGGAATGCTAGTGAGAAGTTACTACGCTAAGGTTGGGGTTGAGGAAGATTATTTTTTTATCTTTTTATGTTTTTTTAGGAAATGGAAAGGTACGAATCTCGGGGTTTGGATTTGGGGGTTGGTATTTCTACCGATTACTCTACTATCTATTTATCTAATTAACTAAGGTGAGGGTAGTCTATGTCTAATTATTGTGTTCTCGTATGATAGTTTAAAAATGTGTTCACTTAGGTTTTATTACTCCTTAATTATCTCCTATTGATGGTTGAATTGTCACGTCCTTATTCTTAATTGCGTTGGGTGTCTAAAGTCGTAGGGTATGCGTTTATCCCTAACTCTTTGAACTTACCAAAGGGTCTCGTCTACAAAATCTCTAGGATTTATACACTCTAACTCTAAGGCACTCCTTGTATGGTTTAGCCTACAACTACTCTAGGTGTTATAGTCTAAGGTTCACAAAGATTAATCAAGCATTAACTACACAACGAATGACCTATCGCATTACTAGATCATTAACAATTAAGATAAGAGACAACCAATCAATATTCAATAATTAAGTTTCATATTCCCTAAGCAAACACACAAGTAAATTAGCCGGACATGGAGAACATGCAAGCATACACACAAATAATCGAAGACATATTTGAATTAATGAAGTAAAACACTTATCTTGATGTAAGATAGGGTTTGGAACCCTAAAATACTGTACAAGACAGCCTTGGTTCGGTTTAGGTTTTTACTCCAAAAGACTACACACTCAATACTGAAAAATTCGGATTCTATATATAAGATTACATGTGCGACGGTGTCACCTTATGATTTGTGACGCTCCGGTCGCGTCATTAGGGGTTTCGCCTGGCCACGTTAGTCTTGTGACGGCGTCACCTTGCCTTGTGACGCCGTCCTCTTCAGCTTATGACGCCGTCTGGATCAAATCTAGGCCTTCTGAGTTGCGACGGCCTACTCTTTTAAAGCTTGACACCGTCACTTGAAAATAAGAAATTTGACTTCTGTCCCGTCACAAAATGCTCCGACGGCGTCGCAGTTAAGCAGTGAAGCTGTCACCTTGTACTTCAGCAGCTTGAGTGTCTCGATTTCTTGACTTTGGCCATTTTCTTCGTATATTCGCGCCTTTTCGTCCAAATAAGTGCCATTACATCAATTTGCCTTCAAGAGGCCTAAAAAGTGAAAAGGAACGATATTAAGTAATAACGGATACAAAAGTGATCAAATAAGGGCTTAAATGACCCCTAAAAAAGGTACATTTTAAAACCTTATCAACGTCGTAACTCATCTATTGGTTACGCCGTAACCCAGACCTGGCCTATAAATACCCCATGAATTCCAGCATTTCAAAGCATCCCATTCCACACACAACACTCTAAGAACGTGGGAAAAGCTCAAGGTGTCTAGGGAAGCATACGGAGCTGTTTCCAAGGGAGAAGTCACACCATTACGACAAGCTTTAGCGTTTATTATTTCTTTTGCTTTCAATTCATGTATTTTGTACCTTTGAATATTGAATTGATTTGCATGATTAATATGAGCGGCTAAGCACCCTTTGGCGCTAGCCTAGTTATGATTCCTTAATTGTTTTGTTTGCGTTTACCTTTACTTCCGTACAATTATTTCTAAGTGTATGCATGCATAGTTCTTTGGTAGTCACCCTTGGTTCGGTAGTTTTGAATGGCGACAGAGGCCAATTGCCTAGGAGATATGACCAACTGACCCTAGGTGAGCGGACTGAGACGGGAAGGGTAAGATATGACCAAGTGACGACCCTTTCTACTTGTGCGATTTGACCAACTGATCACCTATCGTTTGGATGAACTTAAGAATTGGGGGGTGTAGTGTCTAAGTTCCTAACGGCCGGGCACTCACTATTTAGAATCTAGCATGTAGCGGTACTTAATGACTCGGCTTAGGGGACCGGGAACAACAGGACTTATGACTGCCACCGATTTCCCCGTGGTGGCATCTTTGATGATAGGTTATGGCGAATTGACCAAATCTGTCCCTCGAATTTGACCCTGCCTGAAGTAATTGGAAGTAGGTAGACGTAGACATAACTAGCTAGGAGGATTAACTAGGTTAGCACCACTATTCCTCTATTGACTTCCCTTTACCATTTATTTGCTTTTAATTTATATTCTGCATTAGTAGTTTAATTAATTAAATCCCTATCAAAACCATTATTATTCTGTGACAATTAGACTTAGTAATAATCCAACACACATAGCTCTTGGGACGACCTCGGCTTAACCATTTACTACACTACACACGACCGGGTACACTGCCCGTTAGTGCATTAGGGTAGACCATATGTATAGCGAGACACTATAAATATTAAGACCTGGTCAGTAAAACATGCATCAATAACTAAAACCCCGATGCTTGGAAAAACATAAATAACCCAATCGTCAATTCTGAAAAAACACACGTAACAATACAATGGCTGATTATACTCCGGAAAAATGAGTGGTCACTGGTTTTATCGTCAATATATCTCTTTACTCGAGTTCTTGATACGTTTGGGTTAGAAATTTATGATGAATATGGTTTTTATAAGAACATAGACCCGTTGATGAATATGGTTCATATAGTTGGTCGTTTAACATGATACGTACACCATAGCACCTATACTCGGCCGTTTAACATGATACGTATACCATAGCACCTATAGTTGGTCGTTTAACATGATACGTATACCATAGCACCTATAGTTGGTCGTTTAACATGATACGTATACCATAACACCTATACTCGGTCGTTTAACATGATACGTATACATAACACCTATAGTTGGTCGTTTAACATGATACGTATACCATAGCACCTATAGTTGGTCATTTAACATGATACGTATACCATAGCACCTATAGTTGGTCGTTTAACATGATACGTATACCATAGCACCTATACTCGGTCGTTTAACATGATACGTATACCAGAACACCTATAGTTGGTCGTTTAACATGATACGTATACCATAGCACCTATACTCGATCGTTTAACATGATACGTATACCATAGCACCTATAGTTGGCCGTTTAACATGATACATATACCATAGCACCTATACTCGGTCGTTTAACATGATACGTATACCATAACACCTATAATTGGTCGTTTAACATGATACGTGTACCATAGCACCTACAGTTGGTCGTTTAACATGATACGTATACCATAGCACCTATACTCGGTCGATTAACATGATACGTATACCATAACACCTATACTCGGTTGGTTAACATGATACGTATACCATAGCACCTATACTCGATCGTTTAACATGATACGTATACCATAATACCTATAGTTGGTCGTTTAACATGATACGTATACCATAGCACCTATAGTTGGTCGTTTAACATGATACGTATACCATAGCACCTATACTCGGCCGTTTAACATGATACGTATACCATAGCACCTATACTCGGTCGTTTAACATGATACGTATACCATAACACCTATAGTTGGTCGTTTAACATGATACGTATACCATAGCACCTATAGTTGGTCGTTTAACATTATACGTATACCATAGCACCTATACTCGGCCGTTTAACATGATACGTATACCATAGCACCTATACTCGGTCGTTTAACATGATACGTATACCATAGCACCTATACTCGGTCGTTTAACATGATACGTATACCATAACACCTATAGTTGGTCGTTTAACATGATACGTATACCATAGAACCTATACTCGGCCGTTTAACATGATACGTATAACATAGCACCTATACTCGGTCGTTTAACATGATATGTATACCATAACACCTATAGTTGGTCTTTTAACATGATACGTATACCATAGCACCTATAGTTGGTCGTTTAACATGATACGTATACCATAGCACCTATACTCGCTCGTTTAACATGATACGTATACCATAACACCTATAATCGGTCGTTTAACATGATACGTATACCATAACACCTATAGTTGGTCATTTAACATGATACGTATACCATAGCACCTATAGTTGGTCGTTTAACAGATAGTTAAACAAAAAAAATGGTCAAAAGTTACAGTGTACCAAACGTTTTGTGGTTTACTGAGTACAACATTTGATCGTATAACAGAGGGCATTCATGGCATCCAAGGTAACAACAATGGTAGTTCACCAAGAAGCTAAAAAGAATGAACAATGGTAGTCCACAATTGATGTGTTATTAATTTTAGTTATTGACAATGATAATAAAGATTTTTTTCAATATAAATATTGATTAAGACACCTTTTGCCGAGGACATGTCCCCAGGAAAACTTTTCATGATTTTTTATTTTTCCCTTCCATCTTTTTACTTTATCCCGCCATAACCTTCCCCGGGGACTTGTCCCCGGCAAAAGTCTTGCTAGAAGACAAACAACATTTTCACCGGGGACATGTCCCGAGCGAAAACTAATCGTAAAAATCACCTCAATTATTAACCAGATCTGCTTTCTCAAATGAGATAAAAAAAACAAAAAACAAACAAACCCACTTCACTCACACACAGCTGCTGCTGCCCTCCTCATCTCAATAAAACCCACTTCACTCACCACCCTCCTTCACCGGCCGCCGCTCTCATGACACAAGGATGGCATGGTGATGACTCTTGGAACAGGTATCCCAGCCACCACAATGATCCTCAAGGGTCCGGTTGGTTGGGGTTTTGATCTGGTTTGTTGAGAAGTATCCCAGCCACCACCTCGGCTGACCACCCTCCTCATCTCATTTCACCATTTTTTTTCTTTCTTCCTCTCTCGTTTACTTTGGTAAGTCGAATTAAAGAAGCATTTAAGTAAACTCGTGAGATTTAAGACTTGATTAAAAACTGTTATTATTGTTTTAATAAGTTTCGTGTGGCTGTTTATTTTTTTAAATAGAAGTTGGTTTTGATTTGGTTAAAAAAAAGTAGTGTTTGAGCTTACTATCTAATTATTCGAGGTTGGTTCGAGCTTGAAACACATTTTTATAAGAATAAGCTACTTGATGTAACTGTGACAGTGTATATTAACTTCTTTTAATTTCGAGTATGTTTTATGTCTATGATTTAGTAATGGTATTGTGGTTAATTTGTGTAGTTGTAATTTTATGTTTTGTTAGGTCTAGTTACTTGTGATTTATGTAATTGTGACGGTGTTTGTTAAGGAAGCAAACTTTAAAGTAACGGAATAATGATAATACTATTGTATCTTTAAAACTAGATATATATATATATATATATCTCAAGCTTCTTATTTGGGACTTGTAGGAATATATGCGTTATGAAGATAGAAATCAATTTAATGTATCTATAACCGCTTATTATGTGCTTTGCTTTTATACTTGTAGGAATATAGGGTGTCACGGGTGCCAAGCCGAGGCCAAGCCGCGACCACAGCCGAGACCAAAAGGTAAGATATGTCGTTGCGTATTTTAAATAGTTTAGGGTTTTAGATAATGAGAACTATCCAAGCATCGGGTATCAAAAAGACCCTTTAAACCATTAGGGTTGAATTGGTCATTTTAACAATTAGGGTAGGAGAGTAGGATGGTGTATTTTAGGACCTAAACCAAGATCTTGGCAGGTGTTAAGGGTCCCTCTTCATGTGCAATAGCACTTTAACTAGGTTAATGAGATCATGTTATTTCATCGCTGTGTACAAAAGTTTGATCATGTTTGCTTACGACTTTTGAACAATGTCTAGGGTTGAGGGTTGGTGAAAATATGAGAATGGTGTTAGTGCGTCTAGTTAAAGTGCTATTACACCATTTCCGACAACATTTCATTTCTGTTTTTACAATGATCTTCAAAAACTCACCAAATTTCTTTATATTATCAAACAACAAAAATGAAGTTAGCGGCGGTGACATGTGGCTTCTCCGATGGTTTACAGCGAGGAGGTACACGGTTTCTTGGTCCACAAGATACAGGAAAGTGTAGCACTCATTTTTGTTACGGGTTTGTTATGGTTACCTAATGATGATGGTTGAATGCTTGAAGGGTAAAAAGGGTGGTGCAAAAGGGTTTAGCTTGGTTTGAGAGTGTATTTATTGTGTGTTTTTAGTGTGTGTTTTTTGGTGAGAAACTCCATGAGATTGTGTGCGAGAGAGAGGTCAGAGATGATAAGAAGAGAGATGAAAGAGTTTTTAATGATAGAGATATAATGGTGGCGAGAGATATGAAAGGGTTTGTGAGGGTGCCTCATTAACTCCACTTCACTCGCCATCACTATCATTACAAACCCTTTCATCTATCTTCTTATAATCTCTGACCCCTCTCTCTCTCACACACACATGGAGTTTCTCACCAAAAAACACATAATAAAAACACACACACAGTTATGAACTCTCAAAGTAGTGCTAAACCATTTTGCACCACCTTTCTACCCTTCAAGATTCAACTCCCATCATCAGGTAACCATAACAAACCGTAACAAGAAATGGGCAGACACTTTCCTCAGATCTACTAGACCACAAAACCCTGTACCTCCTCGCAGTAAACCATCATAGAAGCCACGTGTCACCGCCGCTAAGTTCATTTTTGTTGTTTGATAATATAAGAGAGAATTTGGTGAGTTTTTGGGAAGATCATTGTAAAAAACAGAATGAAATGTTGTTGGGAAATGGTGTAATAGCACTTTAACTAGACACACTAACACCATTCTCATGTTTTCACCAACCCTTAACCCTAGACACATTGTTCAAAAAGTCGTAAGCAAACATGATCAAATCTTTTGTATCACAAGCAAAATAAACAACATGATCTCATTAACCTAGTTAAAGTGCTATTACACATGAAAGGGGGTGGACCCCCAACACCCTGCCAAGATCTTGGTTTAGGTCCTAAAATCCACCATCCTACCCTCCTACCCTAATTGTTAAAATGACCAATTCAACCCTAATGGTTTAAAGGGTCTTTTTGATACCTCATTATCTAAAACCCTAAACTATTTAAAATACGCGGGTTAAGCTTTGGACAAACCCGAAGAAGCGTAAGATATCGGAAGTCAATCGACAAATCAGCCCTGCCGCAACACGAAGTCGAGTCGAGCCTTATGTGTTAGAATATGTTTGTAGAGAATAACATGGTTAGGATTCCCGCTAAATGGATTATACGTATAGTTTTGGACCATTTGCGTATAGGTAGCTTATGTATAGTTTTGGACAATTGGCGATTTTGGAAACAAATTTTATGTTATCGATTGTGTTGTAGCGAATTTGGAACATTTGGTTATATATGATATTATGTTTAGCGATTTTGTGTTGTTGTAGCATAAAATAGGTTGAAAACAGGTTGTTAAATTGTAGATTTTTTTCGGAAAAAAATCTGGAAATTATCCATTTTGCAGCAATTTTCTGCAAAATGGGTGAAAGGCTTTCACCGGGGACATGTCCCCGGAGAAAGTGTCAGAGATAATATTAGTTTTTCATTTTCCCGAGACATGTCCCCGCGAAGGAGTTAAAGATAAACTTTAGTTACCCTTTTCCCCGGGGACAGTCCACGGCAAAACAAAGTGCCACGTCGGACATGTTTGACCGGTGACAATTTGTTGCGGGACCCACATGTCCCCGGTAAAGGTTGTAAATAGTCCCCGGCAAAAGTATCCCCGAGAAGGTATTGCCGGGGGACTTTCGGCGGGGACATGTCCCCGAGGAAGGGTATTACAAGGGACATGTCCCCGGCGAAAGCCCTGAAATTTCGCCTGCGAAAGCGACGACTGTTGTAGTGGAAAGGGAGAACCAAATTCGGTTGAGATATAAAACAAGTATGAATGAGTAGGATCAAAAAATATAAACCAAACTGAAAAGTGGCACAAAAAACTACTCAGTTGACCCGAATCCACTCAAACCCTTTAACTAACTAGTCAGTTTTGCCAATTCTAGCAACTAAGCGCGTTACATAGTTCTAAACCAAAAAGGGACTGGAACTCGCTATTGCAAATAACTGAAAAAGGGCGCACTAAACTAGTTTGGCTCCGTTGACTGAATAAACAGATTTGGTATAAATTAGCAAACTGACATGAGGTAGTTACAGTTTTCCCAATTAACAACACAGGTTCATGTCAACTTCGAGCAAATACGAGCAACACATAACCATAACGGGATTTAAAAACCTAGAAATCGGCTACCCACCTCATTCATACTGAAAACGAATCTGGTCTTAGACTATAAACAGAAAATAAAATATGCCAAGGAATCTTGTTCTATCTCCAATACCCGATTAATGAATATTAACTATTAACAAGAAATGTATATCATAAACAACATCGAGGTATAATCCCAATTAATATAACACAAATATACAAGATCAAATCAACATTGTACTTGATTTACAACAAATCCTTTATAAAATCGAGGTTTCGTGTGTCTCAAATTATTTAGAAAAAGACCAAGACCAAAAACTAGTGTAATCCCAGATGACATTATTTTCCCCCTTAAGATCAGTAACTCTTAATCTGTTTTCTTTCTTCATCCTTCCTTGATGTGATCAACTAATGATGATAAAATCATCACTAGAAATGTTGCTGGTATCCCTTTCTTCTTCTTTAATGGCTACACTTGTGCTTCCATTTTCTAAATGGTCTTTTAACTTCATTTGGTAAGTAGCTTGATATTGGTTGCCCTTCTTAGTTTCTTCTATATCTTCTAATTCAACTCCAAAGTGTTCAATTTTGTTCTTCTCTTGACAAATTTTGTCTTGTCCAAATGGTGCTGTCACTTGATCTTTTTTATCACCACAGTGACTTTGAGGGCAAGTATACTCTTTGCCTTGATCGACAGATGTTGTGGTCTTCTTTAGAACAGACTCTTGCTCTAATTGTGGCACCCTAGTAGTGCTATAGTAGCACTTAAATACATCTAAGTATTTCTTGTAACAAGCTTTAATTTATTCACCATAATCAAATAACAGACCAAACATGTATATAACCAAATTCTTTTGCAAAATATACACTTAGGTATCCTCCTAAACTTTCAACTATCTTATAGAGATCCATTAAATATATCTTTATGTCGTTTATCTTTGGGGGTATGGGACCACGCATTTCTTTTTTCAAATATACATCATAAAACCATTTAAAAGTATTGTAAAATTTTTCTCTAAATATGTCTCATTCTTGACTAACTACATCATCATGTTTCATAAGATCAAGAAAAGAAACATACTCATTAAAGGAACTCACTTTTGTTGGATAGAACACACCTTTTACATAAACATAGTCTCCATTTTTGGGTATGTATCCAACTGTTGTTGCTTTGTTCTTGGTTGGACATTCATAGGCATGATGTCCAAATTCTTTACACCTATAACACTTGTGTGTCTAGTTAGTTTTTCTTTTCTGACTTAACTTCCTCATAATCACAATTTTCCTTAAATGATTTGTAGTAATCATTCGTGTACTTATTCTGCATCATTTTCATCTTGTTCTCATCAAATTTGCAGTTTTCAGGGTCTCTGAACATGTACACAGGACTACACTTGTTGTTCTTGAAGATCAGATTCGGTTTCCTTTCGCTTCTAACTGATCTACAGATAGTATGTTTAGAGTCACATCTAGTGTATATTGCACATCAGGTATGCAAAAGATTTCTTTGCCAATTCTGATGCTGATTTCTCCAATTCCATATATGAACAAGAATTTGCCCTTTCCTTGTAGTTTCTTCACATTAAATTTGTCTTTCTACTTTCCAAATAAATTCTTGTTTGAACATACATGCTTTTCAATATTTTTGCTGATATACCAGATTCTGTCCCAATTTCCTTCATCAGTCCCTTCAATCATGAAGTCATTTGGCATATGTATGCTTTCATGGTGTAAAGTCTGAGTATACACCTTTTGATATGTATTTTCCTCTTTGACCTTTGGGTTTGCAGCCTCAGAATTCTTTTTCTTGTTTGGACAATTGCTGATAATATGTCCTCTTAATCTGCATCCATAACACTTTTGTCTCTTGTTTCTATTTAAGACATTATGGGACTGTGTTTGAGGGATTGCAGAGTTGTACACTTCAATTTCTTCCAACTTTCTTCTCAGCATCTCTTTGAAGTCATGGGTGATTTGTCTAATGCAGTTTCCAAGTCTTGTCTCTCTTTCTCTTTTCAATTGCCTTTAAATAAAGTCATATTGAAGTTTCTTCCTTAGAGGTCTCCCAAGAATTTTGCTTTGATGCCAAATATTAGAATGGCCAATGCCTCTTGAATTTAGACTTGACCATCTGTCCTCTAAGAATGTGTTTGCGCTCACCATTGTTGATAGACAATTGTGTGTTTGGTTTGAACTTTGAGAGAGTATGCGAATGCAATATGCAAAGTAGTCAAAGACAGAATTTGAAGGGAAATAAACGAACAATATAAACTGTAAATTGATGATGTCTTAACTGTTATACAAAGTTCCTATATATAGTTTACTAAGGGCTTGTTTGTTAAAATTTTATATTAAGTCATGTTTAATTAAGAGATGACTTAATGCAGACACTTTCAGTTTTATTATTTAATATTTTCAGTCATCTTTCTCTATTAAGTTACAAACAAACAGTTTTCATGAGACTTAATGAATTCAATTTTTTTCATATTAAGTCAATTAAGTCGAATTCAAATACCCCCTAAGAAGTATAATGTGAAAAGGTATGATGGTTCAAATTAACCAAGGGTCATGCCTTTTCACAATAACTACTAATAACTAACTCTAACTAACTGTTTTAGGGTCTGCAAGCCTTTGGCCCAGACCAGACGTTTTTATGCAGCCTCATTAGTATATTTACATGGATGCAATCTTTACAAATACTACATAATGTTTATAGTGATGTGGCTAAGGTTCTAAAACATGATTACGGTTGAATTGATCTTAACAGTTTCCAACAATTACCCCTTGCGCTACTTCTAAAGGTAATTTCTTCCCATCTCTTACCGCCTCAACAAGAATCAAAGCCAACGGACCGCCATCTAACGCAGGCAATGGAAGAAGATTAATAACCGCAAGTTTAAGATTCAAAATAGCGGCAAACTGATACAACCCATCAATATTTGATTTTGCAACTTCTGCACCTACGGCTATAATTGCAACAGGACCTGAAACCTTACAGTTTGTGAAAAGTTTGTTTCAAACTGTCCTTAAATGTCAAACCCCAAAACTCACGACCCGTGAAACTAAAAGCTTCTACAACATCTTTTGGTTTCTCCTTCAAAACCTTCACATGTATATATCGTCGTGTATGTCATGGCATGATTACTTTGTGTGCAATACTAATCACCAATAATTCTTCTGTTAAAAAGTATGTTTAACAACATTATAGCATTTTTAACACTACTTAATTATTTATTATATGAAAAACATATATATTGCTAAAAATTATATAAACTAAAAAAAAAAAAAAAAAAAAACAATGTTAGCCGTCGAGCCTTGCATCTAGTTATAGTATTAAGAAACGTTTTATTTTATTAAACTATTTAGAGCAACGCATGAAACAATCACTACTCGTTAGAAATGTATTGGTTCAACTACACAATCAAACAGATATTTTATTTTTTTAAATACAGTTCAACACAACACAAAACTAAATCTAATGCTAGATTCCCTTTCTGTACAAAACAAATAAAAAATGTTTATTGGTGCTGAATGGTTGTCACCCTTTTCAGTTTTTCTATCTATATATATGACCTACCATTTACGTTCCGATTATTCCTTAAAACACTAAACATCACGAAAGCTTTTCTATCCATAAAACATGGGGGATAGCGCTGGAGTAGCAGTCGCGACGACGGTGGAAAGCAAAGAGTGGTATTTAGCCGCATACGCGCCACAAAATGTACCAACTTCCGAACATATTAAGCTTCGTACGGTCAATGTCTCGCTTGAATATGATACAATCCCGGATCAGCATGTTTTGGTTCAGTTGCTTATGATCACTGTCGATCCATATCTACGTAACATAATTACTGGCCGTGATGGTGATCTATACTTGCCACAAATTTCACTCAACAAGGTATATATATAATTAATACAAATCATTTTCAATATGTTTATTCAATATTATTTAAAGCCTATATAGAAAATGGCCGGACTTATGGTGCTATACTTAACATCAAGTTGATATGATATACGTAGTATCAAATTACAAATTATAGAGAACATGTCATAGCTTGAAATTAAAGCATATCGTATGTATAAACCTGCTTTAAACTGTTATCCGATTACGATAAAAGCTACTACTTATATTCTACATTTAAGTTCATTTCTTGTCGTTTGATGTTTAGGTAAGTAATCTTCATGACGCCTTTCCAAAAAAAAAAAAAAAAAAAAAAAAAAAACCCGTAATCTTCATGATGTTTGATGAATTTATTTGAAACATTATATCGTTAGTTCTGAGAAAAAAGGTAGGAATACACACATTTCTTTTATGGTGGTTACTTTGCTAAAAATAACTTTAAGTAAACAACGTCATACTCCACTTTTTTTTTGCCCTTTTAAGCATGGTTGTCAGGATCCCGATCCCGATCTTATGATCTTACGATTTTACGATACTGTAAAGCAAAAACGATCCGGATCCTACATAGGATCTTTGCAAGCTTAAAATCTTATAGGATCTCGATCTTGACCATACGATCTTAGGATCTAATCCGATCCGATATTACTCTTCTCGGATTACAAACTAAAAAATTACAAATTTATGGGTTGTTTGTTTGTAGAATTCAAAAAATAACATGTTAATCTTTTTAAATATTTTATAATCATAATTTAGGACAACATTTATATGAAACATTTATAGTATTTTGTGGTTATAATGTATTAGAATTTGTAAATTTGTATAAAATTACATAAACTATTAAGAAATAACATTAGAGTAGGATCTTAAAATCCCGATCCGATCTTACGATCATGATCTTGCAAAGACAAAAACGATCCTGGGTAGGATCCCGATCTTGACAACCTTGCTTTTAAGTACTATCAGGGGTAGACACAAAGAATCTGACACCACCCGTAATAATGTGTATTTCGATGCGTTTTATGTGCCAACTAGTTAAAGACCACGCGTCTTCGTTATTAAACTGTCATACGTGCACGCGGATAGTAGAAAAGCAAGACTTGGTCTTTTTATTCGGTTTGAAAGTTTTGATTAAAATTTTTGGGTCAATTGCATATATACCCACTAAAACTTGCATATTTGCATATATACCCAAAACATGCTTAACTCGCATTGTACATCATGCATTGAAAACTTGTATTTTGGAGAAATATGCAAGTTTTTAAGTTTTAATGGGTATATATGCAATTCTCCCAAAATTTTTAGGCTGGTAAGTGGTAACCAATTAGAAATGAGAAATTGGTAGTGTTTGGTAATGTTGAACCACTCAACCACTTAATACGGAGTACAAAAGTAAGGGCCCGTTTGGTTTATAGACAGGTTTAGGATTTAGATTTAGATTTGGATTAAAATTTGGTTTGATGTAAGAAGAAAAAAATATATTATAAAAAGATAAATTATTATTTTATAAATTTATATATAATTAAAATACGAGTGAAAGAAAGTCTTCACTATAATTTTTTTTTTTTTGAAACTTTAACTATTATTCACAATACCAAACCACCAAAAACAGTGGAAGGCCACAACCATCAACAAAGGAAAAAGAAACAACAAAAAAACAAGGATTTACAGCAGATCAAAGTTGAGCCACTCGGTCCAAGTTATCGAACAATTCTTGTTTCTATTCCTATACCACAAATACCCAGTTGACTTAATCTCTTGGACAATCTTCTCGACCTTAATAGATCCATTAGCTTAACCTCTTTTCATTTCAAGCTTTCCAAAGACACCAACACGCCACAGTCATAATACCTTTAAGAGTCAACTCTTTCTCCTACTCAAGCCCGACAATTTGTGAACCTCAAACAAATCCTTGACTAAAAACAGAACAAAGGACTAATTTTGCACCATCGGCTAATACGATACCACAGATTAGACGAGACCTCACAAAGCAAAACAAATGCTCCACATCCTCGACCTCAAAGATCACAAAGACCACACAAAGCCGAGCCAACTAAACAATTACGTTTACTCGAGCCGAAGCCGCTTTGAATACGGTCCAAAGCCACTCTCCACATGAAAATGTTGCACTTTTTCGGCACCCACTTAGACCATTTGAACACATACCGCTTGCTAAAATCGCGATCGCTGGACGTAAAGGTTTTAACCGCTTTAACACTGAAGAACCTGATTGTCGCGACCAAGCCATGTCCATTTGTCGCCCCTTAATAATCTTAGTATCCTCCAGTGTCCCGAGGCAAATCCTCTCGGCCACCTCTTCCTCCACTGTAGTTTCACTCAAAAATTCCCCAATCTTCAGTGTACCGATAGTTCCTCCCATCCACTTCTCCGCCACTAAACACTTCTCGTTTTTCTTTTTTAACATTCGGGAAACACATCTTTTAGCGCCACATTACTGCACTCCAAGGGGTCTAGCCGTAACCTAATTCTTTTCCGCCACCACACACGCCTCTGAACAATTGATTGATGTTGACACCCGCAACATAGGCATTAGAGCAAGCCTTGACAATCTTGCTCCACACCCTCGACGAGTATTTATTGCTCTAATAGAGCCCAACACCTTTTAGAGTCATGGATGGCATTAATCACCCTCCTCCAAAGACTGTTAGGTTCAGTACGGTATCTCCAAATCCACTTAGTCAAAAGAGCAATATTAGAATCTTTGAGTTTAGATAGACCCAGCCCACCCATCTTAATTGGAGAGGTGACTCTATCCCACGCTACCCAGTTAATCTTGTTAGATTCCATCGACCCTCCCCAAAGAAAACGTTTCATAATTCCTTCCAAGCCTTCGATAACTTTACCGGGGGCTTTATACAAAGAGAAGTAGTACGTTGGAATGCTTTCAAAAACCGCTTTGATAAGAGTAACTCTGCCACCGATAGAGAGGTACCTAGCTTTCCATTTAGACAGCCTCGAGTTGAAAATATCGAACAAGAAATTCCATTTCGACACTCTACTCATGTTTCCCCCAATTCGAATCCCTAGGTAATCAAACGGAAAAGTCCCAGCTTTACACGCAACCACTTCAGCAGCCAGGGCTGCCTCATCCCCTTCCACTCCCACCCCGAAAATCTGAGACTTACCAACATTGATAATCAGACCCGAACAAAGGTTAAAACACCTAAGAATTTTAGCGACCCTGTTAATGTTCGGCAAAGACCAATCTCCCAAAAACGTACAGTCATCCGCGTAAAGGAGATGAGAAATAGTAGGGCCACTATTTGGAAGGGTGATACCATAAATAGTAAATACATGGTAAAAAGAAAATAAAAAAATAACATTGAGGAAAATGTGTGGCTAGTAAATGCAGGAGTTCAAATCTCAATAAAAGTATTTTGAATAATGTTTCAAACCCCACTAATATGTTCGCACTCATCAAAACCATTGAGGGATTTTGACAACTTTTAAAACCTATGTAGCTCAACCAATCAAGGGTTTTTCATTTTCCAAATTCATAAACCACTCAAAAGTCATCAACTAAACGGGCCTTAAATAATAAGATGGCCTACCACTATTCACAACATTACCAACATGTGAAAAACATGAAAAAAAGTCAAACATGAAGGAAATCTCAATTCATTAGTAGTTTATTACAATACTTATAAATAATCATTAAGTTCATATCCATATTTAATAAATAATCAAATGTCATATCTAGTGAAAGTTATTTTCATTAGTTTATTACGATCTAGTTGAAAATATTTCCGAACTACCTATTTTCTTTAAAGACAAGAGTTTGAATTTCTTGCTATCTGCCTTGTCCTTTATCTTTATACCGAATGCACGGGTCATCAAACTCAACATCTCCATGTTAGTGCCGTATCATCATTCATCACATCACCAAACTCGCTACCAAACAGCCGCAGTGATAACCACCAAATCAAACACATAAAATACATCACTTTATACAAATATACACCTCACGATACACCTCACAAACACAAAAAAAAAAGTACAATCCGTTTGGTGATTTGCACCACCAAACCATAGCCAAAACCCACCACCGCGCACGATGGTGAGAGGGTGAGATCCCAAGTCTCCATGTAGGCCCTCTTGGCCACTCACGACCTTGGCTTTTCAGAGAAATCTGCTCGACCGCACGCCAAAAGTCACCATCACATGGTGATTTGGTGACGGCCGATTTTACCTTCTAATTGAACTTTTGACCCAAAATTTCAAAATAATTAAGGGGCCGTTTGGTTGGGGGATATTGGGGTATATTGGGGGCATTTGCAATTTAATTTCCTTCAAATACCATGTTTGGTAACTCAAATAAAGTAATTTACAATTCCATGAATTCCCAAAATGAAGAGAATTAAAATGCCTCCAAAAAGTGAAGAATTTTAATTTACTTACGAAATTTTTTTTATAAACTTTTTCTTATTGTTTTTATAAACTTTAAATAGAATATTTATGATTTTTTTTTATAAACTTTTTTTTAATTTTTATAAATTTTAATAAACTTTTTTATAAATTTTTATAAATTTTTTATAATTTTTATAAATTTTTTATAAATTTTTGTAAACTTTTTTATAAATTTTTTTTATAAACTTTTTTTATAAATTTTATTTATAAACTTTTTTATAAATTTTGATAAAATTTTTATAAACTTTTTATAAAAATTTTTTATAAGCTTTTTATAAATTTTTATAAATGTTTTATAATTTTTTTCTAAATTTTTTATAAACTTTTTTATAAATTTTATAAATTTTTATAAAGTTTTTATAAAAAATTTTATCAATTTTTATAAATTTTTTATTAACTTTTAAATAGAATATTTATGAAATTTATATTAAAAATGAAAAATATTTTTAAATTTTGTCAACTAAACGTACGGAGGTATTTAAATTCCGAAATTTTAAATTCTCAAGAATTTAAATTTTCTAAAATTAAAATTCCGGAATTTCAAATTCTCCAACCAAACGCCCCCTAAGTGAAACCCTTTTTGTTTAGTTAAGTAGCTCAATGTTAACTTATGACATATTGCTAGACTAATTTTGATGATTTAGCAAACATTTTATGATATGCAACAAGTCTCTTAAAAATGATGTTAAATGTTATGTTTGGCAGGTACTAACAGAATTTGGGATAGGAAGGGTGGTACGGTCGAAAAACAACAACTTTAACGATGGTGATATCGTTATTAACCCCTTTTCATCTATCGCCGAGTATTCTGTGGTACCATCAGATTTCCTTAGAAAGATTGATCCAACGGCGAACATCGCTTTGCCTAATTACATAAACTGTCTTGGTAAGTACTTAACGTTTCATGTATAATCTAGTTTTTGTTATTACTCTATTTATGATAAAATAAATAGATATTCTGTTTGATTTGATACTTTTATCTTATCTTATGTCATGATACGTACATGTTTTTAATAATGACAAGGTGGAAAATAATGCCGTTGTTTACTAAAAAAAATAGGGCAAATCATTTAAAAATGTATTTAACTTGCCACTTTTTCTCATTGTATGTAGCATTCTTTTTTTTTTCTCATTTTGTCAATAAACTTCTATCGTTAGTCCTTTGTGTGTACCGCTACCAAAAAACGCATCGTTAGTCCTTTATGCTAATAGATCGTAATAAATAACTTAAAATTTGGTTATCTTACGCTAAACTTGCATTGTTGGTCCTTTATACTAACAATCATTAAAATAACTTAAAAATGGTTTTCTTACGTTTCGTTCGTCCCGTTTTTAACGCTTTGTACGTTTTAACACGCTGCTCGCTTTAACACGCTTTCGTCGATTTTTTTCACGCTTATACGTTTTACACGCTTTCATCCGCTTTTCAAGTTTTTGTTCGCTTTTTCACGTTTCATATGTTTTTACAGTTTTCATCCGTTTTTACACATTTTCACCCGCTTTTGCACATTTTCATTCGATTTTTACACGTAGTTCCGTTTTACCGCTTTTAACGCCTTTTTTCACATTCTCATGCGGTTTTACACGTTTTCATCCGTTTTACCACATTTTCGGCCGCTTATGCACGCTTTCATCCCTTTACACGTTTTCGTCTGTTTTTTTCACTTTTCTTCGTTTTTCCCGTTTCATTCGTTTTTTCACGTTTTCATCCGTTTTTACACTTTTCGTCCCTTTTCACGTTTTCGCTCGTCTTCACCGCTTTCATTCGTTTTTGTACGTTTCATCCGTTTTAACACGGTTTCGTCGTTTTTAACACGAGTTCATCCGCTTTTTTCACGTTTTCATATGTT
>OU343222.1:53475569-53594548 GCA_910596185.1 Chrysanthemum makinoi | reverse complement strand
GGTTAGAAATAATCAAAGTTCCAGCTATCAGTCACAAGCTTTGCAGATATCCCCACCCAACCAGTATTCTTGGAGGAGGTATGGCCAAAAGGCCATCATGGGTTCTCCTCATCCTAGCTACTTAGGTACCAACATGCACGTGCACTTTCCTTTTCAAGTATTTATTTGCTGTTTGGATTTACCATATAAAGAGTAATTATTTGGACTTTAGAAATCAGAATCAAATAATTAGTCGACGTCATACCATTGAAGGAAGTTGGAGATGGGTAACTTTACATTACCCTTAAATAATAGGGGCATCAACCCCGGTATATAACTGTAGATCTGCTTTAAATACTTTTGGTAGATACATTCAGTCCTAATAGGGTTTATGTACTTCTAATTGTAAATACAGGGTTTAATTAGCATTTTTGTGTTACTTCATTGTGTGTTTTTGTTAAGAGTTAATGCAAATATACCTCTTTTCGTCATTTACTACCATGGAAATAAGACTTCAAAAAGTTCATGTCAAATTTATATACCTTTAAGGATGACATGTTGATGCTTGCAGAGAGCATTAAGCCTAGTATAGTTTAGAGGGGTTTTGAGGCTACTGATCCATAGTTGATGGCTTTAAAATACAAGTATGATGATGGAATTTGTGATTTTTGCAAAGGTGTCAAGTTCAAAACATATGGATGGATGCTGCTTTAGGTGGCAATGATCTTAGTATGGCCAAAATGAATTACGCCGTCTATCCTATTATTTTTACTCTAGTTTTAGTTAAACCTTATTTCTTTAAAACGACATTGCTCGGTTCTTAGAAGTGACTAGTTGAATCATCGATTAGCGAGTGTCCAATTCGTTGCATGAATTTAAAATTGACTAGCTAGTTGAACCACGCAACAAGTAAAATTTGAAGAAACTCGTTTATTGTTTATATCAACGAATCCCAAGCCAACGGTTGTTAGATTGGTAATCTTAATTTCATTCTAGGCTATGTGGCGCATCTTCCTCTTTACTTTTGTATATATGTTTGACGACTTAATTTGGCTCTCTGTTGATCTTATGCATGATTATCAAGCCTATTAGCATGTCTTAGAGGTTGTTTACTTTATTTTTTAATTAAGTGGTTTTTAGATATAAGTGTCTGTGTCGTTTGTTTTTCAGAGCTTTTATAGCCGTCAAACCATGCAACGAGGAAGAATGAATAGGTAGATCTAAAATCTTCATCTGCATGGATGAAGACGGTTTGTTTTTATTGCTATGGAAGTACTTCTTTTATTTTCTATTTTCTTTTTCTTTTTTTGCTACTAAATCCTTTTGTAATATGGTTCAAATCGTTAATCGTAAAAACGTAAGCGTAAATTAACAGAGGCAACGTAAAAATGAGCGAAAACATATAAAAAAAACGAACGAAAAATACAAAACGTAAGAAAACGGTTAAAACGTAAAAAAAAAAGCGTAAAAATGGACGAAAACGTAAATAAAAAGACCGAAATGTAAAAGAGATGTAAGATATTGAGAAAGAGATGTAAGGTTTGTGAAAGAAGAGAATAAGGAGTGAAAGAGGTAATAAGTGAAAGATAATGTGCGAAATTTAGAAGAGGAAAGAAGTGAAAGAGAGACTTATGTGCGCAAAAACAAACAAGAAACCTCGCCCTCCTGCTTGAACAAAGAAGTGAAAAGAGGAAAAAAGTATTTGTTGGGAAAAAACAAACGACATAGTTAGCCTCTTATATGGGAGATATAGGCTTTGGCGAGTCTCCCAATTAAGGGTCCGTTTGGTTTGTAGATGGTTTTAGGATTTGGATTTAAATTTGGATTAAGATTAAGATTTGGATTAAAGTTAAGAGAGAGAAAATATATTATAAAATATATAAGTTAATAATAAACAATAAAATATAGTAGAGTGAGTCTTAATTTTTGTTAAAATATCAAATAGGAAGAATAAAGAGACAAGAAACAAAAATAAAATAAGATAAAAAAAATTGAGTTAGTGGGAGTGTAGCAAAAAGTAGGCATGTTCCATAGGAATTGTGTATGCCCATATTGGTGGGGTTCACTACCATTTTCTAACCCCAAGATTGCAAACAAACACTATATAAATGTCAAATCAAGTCAAATCCAGGAAAGTAAACAAAAACCCTTAGTGCAAAGTAAGTTACAAACAGTGCTCAAGTAAGTTACAAACAGTGCTTTAAGCCATGTGGACCAATCACGCGACACTCTGTCTTTTGCAATTAGTGCAAAGTAAGTTACAAACAGTGCTCAAGTAAATATGGTATGATGAACTGGCCGTCTTGATTTAATGCTATATCGGAAATGACTTGTTATTTTCCTGATTATTTGAATCCAGTAGTACAATGCTTTAGACTCAGTTTATGTGAATAAATCCTAAGGTAGATAGAGAGAGAGATGGATGATCGAGCTCAAGCGTGAGTGAGACCTTGCACAATCACAACTTGAAGTAGCAAGAAAATTAGACAAGGAAACAAAGGTCACTTTTCAAGATGCTCGTAGTATTATGCTTGTTTCCATTAAGAGTGGCCAAATGGGCAGATCAAGTAGCCTGCGTAAATGGATTTGGTGTTTGGGTGAGAATGGATAATTGTTTGATCCGATTTGCCTTTTAATCTATCACTAAAAAGAGGTACTTATGTGTACCAGGATCTTATTAGTTCGCGTGCCCTCTCGCCAAGTAGCCAAATGTCTCTCTTTCAGTAGTGAAAATGTAGGAAATATGAAAACTTGAAATGAGGCAGAGGCAGTTAGGCCAAGAAGCAAATCATGCACTCGCTAGAGTTGCTTTACAAGGAGGTTTCCTCTGACATGGTTGGAGCAGCAGTTATCTGAACTCGGGAATGCAAGTCCAGCCCTGTATCTTGTGGAGGGTTTTAAATAAACAGTATCAAGGCTCTAAAGCAGTAGAGGGAATATCTGGCAAAAAGGGTGTCGACTATACTAAGTGCAGAAGAAAGGGAAATGTTGTATAGAAAATGGGACACCCCTGTGGAAGGCAAGCAAAGGAGGAGACTTCAACTAGCTTCTGAACCGCTTGTGGACTGACCCTCTGAACATGGTGCATGTTAAAGAGAGTGCTGAAATAGTTGCAAAACTTGTGGTCTTTTGAATCGGGGAGCATGCTTGAAAGAGATGTTTGCACTCAATTTGTAAATCCGTCCGACAAAAGCTTGGATGGTTGGAACTTGATATCATCAATCTGTTGCGTTTGTAATGTTACTTTGAACACTCCTAAAAGGTTCTGAAGCTTATATCCATATGTTGTATACAACAATGCTACTAGATTCGTTGGAAAGAAATTATCAATAAATATAAAAAGCTTAGCAGCTGTTGTGTTCCGGTGAAGAAGAAAATTTTGAGATGTTGAACAATATCATCAACACGTATTCATTTCATGTCTCCATCGACAGTACGTATATATATATATATATATATTGCCCAACCCTTCTATGGCCTTTATGTTCTTGTGCTACCTTCAACTGAACATATTTCATTCAGAAGGTAAATATACAACTGCTTCGAATATGCTCCAAATCCCATCCATGTTATAGTGGTCCATCCTGCCTAAATCTCTTTTTATGAAGAGTCTGAGAATGAATATAATATTCCTCTCAAAACTTCCTGAAAACCCCAAGGTTTTAAGACATTTCATTGTGCTGATAATTCTGCGTCAATTGTTTGCAACAAGAGATTCAAGGAATTAATGACAGCCTAAAGCTTGTGTGGGATGCTAAGGAAAGCATTTGATTTCTTACAGTCTCTTCTTCTTCTTCTATTGATAAAACTCCAGCATCAATGTGTATATCCTCATCTACATTTGGATCGGATTTGGCATTGGTTGGAGTATAATCTTGTTTGAACCATTCATCTGCTTTTATATCTTTAATTGTTATCCTAGTTTTAGGATTTGGATCGAGAATTCTATTTAGCAGACTCTTTGCTCCTGGCGACATCCATTTAGGCATTTGGACATCCCCTTTGAAGATCTTTGATGTAATTAGAATTTTGAGATGAAAGCAATCATCAGTCAATATATAAAGGTGATAAATAAGTGATGGATCGGACGCATCATACCTTCTGATAAAGCACACCAAGGTTTCTATCGTCAAAAGGTAAACACCCCGTAAGGATTACGTACAAGATGACACCACATGACCATGTATCCAATGCGGCTCCATCATATCCTCTATTAGATAGGATCTCAGGAGCAACATAGTTATAATTAGGACTTCCACACATTGTATGTAGCATCTTCCTAATATTTTTATCTAAACACATTAATAAATTAAAGGGCATATGGTGCATACAAATATATATATATATATGTTTAGGTAGCTCTCACTCTAAATTGTTGGGGCAATGCACTAAAGCCAAAATCAGATATCTTGATGTGTCCCTTAGAATCCACAAGCACATTGTCTAGCTGCAAATTCATTTTTTCAGTATAGACCTAATTATAGCGGGTTGTATGTACTCATGTTAGTTGGAACCAGATCGACCTTGAGGTTACGGTGGAAAACACCTTTGTCGTGACAGTAGCTGACACCGTCGATCAATTCTTGAAATAACTTCCTGGCATTTGACTCGAGTAGCTTCCCATTTGATGTCTAGCATAAAAAATACATGGGTAATACACAAGAAAAGAAAAGAAAAGAATGGTAAACAATTCAAGGGTAGGTGGTTTACAATTGTGTAAAACAATTCACCTCCAGTAACATATTCCATAACCATATAAAGCTTAGTTTTGCTTACTAAAACCTGCACGAGAGAAATTCATTCAGAAAAATGTTGTTGTGATGTGAGTCACATAATGTTGGTATCCTTAATTTAACTCCTGATAATGTATCATGACAAAAACTTAACAATATTGTTGCATGCTGATTATGGATACGCACCTCGTGCAATCTAATGACATTAGGATGGTTAAGATGCGTCAATGTAGACATCTCCCTCTTTATCTGCATTGATTATTATATATCCTAACATTGCAATTGAATAGCCTTAATTAATTTGTTATCAAATGACCTACCTGATCGTCGGAAATGTGGAGATGATCTTTGTGCATGATCTTAAGAGCAAAAGAGTGTTCGTTATGAATGTTTTTAGCATATTTAACCTTGCCGGAATTTCCTTCCCCAAGAGTCCTCCCAATTTCGATTTCCCCCCAATCTCATCGATTCTTCTTCAATTATTTCTAATCCTAATACCATACTTGTCAATATGAATAATGGAAGATCACAAGGGGGTTGAATCACCCCCTCTTTTCTCCCTTTCTTCCTTTTGGTTTTCCCTCATTATTCTTCTTCCTTTGCTTTTCTTGGAGTAATTATTTGTGTTTAATTAAAAGTCACATGTAATATGGAAAACATTTCTGTTAATATTAGCTACTAGCTATAATACATTTTATTTATTTTTCATAAGTTTGTTGTAAAAGTGTTTGACATTTTTGTACATAATCATACAAAAAAGTATATATCGGCTAAAATTGGCCAATTTGCTACTCGGCTCCAAAGACTTTTTTTTCCCTTCCCTTTTTCCACTCCAAAGACAATTATTTTTGGTTGTTGGTTTCATTTGCATAGTGCATTGATATAGTGCAAATAAGCAATCCTAATTCCTAAATATTATAGTAAAAACTGTTTAACTGGTTATGTTTTGCACGCACCAGGTTCAAACTTGATGAGATATTAAATGCACCACTTTTCAGGGCACTTTATCATTGTTTTTATATGATTTTTAGTTGATGATTTTAGACCATAAAAGGAAATTGTGCTCGGAAATGGCAAAGATGGAAGAAATTGAAAAAATGTAACTGGAGACTCACCGCACACGCCAGACGACTCAAATAGTATTGATGCCACCCAAAAGCCGTCTGAGGTTGCTGATTCCCGAGAGCAAAAGTTATACGAGAAAGGCGCATCTCAAATTTTCAGACACCGTCACTATGATCAAGATGTCGTGTCGAATACCATCAGCGCCGTCTCAAAGTCGAAGCCCTAGCCGTCATAATACACTTATCGAACCCAAATGCCGTCTGCTTGGTAACAGACAGTGTCTGATCTATAAACTATATACAAGCCTAGTTTTCTCATTATTATCATGCAACTCATGAGTTATGGTTAGAGGACGAAAGTTATTCTTCGTTTTAAGGGTAAAACATGCATGTTTTCACTATGGATTCCTCATAACAATTATAATCTCAAGATACGCATATAATCATCTCATATAACAATTATTCATAATTATTCACATAAAAAATTACATGCAATCCTAGGGTTTCTACAAGTTTTATAAAAAACTAAAACCTAATTATATAATTAAAGGGTACCATAATAAAAAAATTAGGGTTTATAATTAAACTATTTACTCGTTTATGAGCGTATTATAGCATTGAAATACTTGTATAAATTTAATAACCTATTACACATCACAAAAGTACATGCATACTCAACCTTTAAACGTGAAAACCTCATCAAAGATGTTATTAAGTACTTATAGAATGACAATCTTACAAATATAGTAAAATTTCGATGCTGGTAAAACGCTCTCTCAATGTCATCGAACTAGTTTTTATGGAAATACTATACATTTATGAGGCACTTTCGATATATTTTTTTTTCTTAAAGGTAAATTTTATTAAGAAAAGGAGCCAACAAAGGGCAAAGACAAACAAGCACAAAGCACTAAGCTGTTAGGACACTTCCCTAACTAGTTATGCTTTATTTCTTGTCATTTTTGATTTTTCTGATTTTACAAGTAACAACGCATAAAACGGAACGAGCGGAAACCTCCTCTTCATCTGGTTAGTTGTTGTTTTGATGATTTTTTGTGTGTTAAGATACTCATAAGGAAATGTTTTGTTTTGCTTTCGTCATTAATTTTTAATATTTCAAGCGGATGATGATGATGATGATACTTTTTGTTATTAAGTAGTAGACTAGTAGTGACATTGGATATGTCTTGTCTTTCGCCCAAAATCCACTTATTATCGTCTAGTATAAGTTATCTGCGATAATATCCTATAATAAGCTAGATGAATAAATCAGAATTGATTGTTTCATGTTGGAAAATTTAGTGCACTTGTGGGATTAGTTCACACCTTGTAATGGGTTAGGAGGTGCGGAGTGTACACCCATAAGGTCCATGAACACCCTGACTCTTGTAGTGGTTTGTATTGGTAGTGCTAGTAGAAAGTACTTGCTTGTGGAAATGTACTGTGGAAAGTACTGCTTGTGGTTTCCACGATAGCGATGTTTCCAGCGATAAGCAATGTTTCCAGCGAAGAAGTGTGTGTTTCCATTGAAGCGGTGTAACCCGCTGATAGTATTATGAATGGAAATCGCGGTGGCTTAGCGGTTTTGACCTATTCAAGTGGCAGTTTCAAGCAATGACCGTTTAATTGGTCATGTAAACCACTAACGGCTATAATGGGGATAATTATGAGGCTATTAATGGGCGATTAATACTCATAATTCCATTGAATTAGCCAAGAGTATTATCCTATAAATAGGATATCGATTATGCATGAAGGGCAGACAGAAACACTAAAAAACTTATAAAGGGGTTATTGAATTGTGCCTAATTCTATAACTACATTTGGTCTTATCCCAGTAGATATTCGTGATACCCGGGCATTAGATTCGAATAGTTTACTTTGGAAAGTGATCACACTATTCCAAGTGATATCCGGCAACCACCAAGGGTATCATTATCGATGCTGACCGTTTGTTTGTTTCTGTTGACAGGTTGCACATTTCTGCTGAAGTTGATTATCTTACCTGTTACGTGAGCTACACCCCAACAATCAAAGTAAACTATTTGTGATAATCAATGGCTGCTGCAATGAAACACATGGCTTCAAACTTTGCCAAGCTTGATAAGTTTGAAGGGGTGGACTTTAGGAGGTGGCGGAAGAAGATGCACTTCTGTGTCAAGCATGAGTGTGGTGTATGTGCTAACCACACCCATTCTGATGATGGTAATGATGCTACGTGGGCAGGTCGGAAGAGGAGCAAATGGGAGAATGATGACTACATATCACGAGGTCTTATTCTCAATGGTATGTCTGAGTCTCTGTTTGATATTTATCAGAACTTTGAATCTTCCAAGCGTGTGGGATTCCTTGGATGCCAAATATATGGCTGAGGATGCATCAAGTTTCTTGTTAGTAATTTCACAAATTACAAAATGTCGATTCAAGACCCGTCATGGAACAATACAATGAACTTCTTGGAATACTTGGAAGGTTTACACAACACAATATGAACATGGATGAGGCTATTAAAGTCTCTTGTGTCATTGACAAACTCCCTCCTTCTTGGAAAGATTTCAAGCATACCTTGAAACATAAGAAAGAGGAGTTAACTCTGGTTGAGTTGAAGGTCATCTGCGCATTGAGGAATCTCAAGATGCGGGATAATGACAAGCCAAAGAGTAGCAATGCTCTTGGTGCATGTTGTCAATATGGTGGAGCATAATAACTCCACGGTACAATGGACAACAAAGGCAAACGAAAGTATCATGACAACACAAGGGCAGATCCTAACAAGAAGGCAACACCTACTTGTTGGAAATGTGGCAAAGCTGGTCACATCAAAGGGGACTGCAGGGTGTGTTAAGGTTGGTGGTAAAGCCAATGGATCAGGCACTAATGGTTCAGGGGGTGGTGGTTCTTCCAACTCACTGAAAGGTATGGTTGTATAAGTCTTTTGATTTATTATGTTACATATGTATCTGAATCTCATTATGTGCAAGATGATGATGTTGCGTGGTGGGTTGACTCTGGTGCAACAGTTCATGTGTGCAAAAATAGAAGCTCGTTCAAGACTTATGAGTCACTGAATGATGGTTCTATTCTTCACATGGGAAATGAGTCAACAACCTTGGTGCATGGTCGTGGTTGTGTAGATCTTAATTTAAGTTCTGAAAAAATTGTAACTTTGTTTAATGTTATTCATGTTCCTGATATAAGGAAGAACTTGGTTTCAAGTAGTGTATTGAATAATCATGGATATAAACAAGTTATTGAGTTTGATAAATTTGTGCTTTCTAAGAATGGTGTTTTTATTGGTTTTGGTTATTTATGTAATCAAATGTTCAGGGCTTAATATTACCACTGCGGTGTTATTTCGACTTTTGTGACCACATATAACCGGCCGACTCTACCTATGGCATGCAAGCCTTGGCCATGTACACTATAAAAGAATGCAAGATATGTCTAAGGATGGGTTGATCCCAGCTTTTGACATGGACACTAAAAAGTGTAAAACTTGCATGTTGACCAAGATAACCAAGAAACCCTTTCAGGTGTTATTCGTGAGACTAAGGTCTTGGAGCTTATTACAGTGACCTGTGTGAGTTGCATGCCACTCCTTCTTTGGGAAATAAGAAGTACTTTGTGACATTTAATGATGATGCTTCTAGGTTTTGTTATGTTTATTTGTTACATTCCAAGGATGAAGCATTAGATAAATTCAAAGTGTTTAAAACGAAGATTGAATTACAACTTGGGTCTTTGATCAAAGATTAAGGACTGATAGGGGAGGTGAGTACATGGATACTCTGTATTTTCGGTCTGTTGGCATAATCCATGAAGCTGGCCCCTTATACTCCTGTGAAATGGCATTTGAAAGGAAAAGCAGTCTTGAAGGAGATGGTTAATTCCATGTTGTCCTATTCAGGACTGAGTCAAGGGTTCGGGGGTGAAGCTATGTTAACAGCTTGCTATTTATTAAATAGGGTTCCCAACAAAGGAACAAGGTTACCCCTTATGAACTCGGACTAAAGGAAACAACTTGAACTATCTCAAGGTTTGGGGTTGTAGAGCTGTTTATGAGACTCGATCCAAAGTTGAAAACTTTAGGTGAAAGAGGCATTGACTGCATCTTTGTTGGATATCTTGAGCATTCCAAGGCTTTTAGGTTCTATGTTATTGAACCTAATGAATATGTTGATTAACTCTATAATTGAATCAAGGGATGCAAACTTTGATGAGAATAGATTCTCTCATAGTCCCTAGACCAAGTATGAGGATTCCTAATGGAACTCATGACAGCGGTGTATCGAGGTCCCTGATGATGAACCATCAGTGGTCCCTGACTGATGAGGTTGTGGCTCAACAACTGAACGTGCTCGGGAAGAGCAAAAGGGTCAGAATCAAAGTCATTTGGACCTGAGTTTCAACTTTACTTAGTTGAAGGAACAAGGGATGAGGTCTCTGACCAATACTCCTATTGCTTTATTGTTGAGGATGATCCCAAGACATTTGAAGAAGCAATGAAGTCCCAGGATATTGCTGTCTGGAAAGAAGCAATCAATGATGAGATGGATTCCATCATGGGGAACAACACTTGTTGGTTGATCTACCTCCTAGTTGCAAACCTCTAGGTTTCAAATGGATTTTCAAAAAGAAAATGAAGGTAGATGGAACTATTGAAAAGTTCAAGGCTCGATTAGTTATTCAGGGCTTTAAACAAAAGTCGGGGATAGACTATTTTGATACTTATGCCCCTGTGGCTCGTATCAGTACCATAAGACTGCTGATTGCTATGGCATCTATTCACAATTTGATTATTCATCGGATGGATGTGAAGACAGCTTTCTTGAATGGTGAATTGGAAGAGGAGGTTTATATGAACCAACCTCGGGCTTCATCATGCGGCAATGAAGGTGTGTGTGATTAAGTCTCTTTATGGACTTAATCACCTAGCAATGGCATCAAAAATTTGATGAAGTGGTTTTGTCTAGTGGTTATGTTCTTAACGGTGACAAATGTGTATATAGCAAATTTGATGAATCTTGTAAAGGAGTAATCATTTGTCTATATGTTGATGACATGTTGATCTTTGGCACTGACCAAAATCAGGTTGACGACAAGGAATTTTTGTCATAAAGGTTCTCCATGAAAGACATGGGGGAGGCTGATGTTATCCTTGGTATAAGGATTAAACATGAAAGTAAAAGAATTTCTATCTCGCAGTCTCATTATATTGAGAAGGTACTGAGGAAATTCAATTACTTTGATTGTACTCCAGTGAGTACACCTATGGATACTTGTGAGAAGTGCCTAATCATGGTAAAGCGTATCTCAACTTGAGTATTCTAGGGTAATTGGTACGATGTATGCCATGACTTGTACAAGACGATATTGGTTTTGCAGTGGGAAAATTGGCAGGTATACTAGTAATCCTAGTGCTCATCAGCGGCAAGCAGTTCAAAGGTACTGAAGTATTTGAAGAGAACTATGGATTATAGTCTCTCATATCTTTGGTTACCCATCAGTGTTGGAAGGATACTGATGCAAGTTGGATCAGTAACACGAAGACAATTCGTCTACCGTGGCGGGTATTCCTACTTGGTGGAGGTGCAATTTCTTGGGCATCCAAGAAGAAACTTGCATCACCAGTTCAACAATGGAATCGAATTTGTGGCTTTAGCGCTGCTGGTAAAGAAGTTGAAGCGTTGAAAACTGCTTGCTTGAGATTCCATTGCGGCCTAAACCTATAGCACCTATTTCTATCAGATGTGATAGTGCAGCTACATTGGCTAAGGCTTATAGCCAGATGTACAATGGTAAGTCTAGACACTTAGGTGTCGGACATAGCATGATTCGTGAGCTTATCATGAATGGGGTGGTATCTATAGAGTTTGTGAGATCTCAACGAGAACTTAGTGATCCTTAGAAGGGGTCGGCTAGAGACTTGGTTAAAAAGTCTGCTAAAGGGATGGGTTTAAGTCCAACTTAGTCACTGAATGCTAGGACACCCACCTCCCTCCTAAGGAAACTTGGGAGCTGAGTTCAATGTGGAAAGTGAACATTCATGGACTGGAGCACATGTTATATTTACATCCCAAGGTTGTGCTCAGAACCTGTTGAAAGGAGGATGAAGTCTTTACTTCTTGGTTATTTTTCTTTGAAAAAGTGCTTGGGAGGAGCATGAATAAAGAGGAACCACCTATGTAAATGTTGAAGTTTTGCCGCATCAGGAAGCTTTGGACTTTTAGCTTTACAACATTTATGAATTTGGATATGGACACATGGCTTGTATAGTGTCAGGAGCTTTTAAGTGTTTGAAAACTTGTGTGTATACTTGAGGATAATGAAACAACCAAGGAAGTAGATGAAGTAGACAATGACTATTTCAATAAATTTCCTACGGAAGAAGAGCTATCTCGCCACCCTCACTTAGTGCGTGACCTCCGTCACATGTATGTTAGGAAAAGCCCTAGGATCAAGTTTCGGAACCCTTGGAATCGTAACATACCATGTTTCATAGGACACCTTTTCGTGGCAAAGGCCTACATTGATCGCAAGTCCCCAATTAACATAATTACTAGCACCTACTACAATTGGGTGATGAAGAAGCCTATCCCAACTAGGCAAGACCCCGACAATCCTAGGGAGAGTTGCAATTTTCTTGGTAGAATTAAGGGATTGCCTCTATGTGTAGGTAGTTTCCGTTTCTCTAGACTTCATAATTGTAGATGATATTAGCACGGCCATAGATCCTAGCTTGTCCCACGTTATTCTAGGAAAACCTTTCATAGAAACACACCGGGATGACTTATGATCCCTCGTTAGGAATAGTGCGATTCAAGGATGAGACCGATGACATAGCTTACCAAATGTCGTTTAAGATTGAGAAGTTTTCATCACTCTCCAATGATGAAAAGGAACTTAAACTATCGGTCTACTATAGGAATGAGGAAGATAAGGAGAAGGGAGTAGATTATGTTATGGCCAAGATTCTAGGTTTCTATAAGGATTGCTTGAACTTAGGACCGGAATATAGGACCAAGTGGGGAGAGGACGAACTCTTAGAGAGGTGTATCATAGGGCACTTCTACAACATGGAATCCCCCATAGAGGCATCTCATGAGGAAGAAGGTGACGGTAATGAAGTTACGTAGGAGCCCGACTACGAGTCTAGCTACAAGACTCATAAATAAAGAAAAGGTGGGAGGCAACCCATGCTTAATTGTTTGCTTGTTAGTGTATTATATCTTTTAGTGATTGTTTATTCTCATGTTTAAATTTGTAAAATGCTTTATTTTTTCTTTAACCTCGTCTTAATTACATATAAAGGTATTTTACATAAAGGATAAGTGTAGGGAGGATTACACACGTTTTCAAAAGAAACGTAAACATAAAAATTTCAATTAATTAAAAGATATACATGTGTGTTTGTTAGTCAAAATGCTTGTATCGAGTCATAATGGATGTTTTGCTTGAAAAGTTTTCCGGATTTTAAAGATGTAAATTTTCCAGAATTTTTTCCAGAAAATCGCAGACTAGTTTTTGTCGGGATAACTTGACCGGGGATCATAACTGACGGTCGAGAACAAAATAATGATTACTTTTCGTTTTCTACGAGCTACTTATAAATTTTGAAATTTCAGTCTTAATTTTTCTAGAAAATCGCAACCATCCATTCCACAAGCATTATATCTTATTTAAGTCTAGAATTACATCTTGTTGAGATTTTTGTTTGTTCGGTTTGATGCGTTGGGTTGTCTGTTTTCTTAAAGTGTGCAGGATTTTATTAAGAAGAAGAGATACATAAGATTGGAAGGAGTTTTTCACGCAAACATTCTTCTTGAAGAAAGATGTAACCACCAC
Organism: Chrysanthemum makinoi; assembly: GCA_910596185.1. Classification (NCBI taxonomy): domain Eukaryota; kingdom Viridiplantae; phylum Streptophyta; class Magnoliopsida; order Asterales; family Asteraceae; genus Chrysanthemum; species Chrysanthemum makinoi. The sequence continues at coordinate 53,580,927 of OU343222.1, read as the reverse complement.
TTCACACGGATCCTACCGAGCTAATCAGGGGAGTACTAGTTTCTATCGTTTTTAATTACCTTTCATTATCATTACTTTGATACTTTCGGGGAACATTGGGGACAATGTTCAGTGTAAGTGTAGGGAGGGAAAATAAAACGGGAACTTTGAAACTATGCTTATCCTTGATTATTTGTTTGTCCAATTGTATTTGTGTAATAAACCATGAGAAAATGTCGGTTTGGGTAATTTTGGCACCAAATTTAAAATTTTTCATGACATATAGGAGTGGACCATTAGTCTTAACAAAAGCGTCTCATGGATAGAAAGTTATATGACTAGCACAAAAACCCTTTACCACTTAAATTCCACCCAAAATGTGAGGATCACCCTTAGATTAGTAGGAATTAAAGCATTCATCTTTAATGCTTAGTGTGTGAACGGTAGTATATTTGTAACACCCCAACCCGTAAGGGTAAAGATATAACAAATATCGGTTTCATATCGAGAACCTTAAGTACTATACAATAGCGAGAAGCCTTTACAAAATATTCAAAAGGAAAACATAAATAGCTAAACTTCAAAATAAATCTAAGATCTCTATGGTCGAATCTTGCTCTCGTCTCTACTCTCAACCCAGATCAGCTATCCCATAAGCTCATCTTGAATGCTTAAAACACTTGCCGAGGAAAATGCGGTGAGCTTACAAAGCCCAGTGAACAGATATAATGAAACAAAAGCTAAACAAAACAAATATACAAATACTTGAAATCAAAATGAAAAGATGATGAGAGATCTTTTAGGATTCTGCGGAAGCACAAATATACAGAAATCCAAACAACCATGTAACAATTTAAAACATCTCATAGCACATTAATGACACAAACACAACCACATCGGAACAGCCAAAACTTAACATATCAAGAATAACCGATTTCTTATAAGCCAAACGAAGAGTCTAATGACTAACTTGAGACAGTTACCAGCAAATAATCAAGGCATTCATACAAATCAATTAATCTACACGTAACACACTCAAAAATATCGCGACAACGGAAATAGCTTTCAAATCATGGCGGTCTCAAAGCAATTAGATAACATATTAAACAAACTATAATTAAATAGACCGAATAAAACATAGCATAACCATTAACAATTATCAAAGCGGTTATCATAAACTAAACCAGGTTCTCAATCAAACCTAACATCAGAGGTTAAAACATGGCGAGTCACATGTACAGATAAAACACTAACGTATTAAAGCAAGGTTCACAAATTTAACTGAACAAATTATGCATACTAAACTTATAGAATACTCACTTTCACACTAGCACATTCATCTTACAGATCAACGACTTCACATAACGAGAAACTAACATGACATCGGATGACTGACATCGAATCCCATTTAAACATATTAATCATAACCTAGCATTGTAACGGTAATCACATAAACATACAAAAGCATACACATATATAATAACATATAATAAGCCCAACACATAATCATAAACACTTGAACATACCGAATCATAATCAGAATACTTAACATAGAAATAACAGATAAAGATCTAGTTAACTACCACGAGCCCAGAACATATCATATCAAAAACATCATAACTATATAGAAACAATCTCAAAATAATCCGGGTAGCTAGCTCCCGAGTTTTATGAAGGCGCGCATACTGCGACATCATTCACCTAGACAAATCATAGGACAACAGTCAGATCTAGGATGCATCCATATGCCCCACAAACATATATTGATAATATAATATAACTTGAGCTCATAACAAATAATAGATAAGGGGCGTGGCGAACTTCACTCTCTGCCCTAGAGTCATGTCAGTGGTGCATCAGCGACACGGACATGGAACCCCCATGACTAGTTAATAATTGGCTCTGGTGTCAAACTAACTTAGGTCAAACAAAATTTCAGTTATGACACAAGTCTTAATCAAACACAAGGTTCAACAAATATGCATATCAAAGTCTTCCTAACATAAAGTTCAAATCAGGTATCGCATGGTTCAATAAAACATAAGTTGAGAAAAGCAACAGTCGGACAATCAGAAAGGGTTCATAGCAATGGCATCGGAAACCCTAATAAGTAAAATAGGAAAGCTAACGAAAAGAACATCATAAGGAACCTTTACTAAGGTCGAGAATATCTGTACCTTAAAGCAATGAGAGAAAAGCAAGCGAGCGAGAGTGAATCACGAAGATATAACGTCGCGTCTCCTTCAACGAATCTACACGGATTATGATTTATTTAATACTTATTAGCATCATTAAGGTTATAACGGATTCATCGCATTAACATTCTTAGAGTTATAAGTATATTCTCATTTTATAAGTTTCTTATGCATTTGTAAGTGTGTTACCTATTGATATCATATTTTATCTTTCAGTTTCTTAAACTCATATTGGGACCAGACTTTAGCGATTTTTTATAAAATACTTACTTAAATGAAATCAAGAAAAATTCCAAGGGTTCCCATATGAGTTAAAGGACTCTACAAAATTGGTGGGGTTCTATTTCCATGCTAAATGGCCTATGGAAAATCATAAGTCCAGACCTGCCCAGAAAGTAATCAGAAAATACACCTTAAAAGTTTACACTTATTGGACCTGTTTAGACACCTTGGAAAATTCCCAAAACTCCCAGAAATTCATTTATATCCTAAATGTCAATCCTGTAAAAGGAGAGCTCCCAATTCATTATGGTTTGCAAATGAAAAATCAAACAATCCAACTAAATTTCAGACCCGTTTTTCTCAGCTTTGACACTTGATCTTGTAAAATTCAAAAATACGACTTAGACAACTCCAAATTCGACCAAACCACTTGGAAAACTTAACTAAGACATAAAATAAACTTTTCCCAGAAAAACCCAGATTATTGTACTTATAAAATTCGATCTATGACACGCACAAGTTCGACATATGATGCTGTCCAGTTTTAGGGTTTATTAAAACCATTATAATTACATGCTTAGACCATTAATTACACTTAGGGTTTCATTCCAATTAGGGTTTTGAATTTGTTAGGCATGATAACATTTATATATATGTGATTCGGTTTTATAGTGGCTCGACCTAATTAGTACAAATTCATACATTACATATTACATTACATGCTCTCTAATTATATTAGATCCGATTCATATTTGTTGTTTTGTTTTTTTCATACGGCTCGACCAAAACACAAGATTCGATTCAAAACAAAACACGATACAATATATAATAACATTAGGAGTATCAAAGTGAGACGAATAGAACATTGTTATACCTTAGCTCGTTGGAAACAAACTCGACACCAAGGGAAATTAGGGTTTTGGCCGAATAGAAAGAAAAAGAAAGAAGAGGCAAAACTAGGGTTCCAAATTATGTTTATGAGTTTGTATATATAGGTGGTGAAAATTTCGGTTCTAGGGCTTTGAGAAGGTGTGTGGGGGCTGACCTCTTGGTCCAAACGAACAAAACACTCGGTCCAAGTTGTTTCCCAAATAACGAAAGACAAGGCCCAATATTTTAGTGAGACGTTTAAATCTTCGTGCGTACAAAATCAATCCGCATTACACATATTCGTTTATTAAGTTTTAATTATAGATAAGTTAAGTTTTTAAATTTCGTTAAATGATCATACATAAGCGTATTTTAATAATTTTGATTTCAAGGGTAAAATAGTCTTATTATGCGTTTATATTTTTTAGGGTTTTACAATAATAGATTCTAGAACTTGTTTTGTGATGCATCCCGAGATCGCTAGTAAGACTACACTTGTGTAGTTAGGAATAACTAAATGATAAGAGGCATTAGGATAACCCTTGTTTGATACATGTAATATAATTACTTCTTCCACCTCGGTTGAGTAATTCCCCACACCTTTAGTTGTACTCACTTTTAGTACAAGATACCCCTAGTTAACCCCTCTAAGCCTATCCTTTTCGCGGTTCTCTCTGATTCTTGATTTTCCGGAATATCAATGAAGAGCATTGTTTACACCCACCACCCAAATGTGTACCCAAATCGCCTTAGCCTACCTTGTATGCACTCACTTTTAGTGCATTATTGTTATCACCCTAAACCCTTAGTTCAATTATCTAGTTGCTTGCATGAGTTGCTAAGTCGAGTCATATCCTTTGTACATAGTTTTGGGACGATTGAGACTCATGGGAAAAGTTAAAGTTTATGAAATGACGGGAAGGGAACGTTAAATTCAAATTCCCTTTATTTGTTAATAATGTACTCCAAGTGTTTTGATCTTTTCAATTCGGGTCAAATTAGTGTTAGAGCAATAAAAACTCAAGTGTAGGGATATGCCTATAAATCCCTATCATTTGATGTGTATTGATAGTAGAGGGATGATTGAGTAAAAGTGTATGAAAAAAGAAGAAAAAATAGTGTTGAAAAAAAAAAGAAAAAAAAAAAAAGCTACCATCCACATCCTTTAAATTTATGTTCGTTTATTTCAGTTATCTAGAGTTTAGAGTGTCGAGTCTTGGCTTAGCAACGCCATTCTTCGTATGCTTGTAACATAGAGATTTTTGACTTGCCACCACTAAATAGCCTATCCCACCAAACCCTTTGTTTCCCTACCATAAGCCTAACATTACAACCCTTTAAAGACCTCTTTGATAGTCTTTCTTAGGTGCTTATGCCAAAGCGATGGAGGTTTGATCTAGTCTCAAGCCTATGGTAATCTATGTACTAGGACTGGTTAATGAGTGTTTATCTTCCATTTCCACTTTGTTATATTTCATATACACCCGAGAGATGTGAGTATCTAAACACCCATGTGAGGTGCTAGTATGTAATTTCCGTGCTTGTTATGACTTTTGCGGGCTTATATGTGTTGTGGATTGTTCTAAACCAATGCTTCATGACCCCCAACTTATAAATTAATTGGCTAAAAGCACATTTTCTTGAGGACAAGCAAATACCAAGTGTAGGGATATTTGATAAGGTTTTAAAATGTACCTTTTGAGGGGTCGTTTAAGCCCTTATTTGATCACTTTTGTATCCGTTATTACTTAATATCGTTCCTTTTCACTTTTTGGGTCTCTTGAAGGTAAATTCTTTGGAATGACACTTATTTGGGCCTTGAATATCACGAAGAAAATGGCCAAAGTCAAGAATCAAGCCACTCCGAGGCTGGCTGAAATACAAGGGGCAGTGTCGAGGTTCTGCAAGTGACGGCGTCGGGTGTTATCTGTGGCGCCGTCGCATAACTTTTGTGACGGGGCGTGTAGCAAAATTGCTTATTTTCAAGTGGCGGTGTCAGGTTTTAAAAGAGTAGGTCGTCGCAACTTCGGGCGACCTAGATTTGATCCGAGCGGCGTCCGGCTGAAGGGGATGGCGTCACAATCATAAGGTGACGCCGATGCGATAAACGTAAAAGGCGAAACCCTAATGATGGCTAGCAGGCGTCACAATTCATAAGGTGCGCTTCTTGCGATTCTAATCTTATATATAGAATCGAATTTTTCATTTTAGTGTGTAGTCTTTTGAGTAAAAACCTAAAACGAACCAAAATTTGTCTTGTACATATTTTAGGGTTCAAACCTTATCTTACACCAAGATAAGTGTTTTACCTCATTAATTCAATTATGTCTTCAATTATTTGTGTGTATGCTTGCATGTTCTCCATGTCGGGCTAATTTACTTGTGTGTTTGCTTAGGGAATATGAAACTTAATTATTGAATATTGATTGGTTATCTCTTATCTTAATTGTTAATGATCTAGTAATGCGATAGGTCATTTGTGTGTAGTTAATGCTTGATTAATCTTTGTGAACCTTAGACTATAATACCTAGAGTAGTTGTAGGCTAAACCATCCAAAAAGTACCTTAGAGTTAGAGTCTATAATTCCTAGAGATTTTGTAGGCGAGACCCTTCGGTAGTTTCAAAGAGTTAGGGACAAGCGCGCCCCTCCACGACTTTAGACAGCAGCGATTAGGAATAAGGACATGACAATTCAACCATCAATAGGAGATAATTAAGGAGTAAGAAAACCTAAGTAAACACATCTTTAAACTATCATACAAGCACACAATAATTAGACATAGACTACATACACCTTATATTAGATAATTAGATAAGTAGAGTAATCGGTAGAAATACCAACCAAATCAAACCGAGATTAGATTACCTTTCCATTTCCTAAAAACATAAGAAAGCACAAAAATAATCTTCCTCAACCCCAACCTTAGCGTAGTAACTTCTCACTAGCATTCCTATTCCCCAGAGAACGATATCAATACCCGTGGCTTACCCTAATACTACACTACAACGATTAGGTTCCTTTGCCTAGGGTGTTATAAAACACTCGAAGGAAGAAAAGGAAGTTCCTTTGACCGGCGGCGGCGTGTAGCGTTATCAATTACTAACAACAAGTACTAATGAAAAGCTAACATCGTAGTCATTTTTTGCCTAGAATAAATGGTATATATTCTAAAGCTTATAGTGACGTTATGATATTTCACCAAGAATAATAAAATTTCAAATAATCGCTAAAAGGTATAATATTTCACTAGAAATGTTTTTAGTAAGATATTATACCTTTTAAGCGGTATTTTATATTTTCAAGGTTATAAAAACAAAGTAAATTATTGCAAAACCAATGGAGGTCATCTAAGGGGACAACCAAACCCCTCTTTTGTTTTACTAGGGGTTGTAATATTTTCGGTGTATGGATTAGAAGACCTCTCGGGTTTGCGCGTGTTGGCTGGGAACGAGTATAGGAATTCATTGGTTGTGTGTTTTGCATGTCATGATGTTGATTGAATCGGTGCCGACATTTGGATATTAAATTTTGTTTTCTTAATATTTAGTTGGATGAGAAAATCAACGGTGGCCGACTACGATTGTCGTCAAGTGAGTGTCAACATTGTTAAGTGATTGTGGGCATTTTAAACACCAAGGCATATATAGATATGCTTGGAATGATCACCTAGTTCATTTGAGTTGATGGTAAGTGGCGATAAAATGGCTATCTTGGGATATTATAAGACTCGGGGGTCTTTAACATACGTTCACATGTTATGCACTCTTACTTTTTATATTTAATGTTGAGCATTTAGATGGGAAATATCATCCTTGTAAGTCAAAACTCACATTTGATACGATGCCTATAAACCACTAGCGAGGGTACACTTTAATCCAAACTTTCTTGACTGCTGTAGGTATCCAATAATCAAAATTTTGGTAAGCAACATTTTTGGTTACATGTGTTTCGTGATAATGACTTGGCGCATGGCGAGAATTTTAGGGAATAACTTTATCGCACATCATTCCACATTGTTATAAATTTATGATTTCTTTTGTTGCATAGTTTATGTTCTTATCAAGACATACAATGAAGCGAACCCACCCATCGAATATGAATAAGGACAATGTACTTTATTTTAAATATTGGTATATATGTAAATTTTAATTAATTTATAAATATTGGTATAGACCATTCATCCGAAGTTTCATGCTTCATATATATATAGGCCATTAGTCCAAAGTTGCATGCATCAGTTGTTAATTCTTTGTAGGCAAGTCAATCAAGACCCGACCAAAATAACAAAATGGGATCGATGCAAACAACCTTCTATTTAGGTGTCTACCGATCATAAAACTTACAATAAGGGACTTCTTGAGAATGAGTAGGCATGGTAAAAGTCTGAGAGATGTGATGCACTCATTTAAGTTTGGTGTTATAAACAACTTAAATAAATACCATTTTTAGCCATTATTTATAAAATGTACAAAGTAATGTATCTGTTTCCACAATCAACTTTTAAGATTGTACATAAATGGTGTGTTTATGTTCTGGTTGAGGATGTTATATCGGATCGTAATTGTTGGGAAAGACCAGGAAATTGTGTGGTTTGTGTTACGGTTGAGGATGCTATTTGGATCATAATTGTTGCGACCAAGGATATGGTACAAAATCATTATATAGAAACAATAAATCTCCTATTATTAACTTAGTATGTAAAAGCATTTTAGAAAAACCCCGTGCATGCACGGGTATTATAACTAGTTGTAGGATACGAGTAAGCGCATGAAGTGTTAAGCAACTAAACAAAAGTCGCACCTTATTTAGATCGATATATTATCACGAGATTGCATCTATGTGTCTTATTCTTAGTACTAACACTGGCTACTAGTACTAACTTAGCACTACCAGTACTAACCACTATTGAGTCGGGGTGTTCGGGGACCTCATGGGTGTACACTCACCTCCTAACCCAAAACAGTGTGAACTAATCCACAAGTGCCTTTGAATTTTCCAACAATAAGTGATTGCTTGTAAAAGCAAGGTGAGCTTAGGTCTATTAAGTCTTTGCTAAAGAAGGGGTTCGACATGAAGGAGCTTGGGAAAGCAAAGAAGATTCTTGGTATGAAGATCATCGAGGAATCGAGTCGCAAGATTCTACGGGTGTCCAATCCGAAAGCGTTTCTAGGTTTTAAATAATTATACAATAGATAATGGGAAATCGGTTAAGATACCACTAGGTGGCATTTCAAGCTGTCGTTGAAGGATTGCTCGGCTAGGGATTGTGATGTTGAAAGAATGAGTAGGGTGCCATATGCAAATGCGGTTAGGAACTTAATGTACTTGATGGTATGCGAGGCGGACATAGTGTGTAGCTGTAAGTGTAGTGCATATATTTGGCGAATCCATAAAAAAATCATTGGGAAGCAGTGAAGTGGATTATGAAATATTTGCAAGGCACTACAAACATGTGTTTGGTGTGTGGGACATATCGTGGCAACCATGTGGACATAACTGTTTTGTTGATTGGACTATGTTAAGGATCCGGATAAAGGTAAGTCTATCACGGTTGCATTTTTAGTGCTGAGGATGTGTAAGTTGGAAGGCAGCGCTACAGCCTGCGCATGGCATGGCTCTTTCAACTCGAGGCCGAGTATATGGCCCTTACGCAGGCTGTGAAGGAAGGTATTTGGCTAAGAGGACTCTTGAAAGAGTTGGGCGTAGAACTAAACATTGTAGGAGTTAATTGTGATAATTTTAGAATGATAGCGATATTATTCTAACCAATATATCAAAGCATGAAAATCCGGAAAAATAAGCGAAGAGCCACATGTCTAATAAATTAAAGAAACACGTGTTTTACACCAATACCAATCCTTAATCAATCTTGGTAATAATTTCAATGACCATTAGCGATTAGCATTTGGCCTCCTTACTACTAATAAAACATGAAAGGATAAATGTTGGTATAGGCTAATAATATAAAAGCTATAATAATATGTTTAGTGTTTATTTTAGGTTAATCCAAAATGGAGGGGGTTATGTGTAATGTTTAGTTATTACATACATACATTAGTCAATAGCGGCTGGCATAAGGTTTTATTTTGTATCCAAAATCCAATCTCTATCTATAAAAGGAGAAGAGGTGGGTGTTTCAATACTAATAATTCAATTAATTACTTGTGCCTACATATACATATAATCATAATCATAATCTAGCTGCTGCTGTGTGTCAAGACACCGGGTTGTTTGTTGATCAACATACCCAATAGATAGAGGTAAGATCGATTATTATCATGTGTACTCAATTTTGTTTATTATCATCATGATTGATTTTCTAGTGTTAAAAATGTTGTGTAGACCGCCTAGTTATTCTTGATTGCATTTATTTGTAGACCAACAACATTCGACTAGCTAGTTGTTGTGTGTTATTAGTTTGTACATAAGTTCATAAGCTCAAGTAGACTTATTTTCAACATTATGTATGTTTTAAGCGTTATGTATTGTTGAAATGATACTTTAACATCACGTATTATATTTATATTCATTATACCAAACATAGAGTTGTTGTTTATGTGTAATGGTTTACTTGATCCGAAGCCAATGCATCTAACGTTAACAAAACCCTCAAACACAACATGTCGGACAACATACCTTTCCATATTCAAGCTGAAATCATGATAAGACTTCCGGTAGAATCATTGATGCGATTGGATCCGTGTCAAAATCATGAAGTCTCTTATCCATAGCCCTAAATTTATCGAGGGATCATTCTTCACGCCGTCATCGATCGCAACATCGTCTACTTGTTAATACGAAGATTGGATGGACCATAATGTTTGATTGTGGATGATGATACTTTCCCAGCAAGTTTTCCATCACTTCCCCCACTCACCTCAATCAATATGCGTATGGACTCTCAAGGCTTGTTCTTTTACAACCATCATACATTCGAAATGATAGTTGGAACTACGATGGCGATTATTTGGAATCCTACTCTTGGAAAATGTTATTGTGCTTGGTGCCTAAAGTCTTGGCGTATAAAACTCTTTGCTTTTGGGGGTTTGTCCTGCACACTTGTGCCTAAGCTTGTCAACATCAGCTATCTCAATGATCCATCGAGCGTTGACTCAATAATATCCATACCTAGGAAGTTGAGGTTTTCATTAAGCACAAGGAAAACTGGAAAAGTATGTCTACCAATCGCCCCTAAATCAATTAGGTTTGGATGGATGCATGTAGACATAGATGGTGTTATTTATTGGCTTGTGTGCGATAAGTTAGCGTTGTTGGAAAATTTAGTGCACTTGTGGGATTAGTTCACACCTTGAAATGGGTTAGGAGTGCAGGTGTACACCCATAAGGTCCATGAACACCACGACTCTAATAGTGGTTTTGTATTGGTAGTGCTAGTAGAAATGCTGGCGGGTGAAATCTTGCTTGAGGAATCTTTGCTTGTGGAGAATCTTGCTTGTGGAAGTCTTGCTTGTGATTTTCCAGCGATAAGCGGTGTTTCCAGCGATAGCGATGTTTCTTGAGTGGTGTATCCTTGCTAGTGCTATGAGAAGTCTTGATAAAGCGGTGCTTCCATTGTCATTTGTATTTCCACTTTGCAAAGTGAAAGTCCGCTAGTGGAAATAATCGCTATGGAAAGTAATCTTGCTAAATGGCGATTACAACCGCATTATGACCACGTTTAATTGGTCATGTAACCACTAACGGCTATAATGGGGATACTTATGAGGCTATTAATGGGCCGATTAATACTCATAATTCCATTGGAATAGCTCAAGAGTAACCTCCTATAAATAGGAGATCTGATAATGCATGAAGGACACACAGAAACGTAAACACTTATTAGCGAAAGGGTTATAGAATTGTGCCTAATTCTCTAAGTGCATTTGGTCTTATCCCAAGTAGATATTCGTGATACCCAGGCATTAGGGTCGAATAGTTTACTTTGGAAAGTGATCACACGATTCCAAGTGATATCCGGTAACCACCTAGTGGTATTAGTACTTCATTGATTGTCTTAACCATCGTGCGGGAAATACCCACCAACAATCAAAGTAAACTATTTTGTGATAATCAATGGCAAACTACGCAATGAAACACATGGCTTCAAACTTTGCTAAGCTAGACAAGTTTGAAGGAGTGGACTTTAGGAGGTGGCAGAAGAAGATGCACTTCTTGCTGTCAAGTATGAGTGTGGTGTATGTGCTAACCACACCCATTCATGATGATGGTGATGATGCTCTTGTGGAGCGGTCGGGAGGAGGAGCAAATGGGAGAATGATGACTACATATATGCAGAGGTCTTATTCTCAATGGTATGTCTGATTCTTTGTTTGATATTTATCAGAACTTTGAATCTTCCAAAGAACTGTGGGATTCCTTGGATGCCAAATATATGGTTGAGGATGCATCAAGTAAGAAGTTCCTTGTTAGTAATTTCACAAATTACAAAATGACCGATTCAAGACCAGTTATGGAACAATACAATGAACTTCTTGGAATACTTAGAAGGTTTACACAACACCAAATGAACATGGATGAGGCTATCAAAGTCTCGTGTGTCATTGACAAACTCCCTCCTTCATGGAAAGATTTCAAGCATACCTTGAAACATATGAAGGAGGAGTTAACTCTTATTGAGTTAGGCGGTCATCGCACATTGAGGAATCCCTCAAGGTGCAGGACAATGACAAGCCAAAGAGTGGCAATGCTATTGGTGCATCTGTTGTCAATATGGTGGAGCATAACAACTCCACCAGGTACAATGACAACAAAGGCAAGCGCAAATATCATGATAACACAAGGGCAGATCCAAACAAGAAGGCAACACCTACTTGTTGGAAATGTGGCAAAACAGGTCACATTAAAAGGGACACGGGGTGTTAAATTGGTGGTAAAGCCAATGGATCGGTGCACTAATGGTTCGGGGAGTGGTGGTTCAGCCAACTCATTGAAAGGTCGAAATATGTTTAATAAGTCTTTTCAGATTTATTATGTTACATATGTATCTGAATCTTTTATGTGCAGGATGATGATGTTGCGTGGTGGGTTGACTCAGGTGCAACAGTTCATGTGTGTAAAGATAGAAGCCGGTTCAAGACTTATGAGTCACTGAATGATGGTTCTATTCTTCACATGGGAAATGAGTCAACAGACTTGGTGCATGGTCGTGGTTGTGTAGATCTTAGGTTTAGTTCTGGAAAGATTGTAACTTTGTTTAATGTTATTCATGTTCATGATATAAGGAAAAACTTGGTTTCAAGTAGTGTTTTGAATAATCATGGATATAAACAAGTTATTGAATCGGATAAATTTGTTCTTTCTAAATGTGGTGTTTTTATTGGTTTTGGTTATTTATGTAATCAAATGTTCAGGATTAATATTACCACTTGATAGTTATTTCAGCTTTTGTGACAACATATGATCAGACTAATTCTATCCTCTGGCATGCAAGACTTGGTCATGTACATTATAAAAGGTTGCAAGATATGTCTAAGGATGGGTTGATCCAGCCTTTGACATGGACACTGAAAAGTGTAAAACTTGCATGTTGACCAAGATTACCAAGAAACCCTTTCACGGTGTTAGTCGTGAGACTAAGCTCTTGGAGCTTATACACAGTGATCTGTGTGATTTGCATGCCACTCCTTCTTTGGGAAATAAGAAGTACTTTGTGACATTTATTGATGATGCTTCTAGATTTTGTTATGTCTATTTATTACATACCAAGGATGAAGCATTAGATAAATTCAAAGTGTTTAAAACCGAAGTTGAATTACAACTTGGGTCTTTGATCAAAAGATTAATGGCCGATAGGGAGGTGAGTACATGGATACTCAGTACTTTCGATCGTTGGTATAATCCATGAAACTATGCTCCCCTATACTCCTCAAAGCAAAATGGTATTTCTGAGAAAGGAAAACAGTGGTCTTGAAGGAGATGGTTAATTCCATGTTGTCTTATTCAGGATGAGTCAAGGGTTACGGGGTGAAGCTATGTTAACTGACTTGCTATTTATTAAATAGGGTTCCTAACAAAGGAACAAGGTTACCCCTTATGAACTCGGACTAAAAGGAAACCCAACTGAACTATCTCAGGTGGGGGGTTGTAGGCTGTTGTAAGACTCCACGATCCAAAGCAAAGACTTTGGGTGAAAGAGGCATTGATTGCATCTTTGTTGGATATGTCGAGCATTCCAAGGCTTTTAGGTTCTATGTTATTGAACCTAATGAATATGTTTCAATTAACTCCATTATTGAATCAAGGGATGCGAGAACTTTGATGAGAATAGATTCTCATCAGTCCCTAGACCAAGTCGGAGGATTCCTAATGGAACTCATGACACTGGTGTATCAGAGGTACGATGATGAACCATCGGTGGTGCACGATGAGGTTGTGGTTCAACAACTGAACCTCGTGCTCGGGAAAAGCAAAAGGGTCAGGACTCCAAAGTCATTTGGACCTGAGTTTCAACTATACTTAGTTGAAGGTACCAGGGATGAGGTCTTAGACCAATACTCCTATTGCTTCATTGTTGAGGATGACCCCAAAACATTTGAAGAAGCAATGAAGTCCCAGGATATTGCTTTCTAGAAATAAGCAATCAATGATGAGATGGATTCCATCATGGGCAACAACACTTGGGTGTTGGTTGATCTACCTCCGGTTGCAAACCTTTGGGTTGCAAATGGATTTTCAAAAGAAAATGAAGGTAGATGGAACTATTGAAAAGTTCAAGGCTAGACTAGTCATTGAGGGCTTTAAACAAAAGTCGAGGATAGACTATTTTGATACTTATGCCCATGTGGCTCGTGACGATTACCATAAGACTGGCGATTGCTATGGCATCTATTCACAATCTGGTTATTCATCAGATGGATGTGAAAACAACTTTCTTGAATGGTGAATTGGAAGAGGAGGTTTATATGAACCAACCTCAGGGCTTCATCTTGCATGGCAATGAAAACAAGGTGTGTAAACTGATTAAGTCTCTTTATGGACTTAAGCGGGCACCTAAGCAATGGCATCAAAAATTTGATGAAGTGGTTTTGTCTAGTGGTTATGTTCTTAACCAAGGTGACAAATGTGTATATAGCAAATTTGATGATTATGGTAAAGGAGTCATCATTTGTCTATATGTTGATGACATGTTGATTTTTGCACTGACCAAAATCGAGGTTGACTGACAAAGGAATTTTTGTCATCAAGGTTCTCCATGAAGGACATGGGGAGGCTGATCTTATCCTTGGTATAAGGATTAAACATGAAAGTAATAGAATTTCTATCTCTCAATCTCATTATATTGAGAAGGTACTGAGGAAATTCAATTACTTTGATTGTACTCAAGTGAGTACACCTATGGATACTTGTGAGAAGGCGATGCCTAATCATGGCAAGGTTGTATCTCAACTTGAGTATTCTAGGGTAATTGGCTGCTTGATGTATGCCATGACTTGTACAAGACCCGATATTGGTTTTGCGATGGGAAAATTGGAGGGTATACTAGTAATCCTAGTGCTCATCAGCGGCAAGCAGTTCAAAGTGCTTGAAGTATTTGAAGAGAACTATGGATTATAGTCTCTCATATCTTTGTTACCCATCGGTGTTGGAAGGTTACAGCGAATGCAAGTTGGATCAAGAATAATCAAGACAATTCGTCTACCAATAGCTGGGTATTCCTACTTGGTGGAGGTGCAATTTCTTGGGCATCCAAGAAACAAACTTGCATCACAAGTTCAACAATGGAATCTGAATTTGTGGCTTTAGCAGCTGCTGGTAAAGAAGTTGAATGGTTGAAAAACTTGCTCCTTGAGATTCCATTGTGGCCTAAACCTATAGCACCTATTTCTATCGGTGTGATAGATGCGGCTACATTGGCTAAGGCTTATAGCCAGATGTACAATGGTAAGTCTAGACACTTAGGTGTCGGATATAGCATGATTAGTGAGCTTATCATGAATGGGGTGGTATCTATAGAGTTTGTGAGATCTCAATGAACTTAGTGATCACTTGGACGAAGGGTGCGGCTAGAGACTTGGTTATAAAGTCCGCTAAAGGCATGGGTTTAAGTCCAACTTAGTCACTTTGAATGCTAGGACACCCAACTCCCTCCGAGGAAACTTGGAGCTGAGTTCAATGTGGAAAGCTGAACATTGATTAACTGGAGCACATGTTTTATTTACATCCCAAGGTTGTGCTCGAACTGTGAAAGGAGGATGAAGTCTTTACTTCTTAATGGTTATTTTTCTTTGAAAAAGTGCTTGGTAGGAGCATGAGTAAAGAGGAACCACCTATGTAAATGTTGAAGTTTTGCCGCTTCGGGAAGCTTTGGACTTTTAGCTTTTACAACATTTATGAATTTGGATATGGACACATGGCTTGTATAGTGTCGGGAGCTGATAAGTGTTTGAAAACTTGTGTGTATTTTATCTTGAGGTATTCAAATGGGTTGAAGGGTTCAATTCTTAGAACACCCTGATTCTCGAATATTTGAAACGTGTAATTTACTAAGATGGAAATTCAATCCTCGGGACATTTTCATTTATGCACATGTTTTGCTTGATGTTTAATTTTCATGCAAAAGAAGTGAACTAAATTTGGGGAGGATTGTTGGAAAATTTAGTGCACTTGTGGGATTAGTTCACACCTTGAAATGGGTTAGGAGGTGCACTGAGTGTACACCCATAAGGTCCATGAACACCTTGACTCTAATAGTGGTTTGTATTGGTAGTGCTAGTAGAAATCGCTGGTGAAATACCGCTTGAGAGGAAGTCTGCTTGTGGAAAGCGCTTGTGATTTTCAGCGATAGCGATGTTTCCACCGATGGCGGTGTTTCCACTGAAGTGGTGTATCCACTGCTAGTGCTATGAAAGTCTTGATAAGCGCTAAGCTTCCAGCGATAGGTATTTATTTCCATTGCAAGTGAAAGTACCGCTAGTGGAAAGTGCTGCTTATGGAAAGTAATCTTGCTAAATGGCGAGCATTAAGCGCATTATGACCACGTTTAATTGGTCATGTAACCACTAACGGCTATAATGGGGATACTTATGAGGCTATTAATGGGCCGATTAATACTCATAATTCCATTGGAATAGCTCAAGAGTAACCTCCTATAAATAGGAGATCTGATAATGCATGAAGGACACCTGAGAAAACGCGTAAACACTTATTAGCGAAAGGGTTATAGAATTGTGCCTAATTCTCTAACGGCATTTGGTCTTATCCCAAGTAGACATTACGTGATACCGAGGCATTAGGGTCGAATAGTTTACTTTGGAAAGTGATCACACGATTCCAAGTGATATCCGGTAACCACCTAGTGGTATTGCTACTGTCATTGATTGTCTTAACCCTGTTCTGGGAGATACTGTCACAATTCTCAAATTCCGGTCATTTCTTAAATTAAATATGCATCATATTAATTCATTCATGGCATTTCATTTCACATTTAACGCTTAATTTTATATTTAATAAACGTATCGCTGAGTTATTATTTTGAATATTTAACTGTTACTTTCAAAATGATCCCGATATATTTTTATACTTACATTTAGTTATAAAAACTATATTTTGACTTTACCTAGTGTTTTGAATTTATTTGGTATATAAATCGTTAAAGTTATATTATTACGACGCTTTTCTTAAAAATTGCTCGATAATTATTTTATCACTCAAATTTCACAAGGAATGTATTTTTACAACTTTTATAATATCATTATACTTTATTATGATCTACTAAAAATCTCTTTTACCTAAAACTACCTTAAATACATTAATGTATATACAATTCTACAAGTTACATTTACTTATGTCATTTTACTTACACCTTTATGTATACAATAGATAAAAAAAAAAAAAAAAAATGTATTTCACTGAAACATAACCCCCAAAACCGGGTCCTTGGGGAGGGTTGGCATTAATTGGGGCATGGTTATTTGATTGTTAAAAGTTACACACTTACTTAAAAGTCTACACTTGCATTTTTTTCTCATTTCATACTCAAATAATTCACCAAGTAAGAAAAAGTTCTCTCCTTTGTTTCTCTTCTTCATCAAACCGGCCATCATAGGGTGTAGCAAGGATCATCAAAAATTTTGCAAGCACAAGTAATTACAATCTAGAATCACACTCTTATTAAGGTTTTGAAATAAAAACCTAGAGTGTTTAGGCTAACCTTGGTTCTTTGCACCTCATCATAATACTTGTAAGCATGTTTCTTTCATTTTTCATGTTTCCTTATCATCTCATATTTATCTCTTCATTTTTGGAGCAAGCATGCATGATTTGTGTTGTTTATACCATTTTACATGATTTTTAGAGTTATTTATATATATGGTCATCCTATAATTATCCCCTTGGTATACTTTGGTCTTGATAATGTCTAGGAACCCATGACACCCTAAGAAGGTGTATGGTAGGATTAGATTAGTTTTGGAGTTGATTTGAAGGGATTAGAATAGGTTTTGTCCGATAAAAACTATTTTCGATATGTATAAAATAGGTTCTGTCCTTGTTTCATTTTTCTGGAAAATCCGACAGTAGGCACGAAAATTTGGCCTTGATATTTAGAAAATATACTTTAAAACGAATCCGTGGCCGCTTGAACGGATTAAAACGGAGTTATAACGAAGAAGTTATGGATTTTACAAGTTTGACGACGAAATATATATATTTTCCAAATTTCAGCAACCTATTTTTATTTTGTAATGAGTCAAAACGAGTCCTAAGCTTTACAAATTATTTCGACTTATCAAAAATATATTAGTATACTTTGATACGAAGCTAAGGACTTATAATAATGAGAAAACGGATTTGAAACGACTAAGATATACACGCTTTCATAAACTTCGTGAACTATTATTTTAGAAAAACTATATTATTTTTTACGAGATAAGTGTTACGGTAACTAAAATCACCATATTTAACCCCTATTATCTTTATGTTCGAGACCTTTTTGACGAAAACACATGAACTGAAACTTCTAGATTTCGATACAAACTTTCCAAATCGATTTTCCTTTCGTCTCTAACGATCGACGTACATCATTTTACGACTTGTTTTTCAAAGCTATTTTTGTCAATTTCATGAAATTTCCGGCGACATTGTTTTGACTAAAAGTGATAATTTCACCATAAATCATTACGAAACCATTGTAGGATGACATTTTGACGAAATACTTGTAAAGTGATTTTTGATTGGTCAAGATGTCAAACGAGTATTTTTCGACGATAAGTATTATTTTCAAAACTCGCAAATGGTATAAATATCATCCAATTTGCGTGCAACATTACACCATGACTTATTTCATATCATATCATTCATAATAGGTCAGCGAGATTCACGCTATATTTCGTACCCACTTTTTCTTCGCCTCTATTCATCAAGTGAGTAATCACATCCCCTTTACCGCTTTACTATATTTTGGGGTCGAATGCATGAACTATACTTGAATTAAATTGATTCTTTACTAGAACTCTTTTGACTAGAACTTGTGAACTCGAATCAAATCCTTGAACTAAATTAAATTACGTAAATTACGAATTTATTTGAACTTATTGAACCGCACGTATATGACCTTGTCCTAAAGTCTCCCATGTTCAGAGCATCACTATAAAGTCTCCCATGTTCGGAGCATCACTATAAAGTCTCCCATGTTCTGAGCATCAACTTAAAGCCTCCCGTCCTGAGCAAAATGTCTCCCTATGGGAACGAGCATTTTCAATTAAAGTCTCCCCGTTCGAGCAAAGGTAAAGTCTCCCATGTTCGAGCATCAACTTAAGTCTCCCCTCGCTCGAGTAAAGGCAAAGTCTCCCATGTTCGAGCATCTCAAATTATTATATACTTGGTATTATATTGGGAACTATTATGACCACTTACACTTGACTTCTTGACACACTATATTTTTGTGCAATGGGTTGTGTACACACAGGTTGCAAGTTTTGTATGGGCGAACTTGGAACTGAGTGGATACACAATGCCTTTGCTTTGTGGACTATTTTCGTTGACCAAAGCTTTAAATATTTCTTTAGATTTCTTATTTTGCTAAATGTGTTTACTCACCAACTATTTTCATAGTTGACCCGTTTTTCTCTCATGCATTTCGTGATCTAGTAAGCTTTTCTATCAAGTCTTGCATAAAGAAGTTTTCACTTGTCGCTACAAGTCGTTATGTAATAAAACTCAATATTTTGGAATCTAAACTTTGTAATATATTTGCCGATGACGCTAAACTGTATTAAAGCGTGTACTCTTTCCTTTAAATATTAATGTTGGTATGTTCTATTATCTTGTGCTTATGTTCCCTCCGTTACACGTGTTTCGCCTCCGGCAGGGTGTGATGATTGGTATGTAGACAAAGGTTATAGAGAATGCCGATTTTTCAAAAATAAAATCACAAATATATAACCGAAAAATTTTATTTTATTTTATTAAACATTGAACATCATTCGAGTCATCTAGTCCTATCGTTGCATCGTTAATCATAAATTATACATAGCCCGATCAACTATGTCTAATTTATGAAGAACCATGCAATGATAAAAAGGGTAAATTTAAATCATGATTAGTCGAAGTCTTTTGAGTCGGTCACCGAGTTGCATTGGTCGGGTGGGTATGCATAGCATGTTTTACGCTCACGCTCTACATTACCGTACCTTGTTTATACCTCTCTTTTCCATCTTTCGACTTGTTAGACATAGCATGTCCCTCGATCCTCGCATATTTCGATCACTATAACACATTACCACCGTTCGCACCTCATCCGACTTCGTTCAATGTCGTTTGCTCAACCCGATGTTTTGGTCCTCTCAGAGGGATCATGGCAGCAAGAAACACACTGTGAGGTAACAACAACGCAACCCAAACAACAATGACAATCCGAAAACAACGCTGCTGAATAGCGGATCTACTCACCCAAATTATACCACATCTCGATGCTAGACGAACCAACAACGGAGAAGGTACTTCAAACGCTGGTCAAGGATGCAACTACAAAACTTTCATGACATGCAAGCCAATGGAATTTCATGGTACCGAGGGTGCCATTGACCGCTAACCCGGTTCGAGAATGTTGAGTCGAAACTTAGTATCACGGAAATGTGTGAAGGAAACAAGGTTGAGTTCTTCTTGGTCTACCAGTGGTCGAGCCTTGACCGGTGGAACAATCAACTGCAGATTAGAGGAAGAGGGCAAAGAAATGCGTTATCTTGGGAAGCATTTAAGAAACTACTAACTAATGAATACTGCAGAAAAGATGAAGTGCGTAAAACCGAAGAAGAATTTTGGAACCACTTGATGGTAGGAGTAGAGATTGACAAGTACACGATCCGTTTCCACGAGTTAACTAGGATGGTTCCTCACATGGTTTCCATTGTGGAGAAGTTGATTGACCGATATATATGGGGATTGATACCGAGAATTAGGAGGGATGTCACTACGTGAAACCAACCACTCTACAAGTCAGAAGTATGGCGATCGCTTGACAAATGATGTGATCGTCCGGAGAACTAACAAAAGCAAACGACAATGGACAAAAGCGGGTGGAGGATCACCGTGGAAACCCGAAACCAATCGCAAAACAAGAGGCGTAATAACTCGAACTATGGGGCGACCACCCAGAGCGCTAGAGGGATATGCGGGTCCACATCCTTTGTGCACTCGATGTAATTATCATCACTTAGGAGACTCCAAGGTGCACAAATGTGGATGACGGGCCACTTCGCGAAAAATTGCTCAAACAGAACTGGGAATCAAGGACAGAGAAAAGCATGTTACGAGTGTGGAAGTTTAGATCACCTCAATACCCCAAAGTCTGAAAAGAACTCCCAATCAAGTAGGAAATCGTCCAAACTTGGCATTGGCAATAGAAGGTCCACAAGATCGTAACATTGAATTCCTCCCGCACGTGGTCGAGCATTCTATCTCGGTACCGAGGAAGCCCGCAACGCTTAACGGGTACATTCTTCGAATCGACTACCTTATTTCTCAGACGATATGATTTTGAGTGCATGACTTCCTTCCAATCTTTACCACGCTCACGATCTTGATTAATTTGAGACCTATTGATATCGACCTTAGTTGTTATATATTTTGTTGATTGATTTGATTGTGTAAGAATCGAATATCGAAGCGAATCTTTCAAAAAGACTTCATTCAAGGATGTGGAATCCTACCTTTCTAACAACTTGTTTCCTAGCTTGATCTAGTGACAGTTCTTGTTTGATGAGTTGCGAAAATCAAGCTAAGAGACAAGTTTACTCAAGTCGGTTTAGTTTAATCTCATGACAGTTCTTGTTTGATGAGTTGTGAGATTAGATTATAATCGACAACCTAAAGGTCTTTTGAGAGCTACGTTCGATATTGGGTAAGTTTACCCTATCAAATCTAATCACGGGCACGTAATTAGTTGAATGGGGAACCTGTACGCATGGGCATTGATATGATCATTTAGACTGTTTGCACGAGCATGAACTTTAGAACTCTTGTCGAGGTTCGGACTATAGTAGTCATAATCGAATCATGAGGGACGTGATTCACCACATGGAAGAATGTCACAATTCTCAAATTCGGTCATTTCTTAAATTAAATATGCATCATATTAATTCATTCATGGCATTTCATTTCACATTTAACGCGTAATTTTTATATTTAATAAACGTTATCGCATGAGTTATTATTTTGAATATTTAATCCGTTACTTTCAAAAATGATCCCGATATTTTTATACTTACATTTAGTTATAAAAACTATATTTTGACTTTACCTAGTGTTTTGAATTTATTTGGTATATAAATCGTTAAAGTTATATTATTACGACGCTTTTCTTAAAAATTGCTCGATAATTATTTTATCACTCAAATTTCACAAGGAATGTATTTTTACAACTTTTATAATATCATTATACTTTATTATGATCTACTAAAAATCTCTTTTACCTAAAACTACCTTAAATACATTAATGTACATACAATTCTACAAGTTACATTTACTTATGTCATTTTACTTACACCTTTATGTATACAATAGATAAAAAAAAAAAAAAATGTATTTCACAAACATAACCCCCCCAAAACCGGTCCTTGGGGAGGGTTGGCATTAATTGGGGCATGGTTATTTGATTGTTAAAAGTTACACACTTACTTAAAAGTCTACACTTGCATTTTTCTCATTTCATACTCAAATAATTCACCAAGTAAGAAAAAGTTCTCTCCTTTGTTTCTCTCTTCATCAAACCGCCATCATAGGTGTAGCAAGGATCATCAAAAATTTTGCAAGCACAAGTAATTACAATCTAGAATCACACTCTTATTAAGGTTTTGAAATAAAAACCTAGAGTGTTTAGGCTAACCTTGGTTCTTTGCACCTCATCATAATACTTGTAAGCATGTTTTCTCATTTTTCATGTTTCCATATCATCTCATATTTATCTCTTCATTTTTGGAGCAAGCATGCATGATTTGTGTTGTTTATACCATTTTACATGATTTTTAGAGTTATTTATATATATGGTCATCCTATAATTATCCCCTTGGTATACTTTGGTCTTGATGATGTCTAGGAACCCATGACACCCTAAGAAGGTGTATGGTAGGATTAGATTAGTTTTGGAGTTGATTTGAAGGGATTAGAATAGGTTTTGTCCGATAAAAACTATTTTCGATATGTATAAAATAGGTTCTGTCCTTGTTTCATTTTTCTGGAAAATCCGACAGTAGGCACGAAAATTTGGCCTTGATATTTAGAAAATATACTTTAAAACGAATCCGTGGCAGCTTGAACGGATTAAAACGGAGTTATAACGAAGAAGTTATGGATTTTACAAGTTTGACGAATTTAAATATATATATTTCTGAAATTTCAGCAACCTATTTTAGTTTTGTATGAGTCAAAAACGAGTCCTAAGCTTTACAAATTATTTCGACTTATCAAAAATATATTAGTATACTTTGATAACGGCTAAGGACGATAATACGTAGAAAAAGGATTTGAAACGACTAAGATATACACGTTTTCATAAACTTGCCGTAACTATTATTTTTAGAAAAACTATATTATTTTTACTAGATAAGTGTTACGGTAACTAAAATCACCATATTTAACCCCTATTATCTTTATGTTCGAGACCTTTTGACGAAAACACATGAACTGAAACTTCTAGATTTCATACAAACTTTCCAAAACCGTCGATTTCGTTCTCTAACGATCGACGTACATCATTTTACGACTAGTTTTTCAAAGCTATTTTTGTCAATTTCATGAAATTTCCGAATTGACATTGTTTTATGACTAAAAGTGATAATTTCCCTATAAATCATTATAAAACCATTGTAGGATGACATTTTGACGTAAATACTTGTAAAGTGATTTTGAATGGTCAAAGACGTCAAACGAGTATTCTTCGACGATAAGTATTATTTTCAAAACTCACAAATGGTATAAATATCATCCAATTATGCATAACATTACACCATGACTTATTTCATATCATATCATTCATAATAGGTCGGGTTTAGATTCACGCTATATTTCAAAAATCCCACTTTGTTCGCCTCTATTCATCAAGTGAGTAATCACATCCCCTTTTACCGCTTTACTATATTTTTGGGGCTAAATGCATGAACTATACTTGAATTAAATTGATTCTTACTTTGTGAACTCTTTTGACTAGAACTTGTGAACTCGAATCAAATCCTTGAACTAAATTAAATTACGAAATTACGACTTATTTGAACTTATTGAACCGTACGTGTTATGACCTTGTCCTAAAGTCTCCCATGTTTGAGCATCACTATAAAGTCTCCCATGTTCTGAGCATCACTATAAAGTCTCCCATGTTGGAGCATCAACTTAAAGCCTCCCGTCCAGAGCAAAATGTCTCCTAGGGAACGGAGCATTTTCAATTAAAGTCTCCTGCTCGAGCGTGCAAAGTCTCCCATGTTGAGACATCAACTTAAGTCCCCCGCTCGAGTAAAGGTAAAGTCTCCCATGTTCGAGCATCTCTAAATTATATAACTTGGTATTATATTGGGAACTATTATGACCACTTACACTTGACTTCTTGACACACTATATTTTTGTGCAATGGGTTGTGTACACACAGGTGCAAGTTTTGTATGTATGGAACTTGGAACTGAGTGGATACACAATGCCTTTGCTTTGTGGACTATTTTGACCGAAAGCTTTATATATTTCTTACGAGATTTCTTATTTTGCTAAACGTGTTTACTCACCAACTATTTTCATAGTTGACCCGTTTTTCTCTCATGCATTTCGTGTGATCAAGTAGTTTTTCTATCAAGTCTTGTATAAAGAAGTTTTCACTTGTCGCTACAAGTCGTATGTAATAAAACTCAATATTTTGGAATCTAAACTTTGTAATATATTTGCCGATGACGTCTAAACTGGTATTGTAGCGGTGTACTCTTTCCTTTAAATATTAATGTTGGTATGTTCTATTATCTTGTGCTTATGTTCCCTTCCGTTACACCTCGTGTTTCCGCCTCCGGCGAGGGTGTGACAGATACCCACCAACAGGGGGGGGCATTAGGCTTATGGGGTAGTACCTAGGGCTTAGTGTGTTGTACATGGAGTCTATGTGAAGTAGTAACTTGGTTTTAGGGCTTAGGTGAAGTTAGTTTATGTATTTAAATTTAATCTTAGGTTAATGTAGCTTATGTATATTAAATAAGTAACCTTTATGCATATGATACTTGTACCACAAGCATTAGAGAGTTTTACATTAGGTTTGAAAATTTAGGAAAGTCAATTTTAAAGGCTTGTGCAATATAGGTTTGTATCATGTGCTTTAAGGTAGGTACATTGAGGTTTATAATGTGATTTTATATAAACATTAAGCTTTATGCATTAAGGACTTGTACCCATGCTTAAAAGACTTGTACTCTAGATATAAAATGTTGTACTTTACTATTTATGAAAAATCGTAGTTATAATAAATTAGGGTTTCATTGTAAACTCAAATAAATGGTTAACGTTTAACTTGAAAGTTTAATAATTGTACGTTAACGTAATAACGTAAAGTGGTAAATATAAGTTGATAACTTTTATAGTTTTACATATAAAGATGTTTATGTTTATTAAAGATGTTTGTTTCATCACATTGGCTTGTTGTTGTGATCAAATAAAAGGATATCGTTTCTTAAAAAAAAATTGGACGTAGAAAATGGATAAGTATTCTTTCGTTAGAATATTATATTAGTTTAATACGAGGTGAAATTTATCGGTGGTTACAGTCTCACCCCCTTAAATTGAATCTCGTCCCGAGATTCAGTCTATGTTAAATGTTGAAGTAATGAGGATGAAATGTGGTTTCACTTATGAAAGCTTATAAGTTAGAATTTATTGTTTTTACATATGAATAACATTATTCTAAAGGTCATATAAACTTAAGAAAAATTTATTTTAAATGAAGATTGTTATTTTATAAGGTTTATTAATTTTGAAAATAACATGGTTCATAATGTCTTGTGAAAATCAAATTATCAATGTAGAAAAAATTTCGAACAGAGAAAGTTTTTGAACATCGTGTTTGTAGATGATGAATTAGTTTGTTCCTTAGTAAGATGAACTAAATTTTAATGGTCATGAACCAGAACCCCAACGGTCGCGGAACAAGTACCCCAACGGTCATGAACAAGACCCCCAAAGGCTTTTTTTAATAAACCCCATTTTAATCCTCATTCCTTCATACAAACTTTCCCACCTACATTTTTCATATCATACTTCAAAATGCCGCATATTATTACCATTGTTGCACTCGTGTATGTTGTAATATCTCAAGCATCTATTTAGCCAACGTCACGGATGAAGATTAATGCATTCTTGGCAGAGTCTTAGTGATTTTGTACCACTCGTGATCCTAGCCATCGGCGTGGATAGAATATGGGGGTAATAGCATTATGTTAGGAATGTTGAAATAAAGGTTATTGTGTAATCGTATGCGTTAGCATTTATTAAGTTGTGATCTTGTGTTGGTTGTTAGGTTGAAACTCAATACGCTTAATGGTGTGTTTGTTTATGTAATCTAGGCCGAGGCCCGTTTAAAATGGGGTTGTGTTTGTTTGTTTTACTATTAAGCTTCCACTTTTGTTAGCAAAAAGAGAGCGTTTAATATTGTTTATATAGAGTTATGTCCCTTGATATTTCATTCATTACGCTTAATAACACATTTATATTTATTATACGTAATAATCAAGATCCCGTGATCCAAATGTGATTCTCGCTCTCCTAGGTGTGGTGGTGTTTTCATTAGCTTGTGGATCAACCAATTAGCGATACCATACCTTATTTGGTGATTTTTGTAACATTAGCACTACCGATGCTAATTATATCATTATGTATTAATATTCATGGATTCTAATGTAATAAAAATTTACGTTATTTGTGTTTGCCATATATCTCTTTGAATTATTGTGATCTTTGAAGTTTGTACATGTCAAGCTTTATACAAATAAGCCCACTCATTTACAATCCATTACTTACATAGAGAGGCGTCCAAAACAATGTAAATAAAGGAATATAAACTTATGGTTCGGCGATTGATAATTTCTTTATTTAAATAAAGAGGCGTCCCAATTCATTTAAATAAAGACATTGTAAATCATCCTACTTAAGAATTTCTGACTCAACATTCGTACTTAACTGATGAGTTACAAGAAATTTTGGGTGTTCTAGAAGTACAGAAGAAGTGTTTACACTCATCTTTTAGATATGGAAGTAAGAATATCAAGGAAAGTTGCCATAATACTCAAAATAGTTGGTGAGTATATATATTTAGTGTAAATAAGGTAAGTAGGAGAGACCACTGTAATTGGTTACAATGTTTTGAGAAGGTTTCACAAATTTGAAAAATATAAAAGTAGGTACATGCTTGAGGAAATATAATTAAGTCATAATGCCTTAGAATAGGCATATGCAGGTATGTTTGTTTTGTAATAAGTGATCAGAAGTATATATCAGTATACTAAAGTGTTTGTGTAGCATAAACTGTCTATAAGTCAAATAATTACCTGGAGGATGGAAGGCACGGAGAGCGAAAAGGCTATAAAATGTTTTTGTGAAAAAGTAGTTATAGTTTAGGTCTCAATTAGACCCGTTTCTATAATTGAGGCTCGATACCAATCTGTAACACCCCAATTTCATGATACGCAGCGGAATTCAAGCTGGGTGTTACTTCATGGCTCAACAGTTATAATAATAGAAAATGAACTTTAATTGAGTCGTTTTAAAAGATTTATCATTCGATTTATATAAATATCAGAGATTACAAAATGAGGTCCCAGTGGTTTTACGCTTTTTAATAAGTTTTCGAATGATAATATAGCCTTCTTGAGTATCCGTGCCCTTCCGTGTCGTCCTCGTAAATTATGAACCTGAGATAAACATGCTAAAAGTGTCAACACAAAGGTTGGTGAGTTCATAGAGTTTATAGGTAAAACAATTGAGTTCAGTAGTTTCAAGTTTGAGTGATAATCGTAATAAATATAGATATCGATAAAATAAGTAGTGGGCTATGTTGTTATATACCCATAGTTCGTTTGTTTGCCCTAACCGGGTCAAAAGTTGAGTGAAACCATAGAGTTTGTATGCAAATCAGTTGAACACAAGTTTCAAGGTTGGGCCATATGTTCCATAAATTCAGTAGTTGCAGGATTTGTATCATTGCAAACACGTATATATTGCCTTAAGTCTCATGAACGCGAAACCTTAACACTAACGCTCATAATAATGACGTAGTTACAAACATCATAATAATGATGTGAGCAACAATGCCCCTAGTAGGAGTTTCATTCTCCTAGTATTCTCAAATAAAGTGCATTTGGTTACCTATCGGCTAACACAAATGGGTGTCAACCGCCATAGATCTATTCAAGATATTCGCTTCACTTGTAAAGTGATTAATGGTTCATGATATGAGGGACTTTCGTGGTGTGTAAGTAACTTAAGCAATAGCAATCAGATGTAGGTGTAGCGTAGAAAAATACTTGTGTTCGGATTTGTAGCATGTATCTCCCCACGAGTTTGAAAAATATATGTAAAAGTGGGACTATGAACTCACGGTAATATGTAGAAGTATAGAGTTCTTGTGAAACTAAATGAAAGTAGTTGAGCATGTATCTTCCCCAAAAGAGTTTGCAAAAGTAATAAATGATAGAAAATGGGGCTACGAACTCACGATAATTCATAAGAGTTTAAAATAAATGTAAAAATATAAAGCAATATTTGAGCATGTATCTCCCCCAAAACGTTCAAAATAAGGAAAAGAGGGGCTATGACTCACCTTGTTGTTACCGTAGTCTAGATGGAAAACAAATTAAGCAATATGAACAACCTGCCCACTCGCACTGAAAGTTGGTATGTCATGTATTTAGTATTCGAGTTCAAGTTTATGTGATAATGATGCTTTATCGATAGTTAGGTAACATGAAGTCTCTTCAAAAATTAGCAATACTTATCTTTCTTATTTTTATGGCTCGGATGATGGATATTAAATTTTATCGAAACCCAAGTTGTTAAATATTTTATGTTTCCAAAATGTTATAATTTACAATTTTAAATATTTACAGTTTTTACCCTTGCACATTCAAAAATGACAATTTAAACCCTCAACTATGGGTTATTGACAAAATCAGCCCTTGTATAATTAACTTTGAAGAAATTACATTTTTAGTCCAAGAAAACTTTATCTTTCAAAAATTACAATTTTTATACTTGTAATTTTATAAGAAAAATTCACTTGTTTTAGGCCTAAATTGACAAAAGTGCGGGTAAATAAACGTGAGGCCTTAAAAGGTTTTTACTACCTTATTGATCCTTTCAAGAGTTTGTCCGGTAGTCTTTCTAATGGTTCAAACTAGAAGTCTTAAGCTCTTACGGTTTGGTCGCAGTGATTTTCCAATATAGGGGGGTTAAGTGCCTTTTGTTGGTTTTGGGCGATAACAGGGCCAAACGATGACAAATTTTACACGAGGCAAGCTAGTGTTTTTACAACGTATTTGACCCTTTAAAGACTTTGTTGTAAGCTCTTCTAAATGGTATAGTTCTCATATCCTAGTAATCTTTGGTTAGGGAGAAACAAGTCCGTGAACATGGCCACTTGGTCACGACACGTTTTAAGGAAATTTCATTTTTGACTCGTTAACTTTTACGGTGTCACCTAGGGACATTGTAATATGTTTATTAACTCTATTTAAGTCATTATCCAACATTCTATAACTCCTACGACTCCAATTTTGAAAAGTGCACGTAAGGCCTTTTTAGGAAAATTTCCGCGAGTCACCTTCTTTGTGGTTGATTATAAAAGAGACTATAAGTGCTTTTAAATACATTGTTGGGGCATTAAAATCCTTGCAATGAGCCCTTTAAACGGGTAAACCTCATACTGCAACCCTTTAGTTTGCAAGATATCAATTATAGAAAAGGGCTACTTAGGCTAATCTTGCCAAATCGAATTTCGTTTTTAAACCATAAAACTTTATATCTTTTGCATGCAACCTTGTGAAATGTTATTTAACTCATTTCTAATGTTTCTAAGATAGTTCATAATCAAATTTATCAAAAATCCCGAGTTTTCCCATATACCTGTTGTAAAGTACTTTTGGGTGTTTAGGACTTTTGGCCCAAATGAAGTGTTGTTTTTAAACATGACGACTTGGATTTTCAACCGGTTATGGGGGCTAGAGTGTCCTAGGTGGTTTTTACAACGGTACTTTGGTTGACCCTAATACCTTTGACATGATGTAAATAAATGGAAGTAGAGGGTGCAATGGGCTTTTTGTAACATATATATAACAATTGTTGGGATTTTTATTAAATTATGAGTTCTAGGCGTTTTCCGGACTCGTGCCTTGATTTTGAAGAAAACGTCGTTCCGACAACTTTGTGTTTTAACTTTTCATGAAACGGACCAAATGCCTCGTTTCGCGTATTCCCACCCTTCCGTCCACGAAAGTTTTGACAGGATTTTGGTAACTTCATTTGGTCATAACTTTTGATTCGTGTACTCGTTTTATGTGATTCAAATTGCTACGTTTTCCTTATAAAATCCTTTTTAACAGTATGCAATTAATATTAAAAGTTATAACGAAATGGAATGAGTTTAAAAGACTTACATGCTTGGGATTTGACAAGAACCAAAATGAGACCAAATGGATTTCTAAGTTGAACAAGACTTCTTCCTTCATCCTAGGCTTTCCTATGCTCTTCCTTGGCTGCTACTAAGACCTCAAAATCAGAGAGTTCTGAGTGTGGGTGTTGTTTTATGGTGTGTGTGATGGATGAGAATTGAGGAGGGGAGGGCGTATTTATAGGTGTGGGAGTGCATGTATTCACAAGGTGCTAAGTCACCTTGTCAGCAAAAAGAGGGACAAGGTGATGTGTTGCAAGACATATGGAAGGTGTATGTGGTCTCAAGGTAACATGAAATGGTGTGGTAAATCCCTAGCCAAAGGTTTTACCCACAACCTTTGACCTTGGTAAAATCTCAAGGTAACAAGATGATGTGTTCATCCATGGTGCAAGTAACTAATTGTGGTTAAGGTAATTACATGTAGTATATGGTAAATGTCTGGTTCAATTTTAACTAAGGTAACATGGGGGGGTTAGGTAGGGGTAGTACCTAAGGCTTAGTGTGTTGTACATGGAGTCTAGGTGAAGTAGTAACTTGGTTTTAGGGCTTAGGTGTAGTTAATTTATGTATTTAAATTTAATCTTAGGTTAATGTAGCTTATGTATATTAAATAAGTAACCTTTATGCATAGGATACTTGTACCACAAGCATTAGAGAGTTGTACATTAGGTTTGAAAATTTAGGAGAGTCAATTTTAAGGGCTTGTGCAATATAGGTTTGTATCATGTGCTTTAAGGTAGGTACATTGAGGTTTATAATGTGATTTTATATAAACATTAAGCTTTATGCATTAAGGACTTGTACCCATGCTTAAAAGACTTGTACTTTAGGTATAAAATGTTGTACTTTACTATTTATGAAAAATCGTAGTTATAATAAATTAGGGTTTCATTGTAAACTCAAATAAATGGTTAACGTTTAACTTGAAAGTTTAATAATTGTACGTTAACGTAATAACGTAAAGTGGTAAATATAAGTTGAAAACTTTTATAGTTTTACATATAAAGATGTTTATGTTTATTAAAGATGTGAGTTTCATCACAATGGCTAGTTGCTGTGATCAAATAAAAGGATATCGTTTCTTAAAAAAAAATTGGACGTAGAAAATGGATAAGTATTATTTCGTTAGAATATTATATTAGTTTAATACGAGGTGAAATTTACCGGTGGTTACAGGGAGAAATCCATATTAGGATGATATGACGACCCGCTTGGTGATTGGTTTTGATTGATACTAGGATGACCTGGTGGGAAATATGGACGATTGACGTAAAATGGGTTTTGATTTTGGTTGGGCTGTGGTAGCCGTGTTTCATATTCAAAACCGGGTGCTCGAAAACGAATACCCTTATTTTGTGGTGGTGTTACACCGGTTAATTCAAACGGTGGATCCGGTGAGAAATTTAAATTCGGAGAATTTTGGGGAATTCGGGATCGTCGGTTTTTATATATGGGAGTCTTTCTTTGTGACATGATGAATGTTGATGAGAAGTTGTTTGAATTGTGTTTGAAATTGTGTGTTTAAAAATGTGTTTGTTATAATGTTGTGAAAGTGGAAAAGTTTTTTTATTATTATTATTTTTTTGTAATTATTTTTTTTTTTTGTTTTAAACCCAAACAGTTGGATTTTTTGTCCACATGTAGCCTTAAACTCGGTCGAGTATGCAAACTAGTTCATCCATTTTGGCCTCTCAACCGAACACAACCGACTTCCCCACAGTGGGGCAACCGATCTTCACCTCACCTCAACCGGTTGGGGCAACCAGTCCATTGTGACCAGCCTAATAATATGTCTTGATCGTGGCCATGTCGAAATTAGCTCTAAATGAGAATAACCTTATGATCCAAACCTTCTTATTAAGTTATGATATGTTTAAGCTGGATAGATATTAATGGTTGATTTAACTGTCTTATTATACTAAATTAGTGACGAAGTTGATTGTAAAAAAAAAAGATAATGTGACATAAAATACGGTTTTGGGTCACCTAGCGTTAGGTTCTTTGTGTCTATCACTTGTGGAAAGGATTATTATTATTATTTTTTTTATTATTATTATTATTTTTCATATTTGGTAATGTTGTGGATAGTGTTGGCTTGTAAACAAGCTAAATATTTATGGTTTGATAATGTGCCTTGATTGTGCCCATGTCGAAATTGGCTCTATATGAGAATAACCTTATGGTCCAAACCTTTTTATTAACTAATGATGTGTTTAAACCGGATATATTTTAATTGTGGAGTTGGCTAAATTAGTGATAAAGTTAAGGGGTTTTGTTGAAAACAACCCTATGGGTTATGTGTAAGCCTTCCAAACTTATGAAAATCACAATTAATGAAGTCAAATAGTCCATAATTATATACTTTTAATAATTATAAACAAGGTAACTGATGTTAACTATGGAATATTTAGAGTTCATTAAATGTTTATTAAATGTTAATTATATATTTTTAGAAGACTTATATACAACCCATAGGGTTGTTTTTAACAAAACCCGTAAGTTAATTATAAAAAGAAAAAAGATTATGTGATGTAAAATACGGTTTTGGGTCACCTAGCGTAAGATTCTTTGTGTCCACCACTTGTGGCAAAAGTAATTACTCCCTACGTCTCAAAATTATTGTCACGAGAGAGAAATTCTCCTAATAAGAATATTCTCCTAATATATTCTTTAGTTTTTATTAAAAAGAGTTAATTACATACAGGGACGGAGCCGGTCGAGGTCCCGTGGGTGGCCGGGACACCTATGGATTTTTTTGATATATTGTTAATTTTAAGAAAAAACATTGATTTTTCTCAAATGTATCTTAAATGACCCCGGTCCATTGAAATGTATATTTAGTCTTACTTAGTTATCAACTTAAACTCTATTATATTACGGTTAAAAAAAATTGTGCACCCGATCATACTTGTTCCTGGCTCCGCCCCTGATTACATAATTGGTTCTTAAGGTTTATCGGATCTTGCATATATTGTCCCTGTGTTTTTTTTGACGGGTCACGTCCTCGTGGTTTTGGACCCATTACGGGTTTGGTCATTTGACCAATAATTCTGTTAGTTGACTGTTAACTTGAAGGGTATTTTTGACTTTGCACATGTTTTGGCAAACCACAAGGACGATTTATGTAACTAACAAAAGAAAAAACATTCAATTTTTTTTATACTTAAATTTGGGCTTATGTATAATGTCGGGGCCTAAGATTTTTTTTTTAATTATTATACTTAAATTTTGGGCTTATGTACAACATGAGGGCCTAAATTTTTTTTATTAACACTTAAAAAAAACTTAAAAAAAAAGTTTATTATACTTAAATTTTTGGCTTAAAAATTTAAGTATAATAAATTTTTTAAAAAATGAAAAATAAAAAAATTAGGCAATCACAACGTGAGGGCTTAAAAAATTTATTAATACATAAAAAAAACTTTTTTAATGTGTATTTTGTACGATTTTTGTATATTTTCATCCATTGTTTTACTTTTTCGTCTGTTTTATAAGTTTTTATATGTTTTTATCAATTTTTATACGCTTCTTATACGTTTTTATACGCTTTTATTTTTTTATTAAATAGTTTTTTATGTATTAATAAAAAAAATTTAAGCGTATTAAAAAAAAAACTTTTTTTTAATGTGTATAAATTTTTTTTAAGTGTATAAAAACTGTTTAATAAAATTTTTAAGTATTAATGAATTTTTTTAAGCCATTATACATAAGCCTAAATTTAAGTATAATAAATATTTTTTTTAAATGTTTTTTAACAGCTTTTCGCTTTTTTAATTTAAAAAAAAAATTTTTGTTAGTTACATAAATCGTCCTTGTGATTTGCCAAAACATGTGGAAAGTCAAAAATACCCTTCAAGTTAACAGTCAACTAACAGAATTCTAGGTCAAAGGACCAAACCCGTAATGGGTCAAAAACCACGAGGACGTGACCTGTCAGAAAAAGAAACACATGGACAATATATGTAAGATCCGGTAAACCTTAAGGACCAATTATGTAATTATCTCTATTAAAAATGGAAAGTAGACAATCTTTTTAAGACATCTAAAAATAGAAATATGGACTATTGAGACGGAAGGAGTATTTTTTTATTAGAGATAGTATTTAAAGGCCAAAAAAGTATGACGTTGTTTACTTAAAGTTATTTTTATCGAAACTAAGGATATAACGTTTCAAATAAATCTATCAAACATCATAGTTTTAACTTATAAGATTACAGTCTAAAGGTTTCTACATACGGCGATATGCTTTTCTTTTAAGCTATGACATGTTCTACATAAAATTTGTACATTGATATATCATAATTTCATAGCATAGCAACCAACTTAAGCTATAAGTCCATAAATCCAGTCTCTATATAGGCTCTAAATAATATGAATAAACATATTGAAAATGATTTGTACATTAATTATGCATACCTGGTTGAGTAAAATTTGTGGCTGGTATAGATCACCATCACGGCCAGTAATTATGTTACGTAGATATGGATCGACAGTGATCATAAGCAATTGAACCAAAACATGTTGGTCGGGGATCGAATCTGAAAGGTTTTATTGATATTTAAATATTAGTATGTCTGGGTTTGAACTTGAGACTTCGGGATTTCACACATTACGTATGAGAGTTGATGTTAATAATTAATATATAAAATGTTATTATTAATTATTAGTCACGAAATAAAACATAACGATAGTTAAATATTTAACAAGGTTTGGTCAACGGTCGTTAAATATAAACTAAAGGGACTAGAATTGAAATTAGAAGTCGGGAAAGATCTAGAACCCCTCCCATGGGTTAGGCCGATCGGTTATGGGTTCCCAAACCCATTCCCACTCAAACTTGGTCATCAAGTTAAGTTACCTCTAAATACAAATCAATGTATTCATTCACAACTTAATCTTGGATCACCAATAACCTAATTTCTCTTTTCCTCTCCTCCCTCTTTTGCTTGGCCGATCGGTACAACCCCCCTCCTCAAGGGATCGATTTTTCCAAGCTCAAGAAACAAGTGTTTGGTTTTATTTGTGATTCAAGAACCTAGCTTTTCACATCAAATCGCTATTAGTACGTGTGTACAAGAACGAAGAACAAACGCACTTGTGTTTGTGAATTCCTTGGTGGTTGACTTCTTTGTGGTCGAATTGTATAAACCCTAAAGTTAGGGTTTCGGGTTTTGTTCTTGGTTCAAACATCGTTTGGTTTACTTGAATTGCTAAAAGGTACGCACTTTCTTGTTCGGTTAATTACTTACATGTATTATTCCTATTTACTTCCGCTGCATGCTTTAATGATGTTTACTTGCTTTTATAATTTGTTATGATTAGTATATAAAAACAGTGGCATCACGAGCCATTAATATGAAGTAATTAATTACCGAAATACATAAAAATTGAATCTTTATGATTATATGCATGCTTTTTATGGTTTCTAGGGTTTTGAATTCGAAACCCTAATTTTATTTATTATGGGTCGATTACCCTAATTTATATTAATTAGGTTTTAATTTTGTAAAACTTGTAGAAACCCTAGGTTGCATGCTAATTTTATGTGGTTAATTAACGAATAATTGTTATGTGCCATGTAATATGCGTATCTTGGGTGATAATTGTTATGCGGAATCCATGGTGGAACATGCATGTTTTGCCATGGAGTATTGTTTGTAATAAATTGTTTAGTAATACACACATGTTTTGTTTATTTGATAATTATTGAATTGGGGAAGACCTCAATTATAACTAATAAAAATTCATTATGTGTTATTTGGTATACGATTAACTTTGGCTTACGCAATCGACTTGTCGATGTATGTGGCTCATCTACCTTGTAGTTGAAAGCCCTAGTTAATGTATGCATTTATTTACGCCTAGAATTGTTTATTAGAGTTTATTGAAATAATTATGCATGTGGCTAATTGTTTTTACATATGTTAAAATTGTTTAGTTATATGTTTATATTATTTGAGTGTGTTTAATTTTTTATTAAAGTGCTTTTTTGTTTATATATTGTTTGACATGTTAGTAAGCAAAAATGGTTTGTTGAATAGAAACATTAAATGGACTAAATAATGGCGAAACTGATTTATTATCTAAGTACTACGTATTATTCTTGAACTTTTAATCGATTGATGCGACTGTACTAAATGGTTAGAACGGCTCACCCACTAGAACAAACTATAAAGGAGTTAATTAAGAAGTGCGCACAGTCGCACTGAATGGATGTCTAAAGTTATGCTTTTTGTGCTTACCGGTCCTCCCCCTGTGAGTTCGATCGGAGCTACCTAGTATAACCATTCAATGTACGAAGCATCTTAGTGCAAAGTTGTAAGTTTCTCAACGCATCGATTAAAACTTTGTAGAATTTAATCTTAGCAATTAAAATCTTATGTAAGTTTTTAGAAAATATTATGCTATAAAGTTGTATGCATGCTTCTTTATACATAAGTTTTGATTACAAGTCAAAAAATTGTACCCATTAAATTTAAGTTTATGCCATCTAATGATATGAAACACTTGAAGTTGTAATTTAGTTATGTGAGACCTTGATCTAGATTACAATAACAAGGTGAATTATTTTGTTGTGTGAGACCTCAGCTTAATTATTTGCAGTTTCTAAATTAGACAACTTAATTAAGTTAGTTAGTGATACCTATGACTTAAGGCATAAGATGGGACAAAACATGCTTACGTTTTGCATTAATTGTTTTGGCAAAATTGTAAATCCCATAACTTTTGGAATTGAAAACTTGTTTGTCAATTATTGTTTTTCAACAATTACCTATTCTATACTTTCACCACTAGCAGATCAACTGATGTGGTGAAACTATGATAATGAGGATCCAAAATTCAAGGAAAATACTATGGTTAATATGAATATTGACCAAAGGGTATTTTATTTTCTTGAATGTTTACTTATCGAAAGTACTAACTTTTGAACTTTTATTTTCTGAGAAATGGCTCAAGTCAATCTATCGCACTAGCCTCGCTGCTCAAATCTATGTTTGATCGAGAGAAATTGACCGTAGCCAATTTCAATGATTGGTATCGCAACTCGAATTGTCTTGAGGGTTGCCAAAAGACTAGATTATTTGACTACGCCTTGTCTCCCAACATGCGCAAATGCTATTGGCTGGCACGAAGCCGCGTGGCAATCTGAAAGTATGACAAGTATAATGAGGTCGCCGATTATGCTTGGAAGTATGAACTCAAACTTGCAAAAGCAGTTTGAGAATTACTTCCCTAACCTCATGCTTGAAGAATTGCAAAGGTTATTTGAAAAGCCTCGTGATCAGAGCTGTAGATCGATAGATGCTCTTCATAGTTGCAAGCAAGGAGAAGGGAAACCCGTGAAGTTTCACCGCCTGAAATGATGAGTTACATGGACCCTCGGGCTTAACTTAACTATGTCTACCTCAATGACATACAAATTGGCCTTATCAACAGATCCCTTAACAAGGAGTTTGATGGTTTCGGCGCGAATTACAATATGCATTGCACGGGAAGACAAATGAGAGGTACATGCAATGCTCATTGATTACGAGAAAGGTTTGCCCAAGAAGCCCCTACACCCGCGGTTCGACCATCCATAAGGGTAGGATTTCTAAGCCTAATAAGCCGCTAGCTAACAAGAAAGGGAAAGGTAAGGGTAAAGCTGATAAGGGAAAACAAGTTATGACTTATCAACAAGAACCCAAGAAGTACCCTCCTAAAAAGCGTGAGAATCCGAAGAAGGATATGGCTTGTCATCACCGCGACCGAGGTAGGACACTCCGAAGAGGAACTGTCCACTCTACCTTGATGAGTTGTGCAATAAGAGGTATAAAAATACCGCACCGTGCCGATTTCGTACTCTTTTGATGATAGAATTATTTGCTTTTCCTCATAAAATAAATTCCCGGTATATGATATGGATGTGGTATTCACATTTGTAATACATTGCAAGGACTTAGAGGAGCAAGGAAGCTTGCCTATGGACAACAATACACGCGTGGTAATGGAGCACATGCAAATCGTTGAAGCTATAGGCACGCTTGATTTAGTTTTACCTTTGGGTTTAGTAATCGTCATTGAACGATTGTCATTACGCACCTTCCATTGTTATGGGTGTCGCTTCGCTTCCTTGTTAAAAGATATTGGTTTCGTTCATACATTTACTAATTATGGAATTTCGGTTTCTTTAAATGGTGTTTTTTACTTTAATGTTATTCCAGTAAATGGTGTGTTTGAAATTGATTTGCATGATAATATGATTGATAAAAACAATTATGTCTTTAGCATCAATAATAAAAGAATCAAAGGTGATTTGGATTCTTCATTTCTTTGGCATTGTAGACTTGCTCATATAGGCAAGAAACGCATGCAACAGCTGCAACATGATGGGCTTTTGCAAGACATCAATGATGAATCATTTGATAAATGCGAATCTTGCATATCCGGGAAGATGACCAAGAAACCTTTTACAAATAGTTTAGAAAGGGCTTCTGATCTTCTTGGTGTGATACATATACCGACGTATGTGGACCACTAAGACATGTGTCAAGGAAGGTGCTAGCTACTTCTTAACCTTTACCGATGATTTCAGTCGTTATGGTTATGTTTATTTACTTAAACATAAACATGAAGTCTTTGAAACATTTAAGGTTTTAAGAGTGAAGTAGAACTGCAACTAGGAAAGAAGATTAAAGCTCTTCGATCCGATAGAGGTGGTGAATATTTAAGCCAAGAGTTTAAAGATTATCTAGCCGAGTGTGGTATCGTCCAAAGAACTCACATCTCCATATACTCCACAACAAAATGGTGTATCTGAGATAAGGAATCGTACATTGTTAGACATGGTGCGATCAATGTTTAATCTTACAACTCTTCCCTTATCCTTTGGGGATTATGCTTTAGAAACTGCTGTTCGCATATTGAATATGGTTCCAACTAAGAAGGTTGATAAGACTCCT
Source organism: Chrysanthemum makinoi (assembly GCA_910596185.1). Lineage (NCBI taxonomy): Eukaryota > Viridiplantae > Streptophyta > Magnoliopsida > Asterales > Asteraceae > Chrysanthemum > Chrysanthemum makinoi. Next base: position 53,541,578 of record OU343222.1, on the reverse strand, counting down.
TATGAAGTGTGGTATGGGAAAGCTCCCAACTTGTCTTACTTAAAGGTATGGGGTTGTGAGGCGTTTGTTAAACATGACTCGCGATAAGCTACAACAATGATCTGTTAAGTGTATCTTCGTAGGATACCCAAAGGAAACTATGGGTTACTACTTCTACTTTCCACCTGAAAACAAAGTAATTGTTGCTAGGTATGGAGAATTCCTTGAAAGGGATCTCATATCTCATGAATTCAGTGGGAGAGTTTATGATCCGGAAGATGATCAAGAAGATACAACACCTTCTGAAAACACTAGCCAACCTCAAGTAGAACCTCGAAATTCGGGCGCTCCACCTGAAGTTGAAGTGGTTCCCATTCAGATCTTCAAGAACTACGCGTGCACTGAGCCGCCTATGTCTCAACGTAGAAGCCGAAGAAAATATGTTAGGATCTTGGTGAACCTCGCTAACTATAAAGTCTGCCATGATGAGTCCCGAAAAGGAAAAATGGCGAAGTTACAATGAATGGGGAAATGCAATCCATGAAAGATAACGAAGTCTTGATAGAGGTTGACTTACCTCCAAATGCTAAGGTAGTTGGAAGTAAGTGGCTCTATAAGATAAAAACTGACATGGATGGCAATGCACACACCTATAAAGCTTCGCCTTGTAGCTCAAGGGTATACTCAAACCTTTGGGATAGACTATGTGGAGAAATTTTCTCCTCAGAAAGGCATATATAAGAGCTATTAGGATTCTAATAGCCATAGCCGCACAGCATCATGACTATGAGATATGGCAAATGGATGTCAAACGCCTTCTTAAACCCGCCTAGATGAGGACATCTATATGGCGTAGCCTGAAGGGTTTGTGAATCCAAAGTTTCCGAAGCTTGTATGAAAACTTCAAAGATCCATTTATGGATTGAAGCAAGCATCAAGGCAATGAAACAAGAAGTTTGATGAAGAAATCAAGAAATTTGGTTTCACTCAAAATCTTGATGAGCCATGTGGTATCACAAAGCTAGTGGGAGTAATGTTATTTTCCTTATCTTATATGTCGATGACATATTGATCATGGGAAAAGACATTCCAAGTTTGCAAGATGTAAAGTCTTATCTTGGAAAGTGCTTTTCTATGAAGGATTTAGGGGAAGCAGCATTTATTCTGGGAATCAAGATCTACCGAGATAGATCAAGGTGGTTAATTGGACTAAGCCAAAGTGCTTACATTGATAAAATATTGAAGAGATTCAATATGCAAGATTCCAAGAAGGGATACTTGCCAATGCAAGTTTTCATGGCTTAAGTAATAAACTATGCGCGTCAACACCTGAAGAGGTGGCACACATGAAGAAAGTTCCTTATGCTTCGATTGTAGGATCTATCATGTATGCTGTAAGATGTACAAGGCATGATGTGGCGTTTGCAATGCATATCACTCACGATATCAACAGTAACCCGTGTGTGAAACACCGCAAGTTTGTTAAGAACATTCTAAAGTATCTAAGGGCTACTAAAGAAATGTTTCTAGTGTATGGAGGAAATCCGATGCGTAACTTGATGTTACAGTTTTTGGCGCGCCATTCCAAACCGATAAAGATGATATGAAGTCTCAGACGGGTTATGTCTTTGTCATTAATGGAGGAGCAGTTGAATGGAAGAGCAAGAAGCAAACAACGGCATGTATGTCTATTACAGTAAGAGTACATAGCCGCTCGTAAGCGATGATGAAGTCGTTGGATTAGGAAATTCATTTCGAACCGGAGTAATGCCCTCAATTGAATTACCTTTAAATGTGTATTGTGACAATAACATTTGCCAATGAGCCCGGAGTCATGAAGGGCGGCAGACATTTTCCTCGACGATATCACTATGTTCGAGAACAAGTCAAAATAGGTGAAATCAATCTACTCATAGTTCATACAGATGATAATCTAGGCGATCCCTTTACTGAAGCCTTTGCCAAAAGAAAAACTTACTTGACCATGCCGATGGGATAGGACGTCGTTTAGCTAGTAGTTTCATGCAGATCTGTGATTAGTATTTGGATAAAGGATGTTATGCACAAATATTACTTTAATGAAATAAAATAGTTGTTTATGTTTATTTTTCATTTTCTTAATATTATATCATATATTTGCATGTTTAATCCGTGAATAACTTACGTTATTCTAAATAGTCCGTTGTCGATCAATGATGTGGGAATTTCATTGAATTAAGACAAATCTGAGTTTTGGTAGAATATACTTTTAAAGTATATTGATGCGGGATATACCAGATTCACATAATATTCAATGAATTGAATATAGGACTCATCCCAACTTTACATGATGATACTTTATGGATCTTTGTCATTAAGTATATCATGAAGTGTTTATCCTCGACTTGAGATACCGATAACCGATATGAATGTAGTGCATTTGTGTAAGATAGTCTAACGCTATCCGTGAATCGTAGTTATAAGGGCCATTTTCTAAGTGTTACAAAGTTCTTGAGTTATGTTTGTAGTCAAGAGAATTTGTTCCTTTGAATTTGTTTCAAAGCATAATACTATATTTTGGCCCCTCGTAGGGTTGACAAGATGTTTGTATGGCCATACCCAAGATCTATCTAGAATACGTTCAGATGATTTGGTAATCTTGTTCAATCAATACAACGAAATAGAATATTAACTTATAAAATGACTTGATCCATATTCATAGTTAATGTAGTATTAGTAACAAAAGGATAAGTAAAATGATGAATCATTAAATGGTTTTTCCAGAAACCATACTGATTCGATCCGGGGCATTGGCGTGTTAGGCTAGACTAAACCAATGTAATTACTATATTTAGTAATATCCAAGTGGGAGCTGAAAGGTTTTATAGATATTTAAATATTAGTATGTCCGGGTTTGAACTTGAGACTTCGGGATTGCACACATTACGTATGAGAGTTGATGTTAATAATTAATATATAAAATGTTATTATTAATTATTAGTCACGAAATAAAACATAACGATAGTTAAATATTTAACAAGGTTTGGTTAACGGTCGTTAAATATACACTAAAGGGACTAGAATTGAAATTAGAAGTCAGGAAAGATCTAGAACCCCTCCCATGGGTTAGGCCGATCGGTTATGGGCTCCCAAACCCATTCCCACTCAAACTTGGTCATCAAGTTAAGTTACCTATAAATACAAATCAATGTATTCATTCACAACTTAATCTTGGATCACCAATAACCTAATTTCTCCTCTCCTCTCCTCCCTCTTTTGCTTGGCCGATCGGTACAACCCCCTCCTCAAGGGATCGATTTTTCCAAGCTCAAGAAACAAGTGTTTGGTTTTATTTGTGATTCAAGAACCTAGCTTTTCACATCAAATCGCTATTAGTAATGCGGTGTACAAGAACGAAGAACAAACGCACTTGTGTTTGTGAATTCCTTGGTGGTTGACTTCTTTGTGGTCGAATTGTATAAACCCTAAAGTTAGGGTTTCGGGTTTTGTTCTTGGTTCAAACATCGTTTGGTTTACTTGAATTGCTAAAAGGTACGCACTTTCTTGTTCGGTTAATTACTTACATGTATTATTCCTATTTACTTCCGCTGCATGCTTTAATGATGTTTACTTGCTTTTATAATTTGTTATGATTAGTATATTCCAACATTGTTGAAATTTGATGTTGACCAATTGTTAGATAGATACCATACCTATTTAACCACTAAGCTTAATATGTTCGGACGTTGGTACATTTTGTGGCGCGTTTGCGGCTAAATACCACTCTTTGCTTTCCACCGTTGTCGCGGCTGCTACTCCAGCGCTATCTCCCATGTCTTATGGATAGAAAAGCTTTCGTGATGTTTAGTGTTTTAAGGAATAATCGGAACGTAAATGGTAGGTCATATATATAGATAGAAAAACTGAAAAGGGTGACAACCATTCATCACCAATAAACATTTTTTATTTGTTTTGTACAGAAAGGGAATCTAGCATTTGATTTAGTTTTGTGTTGTGTCGAAGTGTATTTACAAAAATAAAATAGAGTACTATATGATTGTTGATTGTTAATCGCAAATTATCTGTTTGATTCTGTAGTTGAACCAATACATTAAATTTCTAACGAGTAGTGATAGTTTCATGCGTTGCTCCAAATAGTTTAATCAAATAAAACGTTTCTTAATACTATAACTAGATGCAAGGCTCGCCGGCTAACATTTTTTTTTTCTAGTTTATATAATTTTTAGCAATATATGTTATTCATATAATAATATGTAAGTAGCGTTAAAAATGCTATAATGTTGTTAAACATAATTTTTTAACAGAAGAGTTATTGGTGATTAGTATTGCACACAAAGTAATCATGCCAAGACATACACGACGATATATGTGAAGGTTTTAAAGGAGAAACCAAAAGATGTTGTAGAAGCTTTTAGTTTCACGGGTCGTGAGTTTTGGGGTTTGACATTTAAGGACAGTTTGAAACAAACTTTTCTTAACTTTTCACAAACTGCAAGGTTTCAGGTCCTGTTGCAAATATAGCCGTAGGTGCAGAAGTTGCAAAATCAAATATTGATGGGTTGTATCAGTTTGCCGCTATTTTGAATCTTAAACTTGCGGTTATTAATCTTCTTCCATTGCCTTCGTTAGATGACGGTTCGTTGGCTTTAATTCTTGTTGAGGCGGTAAGAGATGGGAAGAAATTACCTTTAGAAGTAGTGCAAGGGATAACTGTTGGAAACTGTTAAGATCAATTCAACCTTAATCATGTTTTAGAACCTTAGCCACATTACTATAAACATTATTTAGTATTTGTAAAGATTGCAGCCATGTAAATATAATAATAAGGCTGCATAAAAACGTCTGGTCTGGGCCAAAGGCTTGCAGACCCTAAAACAGTTAGTTAGAGTTAGTTATTGGTAGTTATTGTGAAAAGGCATGACCCTTGGTTAATTTGAACCATCATACCTTTTCACATTATACCTCTTAGGGGTGTTTGAATTCGACTTAATTGACTTAATATGGAAAAAATTGAATTCATTAAGTCTCATGAAAACAGTTTGTTTGTAACTTAATAGAGAAAGATAACTTAAAATATTAAGTAATAAAACTGAGAGTGTCTGCATTAAGTCATCTCTTAATTAAACATGACTTAATATAAAATTTTAACAAACAAGCTCTTAGTAATCTATATATAGGAACTTTGTATGACAGTTATCACATCATCAATTTACAGTTTATATTGTTAGTTTATTTCCCTTCAAATTCTGTCTTTGCCTACTTTGCATATTGCATTTGCATACTCTCTCAAGTTCAAACCAAACACACAATTGTCTATCAACAATGGTGAGCGCAAACACATTCTTAGAGGACAGATGGTCAAGTCTAAATTCAAGAGGCATTGGCCATTCTAATATTTGGCATCAGAGCAAAATTCCTAGGAGACCTCTAAGGAAGAAACTTCAATATGACTTTATTTAAAGGCAATTGAAAAGAGAAAGAGAGACAAGACTTGGAAACTGCATTAGACAAATCACCCATGACTACAAAGAGATGCTGAGAAGAAAGTTGGAAGAAATTGAAGTGTACAACTCTGCAATCCCTCAAACACAGTCCCATAATGTCTTAAATAGAAACAAGAGACAAAAGTGTTATGGATGCAGATTAAGAGGACATATTATCAGCAATTGTCCAAACAAGAAAAAGAATTCTGAGGCTGCAAACCCAAAGGTCAAAGAAGAAAATACATATCAAAAGGTGTATACTCAGACTTTACACCCTGAAAGCATATATATGCCAACTGACTTCATGATTGAAGGGACTGATGAAGGAAATTAGGACAGAATATGGTATATCAGCAAAAATATTGAAAAGCATGTATGTTCAAACAAGAATTTATTTGGAAAGTTGAAAGAAAACTTTAATGTGAAGAAACTACAAGGAAAGGGCAAATTATTGTTCATACATGGAATTGGAGAAATCAGCATCAGAATTGGCAAAGAAATCTTTTACATACCTGGTGTGCAATATACACCAGATGTGACTCTAAACATACTGTCTGTAGATCAGTTAGAAGCCCAAGGAATCCGGATTTGATCTACAAGAACAACAAGTGAAGTCATGTGTACATGTTCAGAGACCGTGAAAACTGCAAATTTGATGAGAACAAGATGAAGATGATGCAGAATAAGTACATGAATGATTACTACAAATCATTTTAAGGAAAATTTTGATTGTGAGGAAGGTAAGTCAGAAAAGAAAACTGACTGGACACACAAGTGTTATAGGTGTAAAGAATTTGGACATCATGCCTATGAATGTCCAACCAATAACAAAGCAACAACAGTTGGATACATACCCAAAGATGGAGACTATGTTTATGTAAAAGGTGTGTTCTATCCAACAAAAGTGAGTTCCTTTAATGAGTATGTTTCTTTTCTTGATCTTATAAAACATGATGATGTAGTTAGTCAAGAATGGGACATATTTTGAGACAAATTTTACAATACTTTGAAATGGTTTTATGATGTATATCTGAAAAAAGAAATGCCTGGTCTCATACCCCAAAGATAAATGGCATAAAGATATATTTAATGGATCTCTATAAGATAGTTGAAAGTTTAGGAGGATACCTAAGTGTTCATTTTGCAAAATAATTTGGTTATATACGATGTTTGGTCTGTCATTTGATTATGGTGAATAAATTAAAGCTTGTTACAAAAAATACTTAGACATAGGGATGAGCATTTCACCTTATTTCATAGTCCCGGTACTGTACCGTTTTTCAAGAATCGGTACCGTTTCGCACGGTAATCCGGTTCGTTCGGGATCTTCGGTTCGAAATGCTCATCCCTACTTAGATGTATTTAAGTGCTACTATAGCACTACTAGGGTGCCACAATTAGAGCAAGAGTCTGTTATAAAGAAGACCACAACATCTGTGGATCAAGGCAAAGAGTATTTTTGCCCTCAAAGTCACTGTGGTGATCAAGAAGATCAAGTGACAGCACCATTTGGACAAGACAGAATTTGTCAAGAGAAGAACAAAATTGAACACTTTGGAGTTGAATTAGAAGATATAAAAGAAACTAAGAAGGGCAACCAATATCAAGCTACTTACCAAATGAAGATGAAAGACAATTTTGAAAAAGGAAGCACAAGTGTAGCAGTTAAAGAAGAAGAAAGGGATACCAACAGCATTTCTAGTGATGATTTAATCATCATTAGTTGATCACATCAAGGAAGAATGAAGAAAACAAATAGATTAAGAGTTATTGATCTTAAGGGGGAAAATAATGTCATATGGGATTACACTAGTTTTTGGTCTTGGTCTTTTTCTAAATAATTTGAGACACACGAAACCTCAATTTTATAAAGGATTTGTTGTAAATCAGGTACAGTGTTGATTTGATCTTTTATATTTGTGTTATATTAATTGGGATTATACCTCGATGTTGTTTATGATATACATTTCTTGTTAATAGTTAATATTCATTAATCGGGTATTGGAGATAGAACAGATTCCTTGGCATATTTTATTTTCTGTTTATAGTCTAAGACCAGATTCGCTTTCGCATGAATGAGGTGGGTAGCCCATTTCTAGGTTTTAAATCCCGTTATGGTTATGTGTTGCTGATTTGCTCGGTTGACATGAACTGTTGTTGGGAAATCAGAATACCTCATGTCAGCTTTGCTAATTTATACCAAATCGTTTATTCACAACCGAGCCAAACTAGTTTAGTGCTCTTCGCCATTTTGCCTACGTGATTTTACTTTGCAATAGCGAGTTCCAAATTCCTTTTGGTTTAGAACTATAACGCTAGCTTTAGTTGCTAGAATTGGCAAAACTGACTAGTTAGTTAAAGGGTTTGAGTGGATTCGGGTCAACTGAGTAGTTTTTTGTGCCACTTTTCAGTTTGGTTTATATTTTTTGATCCTACTCATTCATACTTGTTTTATATCTCAACCGAATTTGGTTCTCCCTTTCTCCAATAACGATCCCCTAAATTTCATTTCAGTCTTCTTAACTAGAGAACCGCATCCTGCGATTATTATGGTAGCATACATTTTACATAATGTAATCATTTTAATAACTTAAAATTGTTTGAAAAAACATAGATTCGATATGATACTGGAAAATAGTGTGGGAAACGGTGTACACTTTTTATTAAAAAATAAATCAGATTACAATAATAAAATAAATGTAATGTAAAACAAGAAATAAATGCGCAGTAAAGGAGTAGAAGCGTAAGACGTAAACACTATAACGATATATAAACGAAGCAAGAAAAGGTCGAACGAGGCTCGTGGTTAACACCATTCCCTTAAAACATTCGCCGTGCTTCCTGTGGTATACGCTCATCAAGGTACGCCGACCTCGACTCACTTGCCTCAAAATCGCCAAAGACTCGCTGTGTTTCTCGAGCCGTAAGAACTGGAACTCGCCCGTAATGAGTCCGCTTTTTCGGTTTAAAATCAATGAGAAGATTTTATTTTATAGGCAATACCTAGCTTGGTCACAGTCGAATATACGCCTTAAATAAAAAATATGCATATCTCATATTACAAAATCACGATTTGCATATATCCTAAAGACTTAAGGGCAAAGTCTAAATCTATTCCTAAAATAGATTACGTATATTCGAAAATTATCAAATAAGGAAACGAAATTCTCAAAGAAAAGATACCGCGAGGCTTAGATTTCTGAGTCGACTCTCAGTCCAAAGAGGTCGCTGCTGGGCTCGCATGAGTTCGAAGCTTCAACTCATTTTAGCCCGAATCCTTCATTTTTCGCGACCGCCGCTACAAGGCACGTAGGGAGCATAACCAACCTAAAGGAATTTGATATCCAATATTATGATTTCCTTATAAACTAGTCTCCACTTCCTCTTCTAGGCTTATGGGATAGTTTTAGTTTTCCGTGATTTTGTGCCTCACTTTGAGACACAATATCTCATTCATTTCTACTCCAATTTGGACATACTTTAGCTCGCTGTAAGCTCTCGTCGAGGAGAACGCAAAGATACCAAGAAATATAAATATATATAACATATACATATATTAAATAGTGTCCAAAATTTGCAAAACTCATTTTGCAAAACTCATTTTCCAACAATCCCCCACGTGAATGGAAATCGGTCGAAAACACACCTAACCTTCGTGAAATTTCATGGGTTATGTCTTGTATAGGATAGGTAGGTGTAACCCTTTGAACCTTCCCTTGTGAGATGCACTTAGTCTCCTAGATCTGAGTAGACGCTATGTCCTTGAACTCATTATCCATTTAACGAGACTACATTACACTTCACACAAGACTCTCCCCGACAATGTCAAGTCCTCATAGTCGTGTTCGTTATGGTCATGAACACTAGCCCGGTTCTCAAGAGCTCTTAGGAATTATGCCCCACATTTCCCTCTTCTCGTTTACCCCACTTTCTCTCACATAGGTGATTTCATCTTGAATCATTAAAAACATATGTTTTGTGATTTCATCTTAAATCATTAAGCTTTATGATTTCATCCTGAATCATTAAAGCCATATGTTTAACCTCTCAACAAGTCACATTTGTTATAGGAATAGACTAGGAAAGTTACAATATTTAGTAACTCCCCACATTGACGGACTTCCCCACATTTCTATGATTAGGTTGTCCTATTGAACCCGTGATCTTGGGATCTCCAAATAACCGGGTTAGGTTTTCCTTCGTAGAAACTCATTCCTTCAAGGGCTTTAGTCCCATTCCTCTAGACGACTTACTTACTAACTCTCTCGCTTAAGCCTCGTGCGATCCGCTGATGTTATCCTTTGACTTCACATAGTCAATTGAGATAACCCCGTTGAGAGTAGTTGTCGATCAATTATGTCGACGACGGATATGTCCGACTTTCCATTATACATTATGCTATGAGCTCGCCAATTGCCGCATTGACTATCACAATGTATACTAATGGCCGCTACCGCTTAGGCCACCTTGGTATGTCCTCTACTTAATTGACGTGAGCTATTCCGCCTCTTGTCCGCATTTATCTAACGCGATAAATTCTGATTCTATCGTGGACTTAGCTATAATAGCTTTGTTTGGAAGACTTCCAAGATATAACCGCCCCTCCTAGTGTAAACACATATCCACTAGTCGATCTAGAATCCTTTATGTCGATATCCAATTCGCATCATCAGATCCTTCGATAACAACCGATATCGATCATAATGCATCCATAATCGCGATCAGATCTCAAATAGTGAAGTACCCTAGTCATAGCCTGCCAATGCATAACTTGGGTTACTAGTATACCTACTTAGCCTCGCTAACAAAGATATGCTAAGTCGTCGGGTAACCTGCACTGTCATTAAGTACATTAACATGCCAATAACTCTTGAATACTCTAATTGGGCAACACCTAAGCCTCTATTTTTAGATAGATGCTACCGGTGTCAATTGGAGTTCTAGCTAGGCCGGAATCCCCGCATTATGAGTATTAAGAATTTTGTCCACATAATGTGCTTGACTTAACACAAGTCCATTCTCGAAGTTCGATGATCTTTATTCCAAGGATCACATCAGCCAAAACCCATATCCTTCATGTCAAACTTTGATTTCAACATGTCTTTAGTAGATTTGATCATCTTGTCGTATCGCCAACAATAAGCATATCATCAACATATAAACACAAGATTACACATCCACTATTTGTGTCTTTGACATAAACACACTTGTCGTATTCATTAATTTTGAATCCACTCTCTAGCATGGCGTGATCAAAATTTTGATGCCATTGTTTGGGAGCTTGCTTTAAGCCATATAATGACTTAACAAGCCTACAAACTTTGTTCTCTTGTCCAGAAGCCATGAAACCCTCAGTTGATTCATGTAAATTTCTTCTTCTAAATCTCCGCTTAGAAATGCCGCTCACATCCTTCCAAATTTCTTAATGCAATAGCAAGTATCATCCTCGATCGAGGTTATTCGCAAGTAAAGCTTAATATGTATCAAAGTAATCAAGACCTTCTCGTTGTCTAAATCCTTTGATCACCAATCTTGATTTGTACTTGTCAATGGTGCCATCGGCTTTCATCTTCTTCTTGAAGATCCATTTATAGCCTAGTGGTTTACAACCAGGAGGTAAATCCACGAGCTCCCAAGTACGGTTTTGTAAAATAGAATCTATTTCACTTTCAATGGCTTCTTTCCATTGAGGTCCTTCTGAGGAAGTAACCGCTTCTCTGTAAGAAGTAGGTTCGTTTTCAACCATAAAAGAAACAAAATCGGGTCCAAACTATTTCTCGGTTCTTGCCCTTTTACTTCTTCTAGGTTCAACCTCTTCTTCCTCGCTTTGATCTTGTCTCTCATCTTGGAGATCATTATCATCTCGTTGTATCTTATCTTGGACAACTTCTTCATCTATTCTAGATGAACTTCCGCTCCTTTGTTAAACAAGGAAATACAGTTTCAAAGAATGAAGCATTCCTTGATTCCATTAATGTACCCTTTTGTATATCCGGATTTTTCGAATCATGTACTATGAAGCTTATAAGCACGCTATTCTTAGCATATCCGATGAATATACAACCACGCATTTAGGTCCAATCTTTTGGGCCTTGGGAGTCTGTATAGCTACCTTGCTAGACACCCCACACTCTCGTAGTACTGATATGATGGCTTTCTTCCCATCCATAATTCATAAGGGGTCTCTTCTTTTTACTTACGAGGTATCTTATTTAAAAGATAAGTAGCCGTAAAATGGCTTCCCCCCACATGTCCTGGCTTAGACCATAACTTATCAACATGGCATTAACCATTTCTTTCAAGGTACGGTTCTTCCTTTTCGCAATACCGTTCTCACGAGGTGAATAGGGAGCAGTGAACTCGTGTCTAATTCCATGTTTCGCATATAGGTCAGCGAATGGAGACACATATTCACCTCCCTCTATCACTCGACCACCTTGATTTTATTACTAAGTTGATTCTCAACTTCGTTTTTGTATAGAACAAACTTGTCTATAGCTTCATCTTTACTTTTCAGTAAGTAAACATAGCAATACTTTGTACAATCATCAATAAACGTGATAAAGTACTTATTGCCACCTTTTGTGGTAGTGATTTCAAATCACATATGTCAGTGTGTATCATATCAAGTGGTTCGGTTTTTCGTTCAACCGATTTGAAAGATGCTCTTGTAAGTTTGGCTTCAACACAAGTTTCACATTTATATTTTGAGTCAATATGGAAATTAGGTATGCAATTAAATTTAATCAAACGACGATCGAATTAAAATTTACATGTACAAGACGGCCATGCCACATATTAGAAGACTCAATCAAGTAAGCGTAAGAATTCATATTATTGATACCTTTCTTAACAACCATTACATTGAGTTTAAACATACCATTCAGGGCATATCCCCTACCAACATACACTTGATTCTTAGAAAGAACAAACTTATCAGACTCAAAACAAGACGAAAACCAAACTTGTTCAATCGCCAACTGCACACAAGATTCTTACGAATCTCTCGAACATACAAGACATTAGTCAACTTGAGCTCTTTCTCGGATGTCATCTTCAAGATTACATCTCCTTCACCCTTGATTTCAGCAGTTGCAGAGTTGCCCATGTACGCCTTCTCCACTATCAACCGCCCGAAAGAGTGAAACATACTCTTATCAGACACACATGACGTAGCCCCAAAGATCCACCCACCATTCCCTCGTTGTTGGAACCTACCAGTTAACTTCAGAGATCATGGCAATGACATCGCACACCATAGCAATCATGTCCACATCTTCATTCACCATATTAGCCTCCGGCGCTGAGTCACCCGCCGCATCTTACGTTAAAGACGGATTCGACCAGCCGGTCACAATTGAAACACACCCCTTGGAACTTCGTTTCACAAGCAGCTTTAGAGCAAGGTAATCGACTTCCCTTTGCCCTTTTTGTCATTCTTTCCTTTTCCTTTGCCTTTAGCTTTGACATTGGACTTTGAAGATGACGAAACATGCTCAACCATATTTGCCTTTGCAATCAGCGTATACGTTTTTTCTCGAGCCAGCCTTGTCCCGTTCAATACGAAGACGAACAACCAAGTCTTCAACACTCATCTCCTTTCGCTTATGCTTCGGGTAGTTCTTGAATTCTACCCAAATTGGAGGTAACTTTTCAATAATAGCAAAGAACTTGAAAAGTTTCACTCAAAGTCATTCCCTCAAAGATGAATGTCGTGTAGCAAAACCTCCGCAGATCTTGAACTGACTCATCACATTCTTTGAATCATCCATCTTGTAATCCAAAAACGAGCTACCACCTAACTTCTTTGTACCAAAGATCCTCGCTTTGTACTTATGCTCCAAGGACTCCCATAATTCTTTTGGCCTCTTGGTCTTGCAAGACACGCTGTACAAAGAATCAACCAAACCATTCGAACATAATTGTGACACAAAAATCAATGTTTCCATGCTTCCAAGGCTTGAAATGTTGATTAGAGGATTGACCTTCTCGCAGAGGTTCCACGTTAGGTGGTTTTCTTTAAGAACCGCCAAGGTTCAAAGTAGTCGATAGAAAAACATCTTCATTGCACCCTTTGAAATTCTCGCCCATTGAATTTCTCCGGTTTCTCAAGATGATTAGCAACTCGTGTTGGTAATCGCACTTCATTTACGCTCACCGAGTAGTCACAGAGGGGTAGTGGTGTTTGTCATCCTGAAAAACAAACAAAATGTAAATGTCAAACAAGTCTGTTGTAAATTGGTATCTACTAGTACCAAATCTGATTCAACAAAACTCTATCTTGGTTTCGATGGATCACGTAAATCGCTATTAGAAACTCAATCTTGGTTTCGTTATAAACCGATAAGATAAACTGCTTAAAAAACGCTATAGATCCGTAGAACCCAAACCGTATGTATAAAACTCGCTTAATATAAACCGATATCCAAAGAAACTCAACAAGGTTTCGGCACAAACGTTATCAAAGTCCGCTAATAATTAATCCGATTTTTAAACAAAGTGTAATAAATTCGGTTAAAACCGACTGCTTTTAAGATCGGGAAACGGTGTACACTTTTATTAAAAATAAATCGATTACAATAATAAAATAATGAATGTAAAACAAGAAATAAATGCGCATGAAAGGAGTAGGCGAAGAGTACATTAACTATAACGATATATAAACGAAAGCAAAAGGTCGTGAACGAGGCTCGTGTTTAACACGCATTCCCTTAAAACAGATTCGCCCTGCTTCCCGTGGTACAACGCTCATCATCAAGGTACGTACGGACCGACTCACTTGCCAAAAAATCGCTGAAAGACTCGTGTGTTTCGAAATAAGAACTCGCTGAACTCGCTTTGGTAATGAGTCGCTTTTTCGTGTTTAAATCGAATGAGAAGATTTTATTTTATAGGCAATACCTAGCTTGGTCAGCAAGCCAGAATATACGCCAGAAATAAAAAATATGCATACCTGTTAAAGACTTAAGCGCAAAGTCTAAATCTATTCCTAAAATAGAAAGTCTAAATCTATTTCTAAAATAGATTACAGAATATTCTGGAAAATTATCAAATAAGGAAACGAAATTCTCAGCAAAAAGATACCCACAGAACGAGACTTCGGAGTCTGATTCAGGTCCAAGTGCTCGCATGAGTTCAAGCTTCAACTCATTTTAGCCGGAAATCCCATTTTGTGCACCACCCCTTGCGCGAGGGGTGGAGCATAACCAACCTAAAGGAATTTGATATCCAATATTATGATTTCCTTATAAACTAGTCTCCACTTCCTCTTCTAGGCGATGTGGGATAGTTTTAGTTTTCCAGATTTTGTGCCTCACTTTGAGACACAATATCTCATTCATTTCTCCTCCAATTTGGACATACTTTAGCTCGCGTAAGCTCGCCGAGGAGAACGCAAAGCTATCAAGAAATATAAATATATATAACATATACATATATTAAATAGTGTCCAAAATTTGCAAAAACTCATTTTGCAAAACTCATTTTCCAACAAATAGTTCACATATTTCGATCACGAAGCAACTTGAACAATGACTTTGCCTATGTTGGAGCTCGAGAAGATAGAAGCGAAGCTCTCTAAGAAACTCTCAATCCCTTGATACATCTTGTGCTTAGATTTTATCTTCTCTTCTTTCAAGTATGTTTCCATCAGGGTCACAAACTCTCCAAACCGATTCAAATAGGAACCACAGAGAAAGCCCTCCATCTTTACCTCTTTTCCGACCATATTTAATAGGCTATTTACCCCTTCTCTTTCCGCTGGTATCTTCATCGTAAAAAAAAAATATTATAATGTTAATTGAAAAAGATAGTATAAAATGAATCAAATTATCATATAGGCTTACTGTGTTGTACTGAGACATCATCCCAGTGATGGCGATGCGGGCACCTTTGTTGACATGGTTAAGAACTGCTTCAAGCATCTTTCCCCCAACATTGTCCAAGTACATATCAATCCCATTTGGAAAATACCTACATTTTGCTTTGTAAATACCAAGATAACTAGTCTATTTTAAAAATTCATTTTCGACGATTTTGTAAAATTTTGTGTTGACTCCACAGAAAATTTTCATGCGAAATAATATGTGGTTTGTAAATATTGCAAAGGCTATAGTAAAATACTAAAATGTGTATAAAGACTACTAGACTGGTCTAACTGTTGAGCAGTTATGTGTTACGTATCAGCAATTTCAACTTACTTTGCCAATGCCGCATCAAAATCTGATTCTTTGCGATAGTTGAATGCCTCATCGTATCCAAATTCGTCCTTCAATATTTGAGCCTGTATTACTTAAAAAATTAGAATATTCAGAATTATGTCGCATTGATTTACAGTCCATACAAGTAAAATTTTTCTCAAACTCATGATCAATTGTCAAAAAGACGTGAATGCTTATTTCCTTGTTGCATATTATAAGGGAAAAACATCTTCAAGTATTTGGAATTTTGGACTGTTAAGTGGTTAGCGGTTTACCTTTTGATGAAATAAGCACTTTTCATATAAGCATGAGAGATTGATTATTATCTTATAATATTTATTAACCATAAGCACAAGTTTAGAATATGCAATCCTAAACGCCCCCTTAGTACCTTTTCATCAGAACCAGTGCTTCCAACAACTCGACATCCCTTAAGCTTAGCAAGCTGTCCGGCAAACATTCCAACACCTCCGGCCGCTGCAGATATAAACACATTCGATCCAGGTGCAGGGTTCCCGATCACATCTATCCCGATCCATGCAGTAAACCCCGGTACTCCTTTTATCTCAAGCATTAATAGTTTTAACTCATTAGAATATCACATTTCAATAATTAACACTTACAATGGGTTTAAATTATAGATTAGATTGCAAAAAGCCTAAAACTTTTGTGTTGCTGTGATGACTAAGCATTCACAATGTAAAAATTCTTTAATGACTTTTTGCATTTAATGCTTACATTTTTTAGTGTAGCTGCATTGAATGACTTTAATGCATAAGTCATTAATGACTAATAGGTTTTTGTAAAAAGTTAATTACCAATACATCCCATATACACTATCACTTTACTAAAACATACTCAATATTTTCTCTTTCTCCCATATGTCCAAGTTGGTGCGCAGGAATTGGATTTTGGGCACCAAATAATAAAGTATTGCTATACAAAAATATTTTGGTGCTGATGGAAAGAAAAGACATATATTGTAAATAAGTGCTAAGCTAAATGTTTTCCAAATGATTAATGCTACAAAAATTACGTGTCACATCCCCATGGTCAATAAATTAATTCCGTGCTTATGGAGTATTTGCGCGAATGGAAGTGTTTTGGGCACCAAAAGTTACGGTCAAATTCCATTGGTCAATAAATTAATTACAAGCTTTTTATTAGTTGGTGCTTTGTTTAATTTTTTGGTGCTAAGAGAGGTGTTTTGGGCACCAAAAAATAAGTTTCTATGATTCTCATTGGTTCAAAAATAATTCTGCTGTTAGAGATATGGTGCGGAAAATTTGGTGATTGGGCACCAAAAATGACCAAATTTGTTTATACGGTCTAAATACATTCTTTTATGAAAATACTATAGCAAATACGACTATTTATCAAAATTGGCCTTTTGTAAATGCATGGTGTTAGCCAAGTCTTTTGTTAAAAGCTTTTGAAAAACCTCATGTTACAATGTAAAAAACTTTTTAAAAGCTTTATCTAATAGTAAATGGTTTATGCATTGCAGATGCTAGATCAATTACAGGCGTAGACTTCAAAACTCTAGACAAAATTTGCTATTATTAACTTTGAAACTCTAGACGAAATTTGCTATTAGTAACTTTGAAGTGCAACTATTGATTTCGGAATTTCGTCTGCACATAGAGGTATCATGACAAATGATAAGATAAAAGTATCGAATCAAACAGAATATCTATTTATTTTATCATAAATAGAGTAATAACAAAAACTAGATTATACATGAAAGGTCAAGTACTTACCAAGACAGTTTATGTAATTAGGCAAATCGATGTTCGCCGTTGGATCAATCTTTCTAAGAAAATCTGATGGTACCACAGAATATTCAGCGATAGGTGAAAAGGGGTTAGCAACGATATCACCCTCGTTAAAGTTGTTGCTTTTCGACCGTACCACCCTTCCTATCCCAAATTCTGTTAGTACCTGCCAAACATAACATTTAACACTATTTTTAAGAGACTAGTTACATATCATAAAATGTTTGCTAAATCATTAAAATTTGTCTAGCAATGTGTCATAAGTTAACATTGAGCTACAACATACAATGTTTTTAAAAAGGTTTTTACTTGTTTTTGAAATTTTGGGTCAAAAGTTCAATTGGAAAGTAAGACCTGCCGTGATGGTCACCAAATCACTTGGTGTTGGTGACCATTCGCGCACAATCGACTATTACCCCTTCCTCAGACCACCGCTACATGTGGTGGGTTTTGGCTATAGTTTGTGGTGCATAGTGACTGAGACAGAGAGAGTAGGTGCAGACGTGCCTCTAGCTTAAAAAAATGTAGTATATATATATATACGTATATATATATATATACGTATATATATATATATATATATATATATATATTTTAATATCTGGCTATTTTTGTAATCCCTCGGCCTCTAATGAACCGATTTGTAATGTAGTTTTTAAAAATTATCAAAGTTTGTTCTCTTGATCATAACTTTATGGTTCAGCCGCCGGGTGCAGACCACTTAACGTGTTGTATTTTTGTGTGTGTGTATATGTGTTTGTGTGTCTATAGTGAGGTATCTTTACATAAAGTGTAATATTTTGTATTGCTTGATTTGATAATTATCACTAGCTGTTTGATAGTATAGTAGTTTGGTGATGTGTCGAATGTTGATATAACACTAACGTTGAGATGCTGAGTGTATTCGGTATAAGGACAAATGAGCAGATAGCAAAAAATTCAAACTCTTGTCTTGTAAAAAAATAACGAGTTGAAAATAACTTTTCAACTAGACATACATTTGAAGTATGATAATAAACTAATGAATTAAGATTTGCTTCATGTTTTACTCATGTCGGTATTGTTGTGAATGGTGGTGGCCATGTTTAAAGTGGTTTTATAACTTTTATTCTTTGTTTTATTTACTTTCATGTGAATAGTGGTGGACTGGTGGGCCATGTTTTGTTTTCTTTGGCTATGTTTTGCGATATTTGCAGTAGCAACCAGTAAGCAATAGTTATTTTTTTTTAAATATGGTTGGTAATGTAACTGTAATTATAATTGTTAAGTGTAAAATTATGAAAAGGTCATATCATATTAGAATAAAATAAATGATTTAACAATTAATGAGGGTATATATGTAATTTCATAAACCAAATGTTTGGAGCAATTTTGGACAATGACGGAACTTGAACAGTTATTATTATTATTTGTTTGTTCATTTTTTTTTTTAGGGGTGGGGGGAATTTATTTTGGAGGGGCTGAATCAGAGATTGTTTGTATTCTCAACTAATTTACCTTTAAAACCTATAATATTTACACTAGTTCTTGCAACTTTTGGAGGAGCCGGGACACTCCCCTGCCCTTAAAGAGTTTTGCCATTGATTATGGAATTTTTTTTTTTTTTTCAAAAAGCATTTTAGATTAGAACAGTAACACAACATACAAATGCTTGTTAAAGTATTGTCAAACAAGCTTTTTATCTAAAATGCTTATCGTTTGTCGCTACTAAACACTTCCAAACACTTGTTGCTAAACATAACCTTTGATTTAAGTGGTTCATCATTACCAAGCCCTACCAATTTCTCATATCTAATTGGTTACCAACGGAATGACTTTAACTCAAAACTTTCAAAATGACATAAAAGAAAAGAAATATAGAAAGGGTCTAAATTACATGAGTCTAGACATTATCGAAACTTAACATTTCTTTTGAGAAGGCTGAGTTTATATTAACTTTTGAAGAATATAAAATGCATTTTAATAAAAATTATCAAATTTTGGAAGGCCACAAACCTATTAACCTATATGGTTTATACATGTTACCGAACGACACATTTGTGACCTGATAACATATGCCTTGATCGTGGCAATGTCGAAAATGGCTCTAAATGAGAACAACCTTATGGTCCAAACCATCTGATTAATTTTAATGTGTCAAAATTTGCTACGAGAGTGGTTTCATTAAGTATGTGTAGAGCGAAGTTCCACATGGCCAAGATAACGGTATATCATCGGGCTACTATTAAGGCCACAAATAATATGTGTAAACTATATCAGTTAACAATACCTCTGCTTTTAGATATATACCAAGTTGGACAAAAATCATAAGATTTACGCTAAAATAACCCTCCTTTTCACTACTTTTTTCGCGAGAAATGTGTTTTATGTAGTGAAAAATCACATATACGTTTATATCTTAGTAATAGTAACCTTCCGTACGTCAAAATACTTGGATATGTATTATTTATTGGTTACTGACAGAGACGAAGCCAAGAATTTGAGTTAAAGAGGGTCGTAATTATATATTAGAAAGTATATAACACGTATATAGTAACACAAAATTAATAGATCAACATAACTTTGAGTATTCATAAAAAGATTGGGTTTCATTTGATATACATTGAATTTTATTTAGCTCATTTTTTTAATAAAAATTAAAAAGTAACTTATAAGATAAAATGTTAGAATGAAATTTCAAAAAGTTATATATAGTTTTTAAAAGTTTTTCATTTTAATTACATATGTATTGTTTATCTCCAACATATTAAAAATTGATAGTTACGATTACGGTTGTTTGATTGTAAATTTCATGATGTAATGAATGATGGTATGATAATAATGTGAAAATATTAGAGCATAAGGTGTGGGAGGAACTATTAACACGTTATTAGTATGTCATTTTAGTGTCACATCATACACTTCCCAATAACACACCAATAACTAAAACACATTCCTTCATAACACATCATTAACATGTTATTGGGTCTCATAAAATA
Source organism: Chrysanthemum makinoi (assembly GCA_910596185.1). Lineage (NCBI taxonomy): Eukaryota > Viridiplantae > Streptophyta > Magnoliopsida > Asterales > Asteraceae > Chrysanthemum > Chrysanthemum makinoi. Next base: position 53,521,164 of record OU343222.1, on the reverse strand, counting down.
CTTCGCTAAAATATCCACTCACTCAAAAAAAAATAAAAAAACAAAAAAAGCCTTACATTTGGCGTAAGCCACTTGAATGGCTCAATTCCTTTTAACATGAATTTGGCACTTTGCCTGGTAAGGTATTTAACACGCTAAAAGGGAAGAATGGTTCATTTGGCACTCCTTACCCTTTGCTCTTAGGTTTTTTTAACATGAGTTATTAGGTTTGATGACCACTGTATTTGGTATACGTATAAAGGACACGGCACATAGCAAGAAATCCAAACTATTGTCTTTAGGAAAAGGGAGGTAATTTGCACATTTTTATAAATAATTGAGATACTCAAATTTTAAGCGTTTGAACATACTTTCAAATTATTTTTAGTTGTGTTTATCCTGTAAAGGTATAAATGTTCAAACACTCAAAATTTGAATGTCTCAATCATTTATAGAAGTGTGCAAATCACCTCTCTTAGAAAAAATATGCTATGGTTCAAACACCACATATAATATTGGTTTTTAAAAAAGCCTAGTCTAGTACTTAGAGCACTCACAACCATAACACAGGTTAAACTTTAACACCATGCCACGTCAGCGCCACATTAGCTTTAGCATTTTACCTTAACTCACCAAAAAAACACCGACAATCATAACTCAACATTTTTGACCCCACTTTTTAGAAAATTACAATTTACAAATTAAATCCTTAACTATTTCATTCATTCAACAACCTAACATTTCATTAATAAACTTAAGAATTACAATACAAAAAAAAAATGTTACGAATTAAAAAAAAATACCACATAAATTTTTTAATAAAAATGTTAAAAAATAAATAAATAAATAAATAAATAATGCTGCTATAACCACAGGGACTAAACTGTTAACAATACAGTACCACAGGAACTAAACTGCAAATTCAACTAATATATCATCATCTTCATCACACAACCTGTACACACACTAAACACACACACACACACATACAGTTAAAACACACACACTGCAAATTTACACACTCAAAAACACACACTTCAATCATGGGTGGTGGGGAGGGGAGGGGGGCGAAATGATTTTTTTTTATTGATTTCCACCCTTAAAGCCAAGTTATTGTGGTAACGTGGCCCAAATGACGTCGGTTTAACGCCACGCACGCAACGACTAACACCGGAATAACGTTGGTCCGGCGTTAACCGTTGCAAGTGCTCTTACCAATATTGTCATTTCATGAATTTTTATTAAAAAATACACGGGCCCACTGACCAACTAGCATACACATCTCCATTAGCATTTCCTTTTCCTCATTTTTTTATTTTTCACTTTTTAAAAGAAATTAAACTTCTCTCTAAGAAAATGATATTTTCTGACTAATAAACACAAGGAACACCACCGACTCCGGCAACCGCCGCCACTTTCAACAGCTGCTCACCACCGCTGTGTTGCTCACGTCGTCGCTCTACCACAACTACTAAACGCCAAAAACCCACCACAAAAAACCGTAGCCACTCAAACAATTCTTTTATTATAACTATACCAAATAATAATAATAATAATAATAATAATAATAATAATAATAATAATAATAATAATAATAAATAAAAAAATAATCCCTGCGTCTGGATGAATCCTATAAACCCGTCATCAGTCACCACCAACATTTTTTTTTTTTTTTTTTTTTTTTTTTTTTTTTTTTTTTCAGATCTGCAACAACACCAACATTTCTTCTTCTTTTTTCTCAGATCCACGTGTGTACGTGTAGGTGAGGATTATTATGTGAAGTGTTAGATTTGTTTCTTCTTGTTGATATCATGGTAGTGGTTGTGGATATGATAAGGGAGGTGATGGGTGGGATGGTGTTTGAGAGAGAAAAACGAGTTGCTTAGAGCACTAGGTGTCAAAACGAGCCTTAGGCTCGTCGTCGTGCCACCTCAGCGCCACATCAGCATCCCATTTTTTCACAACTAACCACAACAAACCCTCTCCTCACTCATAACAAACCTCAACCTCTTCATTTGGGGCCCACCACTACATACCATAAAACTTATCTCTTTGATTCATACATGCATCCGCTTGGTTTTCTCGCTTTTGTCGACAATTCACTTCGTGCAGGCGCAAAGAGCTCCAATAACGGCTAATCCACTACGCAGGCCTAGCGGTGGCTGCTGGCTAAGCATGGTAGAGCCACGGCATGGGCGTGGTGGGACGACGAAGACCACACCGTGTGCTCTTATAGATTTGTGTTTTTTTATTAGGTTTGGCTAGATGTGTTTTTTTTACCAAATTATGTTTTGGGTTGTATGTTAAATTTGCTAGTGTAATTAAGGAAATGTAGAAAGCAAAAGTCGCAATAACCGATGCAGTAAAAGTTAAATTTGTGTAGTTGTGTTTAGTTCTTAGAAAAAGGGAGGTGATACTCACACCATATTTTTTATTCATTCACCATCATCTATGCAGTACAGTATTCTATAATACATAACTTTAATGATGATAATGCGGAATTTAATCAAAAATATATAGTGTGATCAATTCCTTAAAAAATGATATAAGGATCCAAGAAGCCAATAAAAAGCTTGAATTGATTGGCACACTCTCATTTGTTATTTGTACACTCAAATGTACAAACCGGCAAAGCAGCATATGATAAATATACAACTGATTAATACACAAATTTGAGTGTACAAATAAGAAATTGGAGTGTACAAATCATTAGCCAATAAAAAAGCAAAAGTCATAATAACCAATATAGTAAAAGTCAAATTAGCACAGTGCTGTTTGGTTCCTTAAAAAGGGTGGGGTTATTTTGACGGTGACTATAATTTTAGATTGGCCCTCTTATTTTTTTTGCATTTTTTTTATTTACTTTATTATTTTTTTTTATAATTTTGTTTATATCAAAAAACTATAAACCTAAAAATACCGAACAAGAATATAAAAGCTTAATAAGTCAAACGCTTAAAACTGTAAATAATGTAAAACGTAAAACCACAAAAAACTCTACAGATCAAAAAAAATGATGTACAAAAAGTTAATATTCCTCTACGATTCTAATCCCATGTATGATCTAATAGTACAACCGTGTGAGAACACCCGAAAAGCCTAGAAAAATAAGGTAGTATAGGTACTTGAGACGTCCTTCATGTTTTTCCATATTTGGTAAAGTTGTGGATAGTGGTGGGCCATGTTATTGTTTAAAGTTGTTCAACTTTAACAAACACTACCACTTTCTCATTTTAAATTGGTAACCAATGTGTAATACTCTTTCCGTCTCAAAATTATTGTCAACAGACAAGAATCATCAAGTTTAATTAAAGTGAGACCCTTATAATTTTCAACCAATCAAATAGAATATTCCATCACTAAATTCTTTTTTTATTACTAAAACCGGAAAGTGAACAATTTTTTTGAAACATCCCAAAAAGAAAATATGGACCATTATTTTGAGACGGAAGGAGTACTTTGTAAAGGTGTAAACGAACTAAGACTATGTTTATCAATGAGTTAACAACCCAATCGGTTTTATAAATAATAATATTTTAATTAAAATTCTTAAATTTTTTCACAACCAAGGTCACACGGCAACCTAGATTGCTAACCTTCAATCTGTCACATGACGGTTAATGAATGGCTATTTTTTTTTTAATATTTATTATTTTATAAAAGAATAGATTGGTTGTATGCATTGGTTGGGTTGGGTTGTTCATAAAAAGGTATAGATCGGTTGTGTAAGTGAAGAAAAGAAAAAATAATATTTTAGTAGAGATTGGATCGTCATAGATTGTTGATACACATAGTCTAAGGGTATGTTTGGTTTGGTTTGGTTATAGGAATCACAATGGATATTGGTATGATAATATGATGGTATTAAAATAAGTTTGATAGTTCAAAAAATATTGTTTGATTTATATATTTAGGTTTAAATATTGTTTGATAAATATGTAGAAAAAAAGTGGAGCGAGTGAAATTAGTGGTGGAATAAGGCATACATTAATGATTTGACAAAATCTATCAAGTCCAAGTGGTATACATCTATGAGTTTCATCTGTAGTATCTACATGAATGATTTAACAAAACCCCTCAACCAAATAAACATAAATGGTATCAAACTAATACCCTCATTCCCACACCCCTATACCAAACGGACCCTCAATATCTGTGGCCTAATAATATGCCTTGATCGTGGCCATGTCGAAATTGGCTCTAACTGAGAATAACCTTATGGTCCAAACCTTCTTATTAACTAATGATGCGTTTAAACAGGTTATATTTTAATGGTTGAATTGATCGTTTTATTACACTAAATTATTGTTGAAGTCCATTTTAGAAAGAAGAAGATGATTGTGACGTAAAATTTTGTGTCCACCACTTGTGGCAAAAGAGATTACTTTTTATTAAAGATAGTATAAAGGCCAAAAAAGTATGACGTTGTTTACTTAAAGTTAATTCTAGCAAAACTAACGATATAGCGTTTCAAATAAATCTATCAAACATCATAGTTGTAACTTATAAGATTACGCACCTAAACATCGAAGGACAAGACATGAACTTAAATGTAGAATATAATTAGCTTTTATCATAATCTGATTACAGTCTAAAGGTTTCTACATACGATATGATTTTCTTTTAAGCTATATGACATGTTCTATAAAATTTGTACATTGATATATCATAGCAACCAACTTAAACCAAAGGTCCATAAGTCCAATTTCTATATAGGCTTTAAATAATATGAATATACATATTGAAAATGATTTGTACATTAATTATGCATACCTTGTTGAGTAGAATTTGTGGCATGTATAGATCACCATCACGGCCAGTAATTACGTTACGTAGATATGGATCGACAGTGATCATAAGCAACTGAACCAAAACATGTTGGTCCGAGATCGAATCATATTCAAGCGAGACATTGACCGTCCGAAGCTTAATATGTTCGGACGTTGGTACATTTTGTGGCGCGTATGCAGCTAAATACCACTCTTTACTTTCTACCGTCGTCGCGGTTGCTACTCCGGCACCACCTCCCATGTCTTACTCTTATGTTATGGAGAGAAAATCTTTCGTGTTGTTTTGTGTTATAAGGAATAATTGAACGTGAATGGTAGGTCATGTATATATATAGAAAAAATGAAAAAGGTGACAACCATTCATCACCAATAAACATTCTTTATTGAGTTTCTATGGTACCACACCTCCTAAAGCTAGATCCCAAGGTGGGTGAGTGGATCACGTTAGCCCCACACTCACGCGCCACTCTTTTGCCTTAGGCTGGACACACTCGTGACTCAGTCACCACGCTAATATCGCCTTTCTTTCTAAATGACTGGGACACGCATCGTTTCACGATTTAACCGACTTTTTCTTTTTCTTTCTTTTTTTTTTTAAATTCAAACATTTTAAACAACAAATTTAAAATTCATTAAAATAAAAACATTATAATATATTAAAACTTAAAACGATACGAAACACATAAATCATAAATCTTAATCTGAATGCTCCCCGCATGCAGAATCATACGAATGAGACCGATAACCTAAGAAATTCTCGATGCGAGCCAAACGCTCCTCGTCCAGCGAGAGTTGCCCAACAAATTTAGCATACGAACTTGATGCACCTACACCATCGGTTTTGTTCTCCCAATATCTCCAATTGATTTTGAGTGCCGATGTTGTTACGTATCCGTGAACACCCCCACAACTTGTCAAAGAATGCGCCGCCTTTGCGGGCTTCATCCATAAAAAAATTGTCTATCACAGCTTTTCGTTCAGGCGTAATGTCTTTGCAAATCGTGTAGTTTTCTCTCATACGTTGCTTATCTGCCATTGCCTGCTCAAACAGATTGATAACGTCTATAATAGCGTTTTTTCGAGCCACATAGTCTTCTTCACATTGTTTTTTAACGTACATTTTCATATCTTCAACGGAATGGGAGAAACGGCAAGCCATAATAATCTTGTGTTGAGAAGTAGTTTGAGGTTGAATTGTGTTTGAAATTGTGTGTTTAGAAGTGTATTTGAGGTTGATATTTATATGATGTAAAAAGTGGTAAAGTTTTTAATTTTTTTTTAATTTATTTAAATGGTAAACGGTAAAGCGGGAAGAGTTTGAAAATCGGTTGGATTTTCAACCGATACCCAATATTTTTCCCTCGACCGACTTTGCGACCGATGCTCCACATCCGACTCGACCGACTTAAAATTCGGTCGTGGTTCATTATTTTGGGTGACCGACCGAGTTTCACGAAATCCACTGCGTCCAGCCTTAGCCTCCCTCTCACGTGTGACTTTACCTTCTCGAGTGGAAATAAAGTAATTCGGTTATCTTAATGTTTTATAATTATTTATTTAGTTTGTGAGTGTATGTGGGTATTTAGTATGATATGTTTTTATAAAGTGGGTATTTTAATGAAAGGCGCGATTGAGGTGACTGTAACACCTCCAAATTTCGTGATACGCAGCGGAATTCAAGTTGGGTGTTACTTCATAGCTCAACAGTTACAATAACAGAAAATGAACTCTAATTGTCTCATTTTATAAGAATTATCATTCGATTTATATAAATATCAGAGTTTACAAAATGAGGTCCCAGTGGTTTTACAGTTTATTAAATAAGTTTTCGAATGATAATATAGCCTTCTTGAGTATCCGTGTCCTTCCGTGCCATCCTCGTGAAATTATGAACCCGAGATAAACATGCTAAAAAGTGTCAATACAAAGGTTGGTGAGTTCATAGAGTTTATAGATAAAACAGTTGAGTTCAGTAGTTTCGAGTTTGAGCGATTATTGTAATAAATACAAATATCGATAAAATAAGTAGTGGTCTACGTTATTATACACCCATAGTTCGTTTGTTTAGTAATCAGTTGAACACAAGTTTCAAGGTTGGGCCACGTTGTTGCACCCATAAATCAGTAGTTGGAGCATTTGTATCATTGCAACATAGTATATATTGCCTTAAGTCTCATGAATGCAAACCTTAACACGAACGCGTCATAATAATGACGTAAGTTACAAACATCATAATAATGATGTGAGCAACAATGCCCTCTGGTAGGAGTTTGTCATTCTCCTAGTATTCTCAAATAAAGTGCATTTGGTTACCTATCCGGCTAACACAAATGGGCGCCAACCGCCAATAGATCTATTCACTATATTCGCTTCACTCGCAAAGTGATTAATGGCTCATGATAGAGGGACTTTTAGTAGCAATAGTGTATAACTTAGGAAATAACAATCGGGATCGCATACGAGATAGTACTTGTGTTCGTGTTTGTAGCAAAACGATAAAAGTGTGATTATGAACTCATAGTAGTATGTAAAAGCTTTAGAGTACTTGTGAAAGTAAAATGAGTAATTAAGCATGTATCTCCCTCAAAACAGTTTTAAAAGCAAGTAAAGGTAGGGCCATGAACTCACAAAATATGTAAAAGTTTTAGAGTACTTATAAAAGTGAAAGCATGCAGATTGAGCATGTATCTCCCAAAGCATTAATAAACAAGTATGAAAACAGCAGGCTCTGAACTCACAAAGTAATATGAAAAAGTTTAGAATACTTGTGAAAGTAGAAATATGTAATTGAGCATGTATCTCCCCCAAAAATAGTATAAAACAATTGAAAATGGGGCTATGAAACTCACAGTAATATGTAAAGTTTTAGAGTACTTATAAAAGTGAAAGCATGCAGTTGAGCATGTATCTCCCCCAAAGCATTAATAAACAAGTATAAAAAACGGGGACTACTGAACTCCACAAGAATATGTAAAAGTTTTAAAGTACTTATAAATGTGAAAGCATGCGTTGAGCATGTATCTCCCCAAAGCATTAATAAACAAGTATAAAAACGGGCTACTTAACTCACCTCGATGTTACAGAGTCCGGATGGAAAACAAATTAAGTAAAGTTGATAAACGCCTCTACATGTAACCCGAAAGTGATATGTCAAGTTTTCAGTATATATATGTATATGTATGTTAGTTTACTATTTGTTTCACTTAGGTTTTATTGGTGACTAAACGTTAAGTGAGACAATATGAAGATTCTTCAAAAGTTTATGCATGATAATATTTTATCATAATTACTTATTCTCATATTTATATTATCGTCGTTTCGTTAATTTTATATATATATATATATATATATATATATATATATATATATATATATATATATATATATATATATATATATATATATGCACGTTTTATATAAATCTGTTCTTGATATAAAATTATTACATGTATATATGTTTAATCCCGAGTCATTTAAAGTGTTATAACTATATTCCCGTAATAATATAGCATATTACACTTTTTACCCTTATAGTTTTAAAAATGACATTTTATACCCTCAACTATGGGTTATTGACAAAATCAGCCCTTGTATAATTACCTTTGAAGAAATTACATTTTTAGCCCAAGAAAACTTTATCTTTCAAAACATACAATTTTTATCCTTGTAGTTTTATAAGAAAAATTTACTCGTTTCAGGCCTAAATCGACAAAAGTAAGGGTAAATATGTTTAGGCCTTAAGAGGTTTTTACTACGTTCTTGATCTCTTCAAGAGTTTGTCGGGTGATCTTTCTAATGGTTCAAACTAGAAGTCTTAAGCTCTTACGGTTTGGTCGCAATAATTTCCCAAAGTGGAGGGGTTGGGGCGTTTTGACAAAAAGAGTAATTTCAGTGGGTGACAAGCCCAAAAGAGTCTTAAATAAAAACTATCTGAGCCAAGGTTTCGTGATACCTTTGTTCCTTTATTATCTATGCTGTAAGGACTTCAAAAGGGCCAAGTTATAGATTTTATAGACCTTGTTTGATAGGTAAAATAATTGGACAAAAAGGGTCACTTGGGCAGTTTACTCGATATGGACAGAAATAAAAACAATTTGATGTTCGATTTTAAGGCTCACGATTTGACTTATTAAGCATAATAACATGTTTATAAACTTATTTAGTCTATCCTTGAAAGGTTTTAGGGTCTCTTGTTTAGAAAACATGTCGAAATTTTTTAATAAGGGTGTTTGGTCTAGTGGCTCGCGACAAGGAAAAGACAAGAGAATAAAAACGTGACATGTGCATCTTTTGTCTAGGTCTTCGAGGCGTTCTAGAGTCTCCTAGGGGCTTATTAAAATGGTACAATAGCTCAGCTTAAAGCTCAAAACTCATGAGTTAAAACTTGGTCCAAAGTGGGGCGTTGGTTTTATTAAATCAAAACAATGTTGGGATTTTTATTAAAATATGACTTCGTTATGCTTTTCGGACCTGCTCGAGTTTTTGAAGAAAACGTCGTTTCGGACAACTTTCGTGCTTAACTTTTTGATGAAATGTAATGAAGTGCCTCGTTTGATGAAACGGACCAGAAGTGCCTCGTTTTAAGTGATTCAAATTGCCACGTTTTCCTTGAAAAATCCTTTTTAACAGTATGTACTTGGTATTAAATGTGATAACGAAATTGAATGAGTTTAAAAGACTTACAAATCATTGGTACTCGTTAAGGAAGGATAACACCCAAGGGACTTCTTGAATGGTGCGAAGGTTTTTCCATGATCCCAGACTTTTGTACAAGCTCCCTTATCCTGATCTTAGACTCAATTTACAGCAAGTTAAAGTGTGTGAGGGTGTAGTGAGATAGACTCCATGGGTTGGTGAAAAAGAAGTACATGTATGGTTGTATATATAGAGGGAAATAAGGTGATGTGTAAGTGGTTCTAATCACTTATATCTAGTGAATTTGAATGGAACACATAGGAGCTTGCAATCTTTGATCATAGTATTGAAGATGTAGAAACATGGTGATGTAGCATGCATGGTGGCTTAATTTTAGCCTTGTTAGGGTTGTCAAGGTGAGGGGGACATGGTGAAGTGTTTACATAATATCCATGACTTGGGTTATTGGTTCGAATGGTTCTAATGAGACCACATAGATAGCTTGAGATGTTGTCATCATGGTTAGAGATCATGGAGACAAGGTGATGTGGCGTAGCTTGTGATCACATGTGCCTAGTTAGGGTTTAGTTTGTTATGGAACTAGATTAGGTTGCTTAGTTAAGTTTAGGTTAATTTAACTTAGGTAAATGACATGTTTAACATATATGCATAAAATACTTGTACCACAAGCATTGAAGAGTTGTACCTTAGCCTTGTAAATTATAAGAAAATAAAATTTAAAGGCTTGTGCATTATCGGGTTGTACCTTGTGCTTAAAAATAGGTACATTGAGGTTATAATGTAATTAATGTATGTATAAAACTTTTATTCATTAAAGACTTGTACATAAGCTTGAAAGACTTGCACATTTACATTTTATAAAAATCATGTATAAATTAATTAGGGTTTGTGATTTCGTTAACATACAATCATAGTTTTGTAAATTAGGCTTGTAACGGAAATATAATGTAAAGTTAGGTTTTCGTATTTAAGAACTTGTACATTACCTTCAAAGTGTTGTACTTTAGTGTTGATGGGTTAGTTACGCAAAATCATAGTTATAATAAATTATGGTTTCATGAAAACTCCAATAGATAGAAAACGTTTAGTTTGAATGTTTAATAATCGTACATTTATGAAATAACGTAAAGTGGTAAATAAAAGTTGAAAACTTTTATACTTGACATATAAGGAATGAACTTAAGACATTCTGGTGTTGGTGTGTACATTTATTAAGAATGTGAGTTACGTCATATTAGTTAGTTGTTGTGATTAGATAAACTGATAACGCTTAAAAAAATTTAGATGTGGAAAAATGGATAAGTATTCTCTAGTTAGAATATCCTACAGGTGGAAATTTCCGTGGGTTAAATGACCTTGTCTATAAAAAAGTGAGTGAGAGTGAGCGAAAGTGAAAGGAGAGAAAAATACTGGCGGCGAGTGTTGAGGTGCTGATTATGTGATTGCCTTGCCATCCAGCCTAAAATAATTCTAATACTCCTTTGATACCCACTTTATTGAAAAGCGAGACATACTTTTTTCTTTCTTTTTCTTTTTTTTTTCCTTTTATTATTTTTGACTTGTTAAACTTTATATTTTTTGTTTAGCATTATTTTTTTTTTACAGTTTTACCCACTTTAAACTATTGAAACCAAAACCGAGAAAAAGCTACCGAAAAAATGTTTTTTAACTCGAACCAAGCCGACACCGAACCAAACCGAACTGAGTAAAACCGAAATAATTATACAAAACCAAATATGAGCTGGAAGCATTTGTGAGATTTGTAAAAATAAAAATACACCCAAGGCCTTTGGTCTTGTGGTATGTAAGTTGCCGACCAACCTAGAGGTTGTGGGTTCAACCCTCGCTCGAGGCATTTGTGAGATATATTGTGAGATGGGTGGTATATGATGTGAAAAAAAATGTTGTTAAAAAACGATGTGAAAAGAATGGTAAAAAAAATTAGTTCTCGTTAAAAAGAAATTAAAATTGTGTTTTATTAGAAGTCATATTTATTAAGGAACCAAACCAAAACAAGATAGCAGTACAGAAGAAATGGCAACTAACCTTTTTAACAATATAATTATAAAAAATGTGTCCCAAATTCCCAATAACATAACACATTACAAGCGCCTACCTAAAGCATGTACCAAACTAACCAAATAATGCTAAGAGCATACGGTACAGTGAGCTGGTGAGCTCGGCTGGTACCACAACGCCACACCTATGGCGCCAAACCCATACTAGGCCTTGGTTGGTTGAAACTCGCGCCATCACCAGCAGCCCACACGATGGGCATTTCTCTTTCCTTTTTCTTTTTTAAAATTGCTTAAGGCAATAAGAATTGAGGAAATGATAGTGTGTACTTAATGATAAAAGCACAAGGTGAGGTTCGAGCCGTTGGGTAGTGTCATAAGTAAAAGTGATATCACCTCAACACTTTTTCCCATAACATCAAAGTATATTACACCACACTTATCTCTCAAAGTGTTCAGTTCAGTGGTTATTATGGATTCAATGTATAACAAGTACTCAATGGTAATTCTTGGTTCACGTTTGCTTGAAACTAATGGTGCTCCAGTGAGATTTTGTTGTTCATTTGGTATTTGTTCAGTGAGAATTAAAGCTTTTGTGAGTTATATGGCCTCAGTTTTTAGAAATTGCTTAATCCCCTCAAAAGTGAGTTGTCATTTTTATTATTGTATTGTTAAAAAGGTGCGTTACCATTTATTTTGTACTAGTATCTTGTAAAGAGTTTTGCGTTGATGGGCTGTTGTTGGGTTTGATGAACTGGGCTCGTGGCATGTGGTGAGGTATGATGGTGAGGAGTGTTTTCGGTGGATAGAAGAATGGGTTTTTCGTTCGGTGTTTGGGGAGGAGGTGGAGTGATGAGACCATAGTTAAGGAGAGGGGAAGGTGTGGGGTCTAAAAAGGTATATGTAGGTGGGGCATTGGGTTTCATGGATCGATAGGGAAATTGGGTTTCGTAGAAGGTGACGTGCCTAGAGAGAATAATTTTGTTTGTTTAAAAATCAAGGAAACAAAAGCCACGGTGATATGCGAGAAAGCCCATGAAGATGCACGGGGTTGCTCGTGGTGCGAAAGCCCATGAAGATGCACGGGGTTGCTCGTGGTGCGAGTTTGTGAGGGGAGTGAAGGTGTGGATAAAAAAGACACCCGGATATGCGTAATCGAGAGTAGTCAGGTTCTTTGAGAAAAAGTTTTGTGTAGGGGATTTCATTGTTTATGGCGGTTGAGGGTAGAAAGTTGAGGAGATATGTGGCTATGTGGAGGGCCTCGACCCAAAAGGTAGGTAGTAGGTGTGCTTGAAAGAGGAGGGTACGGATGACGTTATTTATTGTGCGTGTCATTCTTTCCACATTGTCATTTTGTTGAGAGCTTTTGGGCAAGAAAATCTAAGTTGTATACCATGTTTATCAAAAAGTGCGAGGAGTCGGTTATTATCGAACTCACAAACATGATCATATTGGAAACTCTTGATTTCACATTTAAATTGATTTTTAACATAATTACGAAAATGTGCAAATTTATCGAACGTGTCAAATTTATAACGTAGGGGATAATTCCACCAATAGTAAGAGAAACGATCAAGAAATAAAACATAATATTTAAAACCACTAGAACTAATCATAGGAGAAGTCCACAAATCAGAATGAATAATATCAAAGCAATGTTCAACAATAGAATCTGAACTATGAAAAAGAAGCTTCACATGTTTGCCAAGTTGGCAATCATGATAAATATATGTAGACTTTTCTTTATTACACAAAATAAAATGACGAGAAACAAGAGATCGTAGCACTTTGTCACCAGGATGACCGAGACATTGATGCTATTACACCCCGTGAACGACACGTCATAAATACTCGAATTTTGAAAATTTTATGCGGAAATGATAACGCTTACACAGCGCGTTCGGGGTCAAATGAACTTCCTTTTCGTCGAGCAAGTTTTTCAACACCCTAGGCAATGAACCTAATCGTTGTAGTGTAGTATTGGGGTAAGCCACGGGTATTGATATCGTTCTCTAGGGGAATAGGAATGCTAGTTGAGAAATTACTACGCTAAGGTTGGGGTTGAGGAAGATTATTTTTTTAGCTTTTTATGTTTTTTTAGGAAATGGAAAGGTACGAATCTCGGGGTTTGGATTTGGGGGTTGGTATTTCTACCGATTACTCTACTTATCTAATTATCTAATCTAAGCTAGGGGTAGTCTATGTCTAATTATTGTGTGCTCGTATGATGATTTAAAGATGTGTTTACTTAGGTTTTATTACTCCCTAATTATCTCCTATTGATGGTTGAATTGTCATGTCCTTATTCTTAATCGCGTTGTGTGTCTAAGGTCGTAGGGTATGCGTTTATCCCTAACTCTTTGAAACTACCAAAGGTTATTACCTACAAAATCTCTAGGATTTATAAACTTAACACTAAGGTACTCTTCGGATGTTTAGCCTACAATAACTCTAGGTAACTATAAGCTAAGGTTCACAAAGATTAATCAAGCATTAATTACACAACGGATGACCTATCGCAATACAAGATAATTAAGTTTAATATTCCCTAAGCAAACACACAAGTAAATTAGCCAGACATGGGAAACATGCAAGCATACACACAATTAATTGAATACATAATTGAATTAATGAAGTAAAACACTTATCTTGATGTAAGATAGGGTATGGAACCCTAAAATACTGTAAAAAGTGAAAAGGAACGAAATTAAGTAATAACGGATACAAAAGTGATCAATAAAGGGCTTAAATGACCCCTCAAAATGGTACCTTTTAAATCCTTATCAGGAAACGACTTCAATTTAATGGACATTTCGTTACTCTTTTGACCATTAATAAAAATCCATAAACATTTAGACCTCAAGAATATTTTTAAATGAAACTAGACTTAATTCTCTTTGAAACGTCGGGTGGCGCGACTCATGACGACTTACGGTTTAAAAGATATGATTTTTTTTAATTGGTTAAAATATGCTAAAGCCACCTGTGGACCATACACCCTTATGCCCAAGGTCCAGAAGGGCGTATGATCTGACACTCAGAATATGTAAAAATGCATTGTTAGGCAGAAGGCCTTATGCCTAGCCCATAAAGGCGTATGACCTGTAACTCAGAAACTCAGAAAACCTCTTTTAAATGCAGAAGGCCATATGCCTAGAAGCGGAAGGCCTTATGCTCCCATTTCCAGATTTTTCCAAAAACACAACTTTTAGCAACTTACTCCATTTTCCGAAAAACCGACTTCCGAGACTCGAAACTTAACGAAACTTTCAAGAAATCTTTAATATAACATAATACATTATTTTCTTAACCATTCGACTCGTTGAACCCCAAAATGAGTCGTAATAGACATTATTCCAAACACCCCTTTTACTAAAATATACACACTTTAACCCGTTACTATAACGAACCATTTGACATATTTAAATTTAACAACAAAGACATAAACTTTGACACTCAACAACATACATACAACCCATTCAAAGACTCTCGGGGGACAACAATGAAACGAGCTCGGTATCTACCTAAGCTCTACTTTCTTACCATTCTTCTAACTTCCATCTAGCAATCCATAAGCTTTAATCCAATGCTTACCATCGTTATCACATATGGACCTTGGGATATCATTAAGCATCACAATACATACTCTAACCATTTCCATCCTACTTTATCAATCTCATGCTAGTTATGCCAAAGTAGCACTATAAACTATCTACACACGAACACATATACATCAAGTCATACCATATACTTAACATAAACATCACATAACACATAATGCATTAAAATCCATATAACATTAACTTATAACCGGTTTACTTACCTTAATTCCAAGCTAGTGAAACCAATGAAATCATCATCATCCTCTAACATCATCATCACCTTCCACTCTTGTCATCTAAGCCACAATCACTAAAGGCACATATACATAATCAAAATACTAAACCATGATTATCCCAATCATAGATTTTCCTTAAACCCATCTAATTATCATATAATCATGCCATGATTACATGATAATTAGCCCCATCAATTTATTAGCTTAATGCAATAATACTTATACCAATTTCATCATAACTTCTTAATTAAGCTTATGAACATCATTTACCAAAATTCCCAATTGATATCAAGAACCTTAATTCTTGGATTCACCAATTAACTTTAGGTAGAGAATTACTTACTTGAAGAGATGATTAGTACTAACTTATTTCTTGATTTGGAGCACTAATCCTTCATTAATTTTCTCATTAGAAATACTTTGTTTTTCCCTCCTTTTTCTCCAAACCGTACTCACCCATACACATCTTCATAATAATGAATATCCTAGAGATTTCTAGATACAAATTGCTTCATACCAATGTTATGTTACCAGTTGTCATCTTTGGTCCCTTAAGTCTATTTGCTTCTATTTTGGCCACATTAAACTTTATTACTAATTTACTTCATGACAACATTAGCCCTTTAAGTTCATCTTTCTTATATTTGTGGCACATCATACGTTCTATAGCCATTTACATGACATTAACACTTATAGTTTGACTATCAGGTTTGACTAACCAATCCCGTAAGTCCACAAAACTTATAAAAGTCATAGTCAACCATTCAAATGGCATTCTTGTAATAAGATACTTAGGCCCGGTTTCAGGGTGTTATAGATGCCGCGTGAAGGAACTTGTGGAGAGAAAAGCAGTAGGGACAGTTGACGGTATGGTAACTGGATTAAGATCGCTCGAACTGTCACATCGATGGAGGATGTGGCGAGTCAATAAATGTTTCACAGAAAAACCAAAAGCGTCAAATTCAATAGTTCAATTATTATTCCTAATAAAACTAACGAACAAAAATAAGGTTTTTGATGATATTATGGGTGAAAAGTACATTACAAAAGTGAAGAGGGCGATGAAGAGAGGAAATAATGATATGGCTGGTGTTAGTGACGGGAATAGAATTACCGTCACCAATGTGAACAAGTGGGTATAAATGTTTATTAAAAAAGTACTTAAATTACTTGCTTTATAATTTAAATGAGAAGAGGCACATGTATCCATGTTCCATGTCGGATCTTGAAATGTCATAGTGCTAAAAGCACTAGGAAGTGAGGTAGTTTGAGACGGGTACATGGCGGGTGCGGGTCTGAGTATACCACTCGTTGAATTTGAAGCCTGCTGAAATTGCGTGGCATACAAAGCAAACTGCTAGACCTGTAGAGGATGTCGGGTAATATATAGGGGTGTTTTGGGCCTTTTGAACAACGAAAGCTGTTTGGGCTTGCTGTGGGGCGATGTGGCCCAGTTGGGTGGGAAACTCGGGTTGTGGCAGTGGGGTGGGTACACGGGTCTAGTAAAGAATGGGCGTGTTATATTGTTTTTGTGACAATGAATTAGCAGAGGCGCCTAACATTCGACCAGTTACATTATGTCCCACGTTTTTATTAGAGGCCAATCCCGATCTGTTTCGGTTGTCATGTATAAACTTACAACGGTCACCAAATTTACATGTTCCTTTATTTAAATAATTACAGAATAGAGGTAAGCTTTGAGACTTGTTAGATTGAGCAATTGTGTTACCTTTATTATCCGAAGAATTGGCAGCCACAAGGATAGTAGGCGAAGATGAAGAACTATCGACGACCATTTTTACCGATTTTTGAGATTTAGGGTTGAAGATGATTAGCAGAACTAGGAGAAAAGGGATGGAGGGATCTAGTTTTTTTAAGAGAAAATAGGATAAGGTTTTGTTTGGCCTAATACCATATTAAAAGGTTTGAATTGCTTGCTTCTTAATTTACACAATCAATATATAGGTTACAAGTGATCATTCTAGAACTCATATTAGTGAGCTAGGTCCACAAATACATAACAAATAAACTAATGAGCTATAATAATATCTCGACTATAGTGCTCTAAAGGGTAAAGAGCATGTAGCACCATCTACACATGTGATAAAACATGATACCACACCAAACCTATTGACGTTGGCCCACTCTCTTGTTGGAAATGTATATATTTACAAACATGTGAATGTCCGGATTCGAACTCGTGACCACGGGATTGCACACATTAGCGAATGAGAATTAAATTTAATAATTAATGTTTATGTTTACGATTAATTATTGCACATTAAGTCCGGTTAACGATCGTTAAGTATTTAACGGAAAAATGACTAACGACCGTTAAATGAAAAGAGAAAGGACTAGAAATGGAAAGACTTGAAAAAGTTATGGGTTTTCCCTTGGGCTTTGCTCATGGCCGGCCAAGGGGGCTTTCCCAAGCCCTAATCCATAACTTGTTCCCAAAGTTTCCCATCTAATATATAAACAAGGTTAGGTTCTAGGGTTTCTCACACTTTGTGCATTGAATTAACCCTAGATCTCTCCTCTCCTCTCTCTTGTCCTATTCGGCCGAACACCCATTGTTAGGGAGTTTGGTTTCGTTTTTCTTAAAACGAGGACTTGTGTTAGATCTAGCAAAACGATTCGATTGGTTAATTCGGTGTTACAAGAACGTGGTAGTAAGACACTATTCTTACACCAATTGGTTTGAGTTGTATAACGGTAAGGGACAACTCTTTAAACCACTTCTTTGTTTTGCTCAAAGGATCTGACATTCGCAAGAGGTACGTTACGCATACTTTCGGTTAATTATTTATTTGTTATGATCTTTAGTCTTCCGCTGTGTACTCTTAATGTTTACATGTTTATTGTATGTTATATATATTATAAACTTACATGGCATCACGAGCCTTGTATAACAAGTAATTAATTCTTGAAACACATAATTAAATTAAACAAGTTGTGTTATTATTTGTATGCGTAGATCTAGGGTTTGCAAAACCTAAACCCTAATTTTTAAGTTTTATTTTGGTGCCCCTAATTAGGGTTTTGTAAACTAAAGTTTTAATTGGATTAGAAACCCTAGGATGCATGCAATTTTATGTGTATTGCGTAACTCTGTTTAATTGCATTAATTGTTAAGTGTAATTTTATGTCCATGATAATTGTCTGCATGTTTTATCATGGATCGCTTTTTGTATGTTCTACTTGTCTAAGTGATATACACTAAATTATGATAGATCTAAAATTGGGGAAGACCTCAATCATTATTAATTTAATCAATTATGTGCTATGTGGTATGTATTTAATTTTGACTTACGCAATCGATGAATCGATGCATGTGGTTCACCTTGTACATAGATGAAAACGGTTGAAAGTCTTAATTAAATATATGCATATTGACAGATCTAGAAATGGTTATTAATAGGATTTATCAAAAACGTTTGCATGTGGCTATTTGATATGCATGACTTATTTTTTGTTATGCATTTATTGTTTATTTGTTTATTTTTATAAATACTTGCTTGTTTGTTATGTGTAACAAGGGTATTTTTTACAAGAAAAATAAACTGACCTAAACAATGGTGAAACATGTATTTTAAGCATAGTAATCATAATCGTTTAATTGATTGGTGACTTTGGTACAAATGGTGCAGCGGCTCACCCACTAGAATGAACTATAAAGGGGTTAATAAAGAAGTCGCAAGTCACACTGAAAGGATTTCTAAGGTTATGCTTTAAGCGGCTTACACCTCGTCCTCTGCCCCCTGTAAGTTCGAATGGAGCTACTTAGTAAGCCATTAAATGTGCAAGCTCATCTTAAGGGCGAATTAGTTTAAATTCCATGCGCCACTTCGGTGGTAATTACCCGAAACACTAAGTGTTTACACTTATGCAAAAGAACGGTATAATGGATGATAATTAACACTAAATTCCTTGATTGGTGAATCCAATACCTCAATTAAAGTTTGATGATGAAAAGCTTATACATTAAAACAAGATATAAATGTTTTAATAAAAACTATGCTACGAAGATGAATGCATGACATCTTTGTACATATTTGATTTGACATCAAAATTATTACCCTTTAATTTAAGTTATATGCCATCCAACGAAAAGGAAACACCTAAGATTACTTTTTATTTGCGTGAGATCGTGACTTAGATCGTAATCAAAGGGTAAAATGTCCACGTGGCGTGAGAGCGGGCATGGACGATTTTGCAGTTTCTTAAGTTGGACAACTTAATTGAGTTTTGTAGTGAGAGCGGGCAACTCAAGGCATAAGATGGGGATAAAACATGTTTACATGGC
Organism: Chrysanthemum makinoi; assembly: GCA_910596185.1. Classification (NCBI taxonomy): domain Eukaryota; kingdom Viridiplantae; phylum Streptophyta; class Magnoliopsida; order Asterales; family Asteraceae; genus Chrysanthemum; species Chrysanthemum makinoi. The sequence goes on along the minus strand of OU343222.1, from coordinate 53,501,580 downwards.
AATTGATATTGGCTAAATGTAAATCCCATAAATCTAGGAATTGCAATTTGAAAATTGGCAATTGAGGTTCGACTCGTACCATTTTGAATAATTTCATTACTAGCAGATCAACTGATGTGATGAAACTATGTCAATTTGGATCCTAGTTTTCAGTGAAAATTAAATGGTTATATGATTATGAACCATGGGTATTTAATTTTCTTGAAAAGGTTAATTATCGAAAATACTAAAATTGAATTTTGTAATTCTTTTGAATGTATAAATGCAACATTTAACCGTAAGCAGGTTTAGTCTTTGATCAGTAAATTGATCCATTCTTCTTTCAAACAAATGTTTGATCGAGAATAATTTACCGAAAAGATAAAAAAAGTCTCTTTTTCATGGGAGAAGAATGAGACTCAATCATATTCCTTTTCATGAATGATAAAGGTATTATAGAAACATTTGAATTGTCTAAATTCTAATGTAACTCATAGCAATGAATTGCACATCTTATTTTCCATAAAGATTTCATTACCCTCATTTGGTGAATGAATCCTTTTGTAACAAACATGAATGTTGGTTAACTGGAAAACATGTATATGAGTTACAAAATTAGAAGCTAGACAAATTACCGCGAAAATTGGTAAAAGGCAAACTAGCATATTTTATCTAGTTGTTTTGCTTTAGCCTTTAAAGGTGCTACATACCAGTATGGGCATAGTAGGCCTGTTAAGGAAGAAATTGCATATCCAATTTTTCAAGTTAATAACATTGATGGATAACCCATCATTCACAGAGTAGAATACAACTTTTAGTACCTAAGTAATGATTACGTATGGTTCTTCAAGGAGTAGGAAAGTAAAAAGCAAGCAAGTTGTTTTCCTTTGGTTATGCAACACTTTCAATGTTGTCGTTAGATGGGAGCATTTGTGTTACATTACTGAATAAGAAGTTGTTGAAATGATTTCTAATTCAGTGGGAGCTACAAGCCTTATTTTCGCGTAGCAATCAAATTATCTCTTGAATATCATGTAGATAATTACTTTCCAATTGTAGGCACTTATGTTTTTTTTAAGGATTGTCATGTGCGTTTCCTTACAAATATATATAGTCCTATATCTACTAGTTATATCTATGACACAAATCATATTAATCAAATAAACGAACGTGTATCGTGTTGTTTATATGATACATGATGTTGTTCCATGCACAAGTGGGAGAAATCTTTATTGTGTGCAAGGTACAACGCATATTAATATGATTTAAATGGATTCTCTTGACTGTAAAGTAAGAGAATAACGTTCTAATATGAAGTATACATTTAAATATGTATGATTGCCCTATTAAGAACATGTGTCAAGATGATAACAAAGACTACTTTATTTTAAATATTTATGTCATTCAATATTTAAGAAACACTTGTAGTTACAATTTATGTTACGTGAGCACGTGAACTAGATTGTAGCCCAAGGTAAAATATCCACGTGTCGTGAGAACGAGCATGGATGATTTTGCAGTTTCTTACGTTGAACATTTCATGGAATGACATAATTAAATGAAGTAATCTAATACTACTTTGAATTTATGTATTCGTTGAATGACTTAAATATATGTAGTAAATATTAACTTGAAATATTAATTGAAACTTGAGGTGGTGTTCATAATTACTTTAATTATAAATGTTTATGATTTTGTAAAGTCACAAACATGAAGTCTTTTAAAGACTTACAATATAAAGTAAGACGTTAACTTGCTATGTTTTAAGACATATGCATGATGTCAATGAGTTGATCAATGACTTATAACGTATAGTGGGATTATAACTAATATGTCTTTTGACTTGGTCAAAAATATTTGTGTTATAATACATGCAATTGACTTGGTAATTCTATTGTACCACTAAGTTTTACTTTGTTGGTAAATAGGTAAGCCAAAGAGTAGATGGTTATCTAAAATATTGTTAGATTTTCTTACAATATTAATTCTAAGGAAATACCATAGTTTTATGGTATGTTTTGTTAGAAGAATCAAAATCTGTTGGCATTATTTGATTCAAGATAACTATAGTTTCTTCCAAACGTTATCAAGGTTAGTAGATTGAGTATAGATTGAATATACTCAATAAGACTCCAACCTAGAAGATTGATAAGACACCATTTTTATAGAATGTGATGAATCACATTAAGTCTTATAATGAAGATCTGATTTTGTTAAACTACTTATAGAGTGAGTTGTAACAAACTAATGTCAGGAACTGTCAATGTTTTTGTAATATCCCAAAAGAGAACAATGTATTGTTGCTTTACTTGCTAAACTATTTAAAGGTAATCTTTAAATTGTTAAAGGCAAGTGGGAGTTTTGTTTAGATCTTGAAAGATTGAATTACAAAATACATAATCTTCTAAAATGCACTAGCAAATATCATGATGAGGCTAAACATGTATATGATAGACCTCAATATGATGGAATTGTCATTCATAGATCCTTAGCAAGGATATCTCGATATTTAATATGTTAGGAATATGAGTTACGGGATCACGGTAAGCTTGTTAATCATAATGATGAATTTACCAAATGTTGAATTGTGGTAAATCAATCATACTATGAATGTAGAGATCTTCCATAGAGATAATCAAATTTAGATATTTGGTTTATCTTAATGAGTTTCTTCAAAGAATGGAAACCCTAGTGGTTTAAATCTTTGTGTAGGAATCATATGGACAATATTGTACACATATTTAATGCATGTCTAGTGACAATAATATTAATCATACTTAATCAATTAACTATGATTGAATATTCTTTTCTAGATACATTAAATAGAAGTATAAAGATTATAATACTTAGTTTCATTGATATGAAATTTTGACAATGAATATATAAAACTCTTTAATGTGGAATTACTTTTGCGAGGACGATAAGTAATACAAAGTAGTTTTATGAATTCAAATAATCTTTAAATATGTACAATTTGCAAGAATCCATGAAAGGATATATGCATGCATCTAGGAGATGATTCTTATGTTTAATATTAAATCCATGTTTGATTTAATAATTAAAATAAGATTGCTCATAAGTATTCCTGAAAGCTAGTGGGAGTATTATTTATTAAATCTTATATGTTGTATGCCCAACTACATTCCACTTAAATTAAGTTTTAGTTGGGAATGAAACTTCGTTTGTAAGATTTGGAAATAATATATACAACCTTGGAATATATGTTTATTATTATAAACATATGCGATAAATAAATGAGTCTAATAGAACATGATGAGTACATATCTTTGACAAGATAGTATATGAATGAGATCTTAAAGTCTAACTTGAAGATTCATCATGAACATCATGTTGTGTATAAGGTTGTTGTATCATGCTTGATTACAAGATGATTTAACAACATTGTAATATTTATGTTTGGATTTAGAATTGCATTCCTCAGCTGGAGTTGCTCCTGATTCTATACAACAATTGTTTTGTAATTGTCATAGTCAACAAACTTGAGGTTTGGATGACACCAAACAAATAAATATTCAAAGTTTACGGATGTTTAAAGAGCATATTGTTGTACACAATGATGCTAGTATAATTGAGATGACACTCAATTCTAGTCACAGTATCCTTGATGATGACCATGTTGACTAGTTATGCTCAATTAAGAGCATAGTTGCATTATACATTAAAGAATAAAGAATACTTTAAAAACTTTAAAGTTTTGAAAGATGATTGTCATAAAAGGGTGGTTCAGGTTATCACGCACCTTATGGAATGATATGACAATATCAAGATATGTGTAAACATATACAAGAAATTCACTTATTGAATTTTTGAAATAAGTATTCTCAAAATTCCTATAGATCAAAGTTAGTTGAAATTATGCCTTGTCAACAAGTATGATTTTCATGACTTGTGGCAAAATTCATTAACTAGTATTATCATGCATAGTATTTGGATAAAGGATGTTAAACAATTATTATTTATAATGAATTAAAGTACGGTATACGTTTAATTTCATTTATAATATTGTGTCCGGTATTTGCATGTTTAAATCCTTGAATAACTTAAGTTATTCTAAATAGTCCGTTGTCGATCAATAACATGGGAATGATATTGAATTAAGACAAATCTGAGTATTAGTTAGAATATACTTCAAAGTATATTGATGCGTAGCATGACTAATTTCGGATGATATTCAATGGATTGAGTATAGGACTTATCCCACCCACATGATGATACTTTATGGATCTTTGTCATTAAGTATATCATGGATATTTATCCTCGGACTTGAGATACAAGAGATATGTCATGGATGTAGTGCATTTACGTGAAGCAATCTAACGCTATAATGTGAGCTGGTAGTTATAAGGGTTGTTTTCGAAGTGTTGCAAAATTTATGAATCCTGCTTGTAGTCAAAATGGGATTTGTTTCCTTCAAATTTATTTTGAAGTATAATACTCTTGGGCCCTCGTAGGGTTGTTAAGATGTTTGCATGGCCATGCCCAAGGTCTTACGGAATATGTTCGAAAGAATTGGTAATCTTAATCAATCACATAAAGCGAGAAAGAGAATAGTTAATTAAGAAATGAGTGAGATCCATATTCTTATTAACATGGTATTAGAAACAAAAGGATGAATATGATGATGAATCATCAAACTTGGTTTTTCTCGAGAAAACCATACACGAGTTGTTCCGAGGGCATTGGCGTGTTGCTAGACGCTAACCAATGTCATTTCACGTTTTGTAAACATATCCAAGTGGGAGTACATTTGGAAATTTATATATTTACAAACATGTGAATGTCCGGATTCGAACTCGTGACCACGGGATTGCACACATTAGCGAATGAGAATTAAAGTTAACAATTAATATTTATGTTTACGATTAATTATTGCACATTAAGTCCGGTTAACGATCGTTAAGTATTTAACGGAAAAATGACTAACGACCGTTAAATGAAAAGAGAAAGGACTAGAAATGGAAAGACTTGAAAAAGTTATGGGTTTTCCCTTGGGCTTTGCTCATGGCAGGCCAAGGGGGCTTTCCCAAGCCCTAATCCATAACTTGTTCCCAAAGTTTCCCATCTAATATATAAACAAGGTTAGGTTCTCGGGTTTCTCACACTTTGTGCATTGAATTAACCCTAGATCTCTCCTCTCCTCTCTCTTGTCCTATTCGGCCGAACACCCATTGTTAGGGAGTTTGGTTTCGTTTTTCTTAAAACGAGGACTTGTGTTAGATCTAGCAATCGCTGATTCGTTGGTTAACCGTCGGTGTACAAGAACGTGGCAATAAGACACTATTCTTACACCAATTGGTTTGAGTTGTAGAACGGTAAGGGACAACTTTTTAAACCACTTCTTTGTTTTGCTTCAAAGGATCGACATTCGCAAAAGTGCGTTAGCATACTTTGTTAATTTGGCGTCGCGGTATGTGTTTGACATGTTTGTAGAATGTGGCAATGGTGAAACCACATTCCACACACCGGTTATGAAAATGTAAGTGTTAACGTTTGTTTTTTATTTGGCTACGAGATTCAATTTATTCTGAATTATAACCTAGAGATCTTACTTTTCGAAGTTCAAATGCAAAAATGAAAGTAAGTTGGGATGTCGGTTCCCAACGGTGTTATAACAAGTTATTTGCTAACCAAGTAGTACCTTAAAAATGGGTTTGGTTAAAATGTTAATGTATTTACTGTGTTTCAATTTTGAGGTGTCATTGATATGATGAGGATTAAGCGTATTTTAATTGCAATGTTTCTTAACTTCGTGCATGTTCTTTGGAAAGACTCAAATCCAAGCGGAAAGATGCGAGGTGCATTTTTATTTTCTATTTGAATAAGAGCAGGATGTGCGCCACATATGACAGTGCAGATCATATATCTTTGCTTAGAGGGTCTTTATATATGCGTTCTAACTTTAGACTAATTTATTTTATCATTTTTGAGAAATTTGTTGCGGAGTAGATACTAATATAGTGATATTCATGGTCGCAAGGGCATCTAGAGTGGTAAACCAAGTACTTGTGAATAGATGCCCGAGTAGGGTGTTTCTTACCCAAGAGAGGTACAATTTTTGCTACAAATGTTATTCTTTGTTGCACAATAACTTGGTACAATAATATAGTATTCTGTATATTGTGGGGTATAATGATATCTAGACTTATGGGAGCAAGAACATATCTAAATTTCCTTAAGTTATAACAATTCTTGGACGAAAACTAACCAATTAGCATCGATAGGGCATGAGGATCAGATTGTAGTTAAGCGTAGTACCCCATTTACAGTGAATCTGATGCAACACAAGCTTGCAAGCATGGTACGAATACATATATAAAATCACAGTTCATCGGTTGTGCCCATTTTATACACCAAAGAGTTCATTTCTTTGTTTATGTAAAGTATTTCAAAGCATTTGCTTAAAACTACCTTTTCTATACATGAATATGTCATCACTTTCTAGATGGCACATATAGTCGACTTGAAACGTCACATTCATCATAAAGTGCTCTTGGCCGGTCGACATGAAGCGAGAATAGTGAAATCTAAAATTAGAAAGTGGTGCTTGTGAAGTGAATTATAGCATTTGAGTGTAGCAAAGTTTCTTTAGAGGTTAGTTGTTAACACATTATCTTGGTAATATATCGATATTGCCAAGATGGTTTGTCATAGTTTATATTAGAGTTAGTAGATGATTTGAAGGTGAAATTGAGTGGAAATCAAGAAAAAGGTAAACTCAAAGGGTGTGTCGCATAAGCTGTTACTTTTCTTGGCTTTTTCATTGAAATAATTCTTTCCTAATATTGGTTAATTAATTTGTAATTATGCAACAGGATACATATTTGGTACGAGAAAAAACAATAACCGAAGCTCAAGATCTTGAGTTGAAAGCAAAATACAAAAGGTAGTATCATTTTAGTTTCTTTTTTAGTTTTAACTTGAATTTCGTCAAAATTTTAACTCACACTCACAATCTGGGAGCGGGATGGTTATTCCAGACTAAAGGTTACTATGGCATATGTGTTTTAGATAGCGATTGTAAGTAATTTATTGATGTTATATCCTTTTCTGTTTCAGGTTGTACGAAAAGTCACACAGGCGACACTTAATACTAATTCACTAACAGTTGCTACTATTTTAGGTGTGGCTATACATTTGTGTTAGCCTTAATGCGCTGTCATAAACATTCAAAGCTGCCTGGTAGCGAAGGTTCACGTATTTGATACTACTAATGTGTTGCCCACGAATATGTATGCGTCTTACTTTTTTTTTTCAATAAGTTTCTCATCTAAAATGTATGCTTCTGTATGCTTGCTCACACTATGCAAAACTCTGAAACACCTGCAACTTTTGGTGGTAGAAGAGACCACTTAGAGCTACTTCCCAAAAAACCATTCAAGCTAAGGAAGTAGTGATAAGCCAAAAAGGAAGCTAAGATATTCCCCTCAATGTAGAGCGGCCATTACTAGAGCAAAGTTTGGTAACAAATTTGCTGCTTTCTTTGAGCGACGCATGTGGGTTTGCCTTTTGATTTCAATCTTGGCCAAGAGATTGGTAAGTAGCGTTCATTTTACATTTTGATTAGTGAAGAGTTATAAAGTGAAGAGTTACGTAAATAACTTCGGGTTTCTTTGCGCTTTTTGACTACAAGACTTGATAAGAACATATAGAAGCTAACCCAAACACACTATAGGTTTTGATTCTAGATTTTTGTAAATAAGCAATATTAAAATCTGGTCTACCGCTAAAGTTTTATTGAAATGTTGTTTAGATTTGGCTAGAGACAATTATGTTGCTAATATATGTCACTGATATGTATGTTCTTATGTTAGACAATTAGTGGGTCCTTTCGTATTTCCTTCCATTCGAAAGCAACAATTGCATAAACACTTATTACATTATTGATATGTATGTCCTTCTGTTACACTGTAGTTTAAGTTTTTTTTTTAATATATATTCGTGTATTTACACTACTTAGGCTTCACTTTATTCCTTTTTACACTACTTAAGTTGTTTCTAGATCAGCTAAAGCCCATGTGAATTCAATTAGCTTTTAAAGGCTTAAATATACAACAATATTTTTAGTATGACTGAACTATTAGCATAAATCTATTCGAAGTTAGCAGATTTTTTAGGTGAATTAATAAAGAGAACTCATAATGCGATTCATGTGGTATGCGTAGTGACTAGATGAGTCGTTCCTTAAAAATTATGGCTTTATCGTAACTATCTCAAATAACTTTAAACTTACAGCGTCAGGGATGTGCGTATGAATTCATCAACAATACTAAAGTGATATGGAGCTGGCCATCGTTCGTCTCATGTGTTGACATATTGGCATTGCAGCTAGAGAAGATTATCTTGGTACTAAAGTTTTAAATTTTTGTAAAAAAATTGTTACTTAGCATTCCGGATGAAATATTCTGAACATGTACAAACAAAATCCAGCTGCAACGCGGCCGGCACTTTTTCTTGTTATATTTCATGACCAAAATATGAAACATTTCTTAACATTTAAATATTCTTTGTAGACTCACTAATGTATCATGTATGCATATATACTCTGTTAAGTACACAGTTAATTTATATGGACAATCAATAGTAATATGCATAAGAGTTTCATTTTCTTTAGATTGTAATATCATTTTACAATTCTGAAATTGCAGGTCTATAATTGCAATCCTTAAAATTACACATCTATGCAAATTTTCACTTTTTGTTTCAAGATCAACATCTTTAACATAGTTAAAGAGTGTTTATTTCAGACCTTTTATAAGCCGCCCGTGATTTATCACGGGTCTATAGGCTAGTATATATTATAAACTTAACATCTCTCACGAGGCATGATACACCACCCCCCCCCCCCCCCCTCCCTAATTTACAAGTTGTACTCCCCTTCATATTTTGCAATTTTTTTTTTTATTTTTATAATTTTATTTGTATTAAAAAACTATAAACCTCAAAGTATGGAACAAAAAAATATAAAGTTTAATAAGTTAAAAAGTATTAAATTGATAAAAAGTACGAAACAAAAAACTAAAAAAAATAAAATAATATGTTGTACTGTAAACAAAATAGGCCAGGGCATGAAAGGCAAAATGTCACATCCGATGGGATACAATAACAAATCCCCTCACTAAATGCAACCCACCTGCATATAGGGCCAACTACACATCCACAAAACAACGCCAATCGTATGTCAGGTCTTGTCAGTCTAGTGGTGCTCATAATACGGATATACTTTCAACAAGATGTCGTAAGTTTAAGCCATGTTCTTAATAATCATGTTAGATGGTTGTTGAACTGAATTAGAACTAAGGTGTGCTTGGTTGAGGGTATTGAGATGTAAGTAATACTCCTTCTGTCTCAATATAATTGTTCACATTTTCATTTTGGGATGTCTCAAAAAGATTAACCACTTTCCATTTTTAGTAAAAACTAGAGAATATATTAGAGGAATAGAGTTGGGATCCCTTGCAAATTGAAAAAAATTAAAAATGCTAGAAAGCCTATCATTGATTGACAAGTGTCCCCCACTTAATCCCTCCCTTTTTTTCTTATTAAATTTGGTTAGGGGGCATTTTGGTCATTTTAACATGTTTTTTTATTTCAACCCAAAACTTCAAAAGTAAATAACTTTCAAACGACAAACTTTTATAAAAAATCGATTTCACCATAATTTTTTAAATTTGATTCTCTTTAATTTGGTATGCATTTTGATATATAAATCGCAACTTTTTTTTTTCAACTTTTTAAGTGAGTGTTAATTTTCTTGAAATTTTCGGCATTTCCCGCTATTATTTAGACTAGTTTAAAAGCCGAATTTTACAAAACTTAAAACATAAAAATTGTAGGTTTTTGACCATTCTTTACCCCGAAATTTGAATTACTCAAATCCGATGTGATATGAGTGAGATACTGCACGTTAATAATTTCGTTTTAGTCATATTTGGTGCATATAAAGTGTTTGATAAAATGCCTAAAAAGAGATTTTTCTTATAAAAGTACATTCAAATGCACTAATTGGTATACCAAAATACATGTTTTGTTGTTATTTTTGGTTTTTTTAATGGATGAACAACCAAATGATAAACTGATGAACATTGATACTATAACTGATGAACATTATAAATTTTTAAATGGCTCATGAACATTAGGATTTTTTGGAAAACCGATAAAGCTGATGAACAAAATTTAAGAAAATTGATGAACAACTCTTTTTATTGATGAAAAATACTAGCTGATGAACAAGACTAATTGATGAACTGATGAACAAGAAATAATCGATGGTATGATGACAACTAATTGATGGCTGATGAACACTTTGTGATTTTTTAAAAGCTGATGAATTGATGAACAACTAATTGATGGCTGACAAACAATGATGGTACGATGAACAATGTGATTTTTAAAGAAAGCTGATGACTGATGAATAATGTAATTTTTTTGAAGATGAACTGATGAACAACTAATTGATGAACACTTGTGATTTTTTTGATGAATTGATGAACAACTAATTAATGAACTGATGAACAATGTGATTTTTTTTTTTAAATGGTGAACTGATGAATAATGAAATTTTTTTGAAAATCGATGGCCCGATGAACAACGTTACTCTAAGCGGTGATATTATGATGCAACTGATGAACAAAATTTAAGAGAACTGATGAACAACTTTTTTTATTGATGCACAATACTAACTGATGAACAAGAGTAATCGATGAACTGATGAACAACTAATTGATGAACAATTGATGAACTGATGAACAACTAATTGATGAACTGATGAACATTGTGATTTTTTTTAAAACGGATGAAATGATGAACAATAAAACTGATGAACAACTTGTTTTATTGATGAAATAAAACTGATGAAAAAAATTAAATAGAACTGATGAACAACTCATTTTATTGATGAACAACACTTTTTATTGATGACCGATACTTTTTTTTGTTATAAAAGTAATGAACAACATGACTAACCGATGAACATTAATTTAACTAGAAATTAGAAAGACAACTTTATCTTTCAAAGTATCAGTTCATAAACAAAAATTTAATAGATTATTTGCTGTCAAATTGTTGTGTCAAACACCCACTAACATTTCCGCTACGTATAACAAAGGCAAACGACAACACAGATACAACATTGAACAAAAAGTTATATAAATGGAAGATATTGGTTTTGTTTTAGAACCAAACTTGCCCAATGTTATTATGCCGCTTGGACTATACATTGACTGATTTGAAATAAACTAAGTAATAACATCACCTCATGAATTATGATAGCCACGTTACTACTGTGCAAATTAATTCCCCAAATAATTCAACATCTAACAAGCCATAAAAATCAAATTGAATCATTAACCATGTACAACTCAATAAATGTAAAACTTTAACAATAAAACAACTACTAGAAGTCTACAACAAAGCCTACTTACAATTCATTCATTTCCCAAACAACATAACAACATCCGATTAATAAACAATAAATCAGTCGACGGTGATGGTTACTGTAATGGCAGATCTCGATGATCTCATGGTGGTGGTAGTGGCTGTTGTGATTTTGATAGTGATGGTGACGGTGCAATGATGGTGACGGTTTTGGATTTGAGATTGAAGATAGGATGAGAAATAAAGGGAAGAAAGAAGATGTGAGATAAAGAAAGCGGAATGACTAGTATGCCCTTTGTGTATTTGTACCTTTTTAATTTGATCAAAATCTTGTATCATGATCCAACTGTCTACATTACTTTGTAGACTTTGCAAAACAAACCACTTTCTAAAGGATCCGTTGTCTAGAGGAATATTCTCTTTGACTGGTTGAGATTTATAGTTATGCATTTTTATTAAAAGGTGTTTCTATACCGTCATGACAATAATTTTGAGACGGAGGGAGTAGCAAAGATAATGATTAATGATGCTTGGTTGGCTTTAATGCAATGACCTATTACTCAATAGTGGGTAATGAGTCATTACTCAATAAATTAGGAGGAATGGTCTTATTACCCTTTCCCTTTCCTTTGTATTTTCTTTGGCTTTCCCTTTCCTATTACCTATATTACCTAGTTTAAACCAAGCGCACCTTGAACTTTCTTTACAAGTTTTGTCACAACTCACAATTATATTTTATAACATAAATGTTAGAATCACATGAGTATTACAAAAAAGGTTTTTCTATTATGTGCCTTATAACACATGATAAGAAATGAAAAAGGTACATAAAAGTACATGGGGATTCAAAAATACGTGAGACCTCCCCCTAAAATACAAAAAGGACCCTCCTTATGCATTGAGAAGTTATACCGTGTGCATCGTGATAATATATTGTATGCATCTACGGTTATACGGTTGACCATAAAGAATGTTAATAACATACCCCTTGTTAGTATAGTGCTTTTAATATTGAAAATACTCGTTGTTGACTAAAACAAAGAGCCAAAACTCCAAAAGTATTTTCTCTACATTGAAGTCCACCTCCTACGACCCCCATTTTCAAGGTTGGTCCCATGGTGGGTGAAACAAACCATCTTTTGAGGTTGGTCCGTTGGTGGGTGAAACGAATTTCAACCTAGGTTGGTGGCTTTCAAGAATTTTAAGAGTTTCTATTGATGTTGATAAAATGTTTAAGGATATGCAATACGGTGAGTTATGAAAAGGTTTATATAATAATGAAGATGTTTAAAAACTTGTAAACTATACTCAACATTCATATTAAGTTTGTGTGTCATGAAAAAATCTAAAAAATTAAAGCTTTTTATAATTTACAGTAATACATTTGAATCTTATGAGATGTTTATAAAACTTAAAAAAGTTCATACATAATGAAGATAGATTTATAAACAAAAAAAGTTTTATAATATAATGTAAGAACAAGCTTATAATTTTATCATTTCGGATTACTTTCATTTACGAGATAATAATATTATTAGTTCATACTTAGACATTTTGTTATCCTTGCTTTAATACAATAAATAAACATAGATTTTATTATATAAAACAATTTATAAAAAGTAGACTACTCATTTTTTCGACAAACAAAAACTTCACTTTGCAACTTTGACCATGACTCTCCCACGTATTCTTGCATTGCTTGAAATGTAGCGGATTCTCATAGGCAGGTGGGAGGAAAGTCATATGTGTGAGTCCTTAATCTTTTTTGAGTCTAGTTTTTATTTTGTTTATAATATGCTTTTCTGGGTCCTCTTCTTTTTTGATTCGGTATTTTTTTCTTTTTGTACCGGGCAGTTGATGTAGAGCTTTGGACCGAGTATTTTCTTTGCTCTCCGGACTTAGGTTCGTTTGATTTCTTTTGAGGTTTTTGCTAGATCTCATTTAGGCTACGAATTTAAACTTTAAACCCTCGATTAAGCCTTCCTAGAGTGTGTTTGTTTAATATTATATAATTAAAAATAATAGTCAAATGTAATTAGTGTTAAAACATCAAATATAAAAAAGGCTTAAGTCCATATATCATCAATATACTTTTAAAAAAATCACATCCAGATCATTTACTCCGAAAAATACCACTATCAGTAACAAAACTTATTTGAACCTAAAAATCACATCTAGATCATTTACTCCCAAAAATACTATTATCAATAACAAAACTTATTTAAACATGTAATTATTATAAAATGTACCGGTTTAGTTTCCACCTAATTAATTTTTTTCTACATAATACTATTATTTTCTACTTATTAATTTTTACCCGGTTTTGATGAGATTCTGACCAGTTAAACCATAAATAAGTTAATCATATGTCCATTTTCAACTTATACACTCAACAAAGAAACTCATAAATCCAAGCAAATGCATGCGCATACAAATGAAACAAAGGAAATATAAAATACATAGTGAACACAAAAACCATTATCCTCTTTATGAGCAAATAATTATAAAGTAGCATGAATAAATTTTTTTTTGGGTAAAAGGGTTTCTTACCCAGGTAAATATAAGGCTGGCTCCAATAGATAGAGACGATCGAGCATGGCGATCAATTCCCCATCGATCGTCCTATTGTGGGTGAAGTCGATCGGCCCAAAACACTTCCAAATCAATCCCCCCCACAATCGAGTTATATTCACACTTTAAAACAAAAAAATGTATCCGTTGCATATCAAAACAAAAAAGATTTTGGTCGCCCTTACTGGGCACCCAATCGCCTGAAGTTCGTTGGAGAAAGAAAACTGACGAGACAGTGAAAAGTAAGGGGATTGAATCCCCTTACTGGAACCGGCCTAAGTAGCATGGATAATTGTGATAGAAGCAAAACTGCAAAACCTCAAGAACTTGAAAGGGGAGCAGACCTGCTATTACTAAGGCAGCCCATTGGACTAATCCAGCTCCAAAATTAAGATTGTTCATAGAAGCAAAAGAAAAGTTGTAAAAAGACATGAAATGAAAGCTTGTTCGCTTCATCAACAGAAATTAATTCCCAAAAACAACAGTGTCTGCAAAGTTTAAGCATACAGAAAAAAGACCAAAAAATTTCAGCATGATATAAACTACCAAATTTAGATTAGCTCGTCTTTGTTTCTGGAGCAAGGTAAAAAAAAGCAGATACTTCTTGCGGGCAACAGCTGCAGAAAAGAAAACGACAACCAACCACAATTAGTATTTTGAAATGCAACTTTTACAAGGGGTTTTAACATGCTCTTTTCATGCTAATATCATTACAAATGACTCACCTTATTGCAGTCTCCAAAATCAAAAAGGATATTGTGACATGATTCAGTCTAATAACCCGGATTGTTATACACAAAAGCCATCAATTCCAAAGTTGAATAAGGGCCCTACTTTTTAAAAATGTGAGGAATACCTTTAAGAGAATCATTGGGCCGTTTTAGATATTTAATCTGTTCATAACATCTTTTCCCTAAATCTCCCTTAAGACGAATGTTCACACACTCACGCAAGTCAAGTGTTTCAAGGTGAGGACAGCCATCCAGAATCACCTGCAATGCTACATTCGTCATGTTGCTTCCAATAAGTTCAAGATGCCTTAACTCATGCAAGTTTTTCCCAATAGCAATCGGTAGCAGATTACAAAACTGAGGATATTTAATCTGGACCACATCTGGTAACAGTACTCCATGTGCTCCACTATTCACTTTAAATGTTTTTAGCATCGGGCAATAACGACCAACAGCTTCAATATCTGCTTTACTGATATGTACCGAGTACAGGTTGAGTTCCTCCAATGATGGAAAGTTGATCAGAGCATCAACCCAATCCGGATAACCACCTTTTACTATTTCTAGGCGTCTAAGTTGACATGATCTGTTACAAAAACAAAAACTTATAAGGAAACTTCCCTTAGTGGGGTGCACATGCAAAACCATCACAATTTGAAGTAGCAAAGCCCGACATCTTCACTAACAAAACATGAACTAATAGACTTATTTCACAAGCATATGCTAGCTTCATCTAGCATCACAAATAACAGTCCGGTTACCAGCTTAAGTCCACCATTATAATTCTAATAGATAAAAAGATTAGAAGATAGTTGCCCAGTGATGAAATATGAATATGTGAAAGTGCAACCACATAGTGCCATCAGGAAATCAAACAAATGTATACCAGAAAGAATTGATAAGCATAAATGACCAAATCAGGCCAACAAGGAATGAAACTAAATAACAGGTGTTCAAAGAAGTATGCTAGACAAGAAGAGAGAAAATAACAAAACCAATGATCCGTACATTAAATATTACACGCCTTTTCTGCTTTCCTTACATTTTGCCTTTTAAATTTCCATGAAATTAATCAAAGGTTTGCTGAAAGATGACAAAATGAATTTTTATTGTAGAAACATGCTACCGAAAAAGCATAAGAATCAAGTTAACGTTCTGTTTATTAAACTGCAATTCATGCTTTAAAACTTGCTCATAAATCAATTTAAAACAATATATGATGGATAAAGAACAAAAAATATAAGCGGAACATAGTTTTCTATTATCATAACCACGTGCACACATAGATATAAGTACTAGCTACCATACCTTTCAGCAACATGTAAAAGAATCTCAGCGTTGTTTGTAGACACGAGGGTGAGATCGACCAATTGGCCTTGGCTTCTATCCACAAGATGCTTACACACCTTCATCTTCATCTTTCTTTTTGAGTTTACTTCCTTTTCTTCTTCCTCTTCATCTTCATCTTCATCTTCATCTTCATCTTCATCTTCCTCTTCATCTTCCTCTTCCTCTTCATCTTCATCTTCATCTTCATCTGATTCATTTGGATCAAACAAGTCATTCATATTGATGACTCTCCACATAGCAGGGTCCTTGGAGATTTTACGCCAAGCCGTGCACACTTTTTGGGCATTTTCAAGAATATCAATGATACAAAGTCTTGAGAATATATTGGCCATTATATCAGATGGAAGCTCCAACCAATCCCTGTTTCGTTGTTTAGACTTCGATGTAGATGCCATCATCACTGTGGCATGTATAAAAAAAACAAACCATAAGTCATTTGCGTATGCATCTGTATCACATTAAATACTTTATTAATACTTATTTTCTTTGGAAGGCAATGCACAAGACGTAAAACATTCTTAACATCTTCAGTACTTAATTAATATACTATGTCAATTGATACATATATAAAATGGACATGAATGCTATTCCATAGCCTCAAAATCAAATGCCAGTAATAAGAGCTTGTATTAACTTACATAAGGCTAATAACTTAACTTCACAAGTGCAGTTCAGAAGCGTTTTAAGCACTGAATTAACAAACTTCTAGTCAATTGTGCATTCTCTTTACACGCTTCTAAAAATGTGCAACATATTGGTAAGTTTTTCGCGGGTTATAAACTTGCATACGATGATCACATTTATAACTGCAATTATATACTCATATAGAAAACAATCTAATTATTGCACTTAAAGTCTACAAAAAAAAAACAACTAAGCTCACATTCATAAGCGTACACAAAGTTACAAATATAGAATTAGTTCACGCCTTAAAAGTGTAGAGATCAATCGGTCAGATTCAAGTTCCTCATGGTGCATCTTTTGCGGGGTAATTAGGTGTAGCAAAATGTAGGACGGAATAAAATAATAAAATGAAAGGAATGAACAGCATAACGGGATACATGAATGAATAGAATGATTCATTTACATATGTTTGTTTCGTATGCTAGAATAGAATGCAACCAATAAGAAAAAAACTAAAATACCTCGTTAATGACAGGAGGTTTATTCTAGTATAGTAGGTAGTTAGAAAGAGCTTTTATTTAACTTTCATTTTATTCCAAGATGCAGTGTAAAAAAAAAAAAAAAAAAAAAAGACCCGTGAATATCTCAAATGGGAGGTAGATGATAAACTTTTTACTTGATTTACAGAGTTGACCAGATACAGATTGATAACGACCCATAACTAAACAAATGCCATAGTTGAAATTTGATGTTGACCAATTGTTGGATAGATATCATACCTATTTAACCATCAACTGATGCATCGACTCAAATATCGTGAAATAAAAATTCCACATTGATTAAAAACAGCAAGTCGGACAACCAACAACTGGTGCATCGACTCATACTTCATGAAATACAAACACAAAAAGGGAAATAATGATGCCTATTAGCATCACAAATGGTCTTCTTATTATTGGCATATTAAACGCTTTTTTGTTCACCTTTGAAAGTCGATCAAGCATAAAATTTAAATGTTAAGTTACTCAAGGTGTAGAGAACAGAGAATAATGATGCCTATTAGCATCACAAATGGTCTTCTTATTATTGGCATATTTACAAAGTGTCCATCACTTGTTTTGTTCATTGCCAAGTTCATTATAAACAAAATGTTTTGTAACATCAATTCATAGCCGCTAAAATAAACATATCCATCTACGGAAGACCATTAACATCAATATATACATGTAAACGCCAAAGAAAGTTTTTGCTTCAAATTTAAAAGAGGTAGCCTACTAATAATTCATGAAACTGTACATGCATTAGCTTTCACTCAATATAACTACCTCATGTGCTAACTCAACCAAGTAGGTTTAGATTCATGGGCATCCAACTTCAAATAGCAACAACTGATAACTTAAGAACACGAAATTAGAGGCTACACATTGGTTAAATAATAAAATAATTAACCAACAGGTTGCGGGTCAATTATATTTTACTTTTTTTCTATTTTTTACTGGAAAAAACAAAAAAGAAAATTCTTGTCGACCAGACCAAACCCCATATGACTTGGACCCATTTAAACCTATATTTCTAGAACCATCTAGAACCGTATAAAACAAAACCCATATAGACCTGTGACCCGAATAAACATAATCAAGCCTTAAACCATAGTAAAACCACAAGCCCTAATTATTATTGCACCATCCCTATTATTTTTAGTTTCAAGATACGTGAAATTGAACAACATGCAATTGAAAAAGATTAATAAGAGTATGGGTAACAAAATGTGTTAAAATAAAGCTTACCAGACGCTTTGATTATTTTTGTTGATCAAGTTTTCTTTTCCAAGTTGAAGATGTTCAACTGTATATGAGGGGAGAAAAATTAGTTGGGATGTTTATAGCTTAATAGTAACACGTGTTAAGAGGTTAAGTGGGTACTTGTTTAACTTTATTGTGGTTTATAGTAACACCGCGTATCAAGAATAGAGTTTTTTAATGAACCATTGTATTTTTAAATCTTATTTAACAAAAGAATTAATTTCAAAAATATTTAAAATAATATGTTATATTTGAATATTCTTTATTGGAACCATAAATTTGCAACCACGTTTCTTAAACTAGTAACATAAATATAAACATGAATCTTAAAAGCCAAAGATATACAATTCCTAGCAGCCAAAGATAAAACCCACGTTGCTTATATTGTGGTTTTTGTACGGATATTAGCTATAGTAGTTAGTTCTGATGATGTGAAAAATGTTTGACTCGTACGAGTTTGACTCACTCGTGCAAGGCCAAGTCGGTTTAGGCGGAAAACATAGCGAATGACTCGAAAAATAGTAAGGTTTTGAACTGTTGTTTAGGAAGTTTTGAAGGAGTAATGATGTGCATGAAATGTTAGTGTTTTTGGAGGTTTAATGTGTGTGTGTGTGTTTGTTTCTAGTCTTTGTTGATTTCTTAGAGATACTAATCTGTGTTGTAAGGCTTCGAATTATTGTTTTAATCCCTGCTCTATTCCCATAACGGGTTGTTTTGGCTTTTAAGGTTCATCGGTCCAGTTGTGGTGGGTCTTGTTCTATAGTTTTTGTTTTTTGTTTGTAATATCTTTAGGCGGTAACAAATTCGAATTGTAATATCTTTGGGTTTTAACTTTTAGGGTTCATGTTTATATTTATGTCACTAGTTTAAAAAACGTGGGTGCAAATTTATGGTTCTAATTGAGAAGATTCAAATATAACATATTATTTTAAATATTTTTGAGAGTACTCATTTTGTTAAATAAGTTTTAAAAATATAATGGTTCATTAAAAAACTCGAGAATATTAAGGGTTTGGTTTGAGAAAAGGTTTGAGTTCAAACTTTGGATTTGGTATTTCATTGAAAGAAATGAGAAAAAGATAAAATAAATAATAATATAAAATATTATTTTATTTTAATAAAACATAAGTGTTATATATAATATTTTTATTAACTTTACTTTATGAAAACACTAAAATAATATGAATTAAAAAACAAGCTTTGAAATGTGTAATTCACATGTGAGGAGAAAATAAAGATTAATTAAAGTTATGTATAAATTCTAGCGGAAAATATTGTAGTATCCTTTTTTATTAGGGTGTGTTCGCACATGCCCACATTTTTACCTCATTTGCAAATCTACCCATCAATATCGGGTATATCTTTACCCTATATTCACGACACTAACGTGTATGGTTCATATTGCCTTTCAAAATAAATTCCAAAACAATATCGCGTACATAATTTAACTATATACACGACATATTTTATTCCAAGCAAAAAATATTGTACTACCCTTTTTTATTATGGTGTGTCCGCACATGCCCAAACTTTTACTCCATTTGCAAATCTACCCATTAATGTCGGGTGTATCTTTTCCCTACATTCACGACACTAACGTGTATGGTTCAGATTGCGTTTCAAAATAAATTCCAAAACAATGTCGCGTACATAAATTAACTATATACACGACATGTTATTTTATTTCATGTACTATACTAAAACAATGTCGGGTAAACCTTTTAACTACATACACAACATTAATATTAGACTAAAATACACCGTTGGTCCCTAAACTTGGCAAAACGCATCGCGATGGGACAAAACTCGGCCTTTTCATCGTTGGGGGTCCCTATTTCAAGGTTTATACTCGCTACAAGTCCTTTGACCAATTTGCCGTTAGTCAAGGACATCTTATGGCGTTAGATTTGTCTTTAGTCCAAGGGCACTTTTGTCATTTTACCAATGTCCATTAATTACCGTTAACCATTACTTACATAACCGGTGATTACTCTGATAAAACATCGCTAATAAAATGGACATTTTATCACCACTCATCCTTTATCTTTCCTAACAACTAAAATCTTATCTTCTTCACCGATGGTAAAATCTTAAAAATGGTGGTGTGTTCATGCAATGAGAAGGGCCGTCATTAGAACATCTTTGGAACAACACGAACCCCGGCGTGAGTTCTATGCCCGTCAAGACAGGTTGGGACACTTAATTTTATTTCATATTAAAGTTGTCATGTAGTGGTTTACCTTAAAATGTGTTGATTATGATAGTATATCTGTTTTATTATAATTGTGATTTTTACAAGTGGGTTCGGTTGGTGTTTATGCAAGCAGGATGCTAACATTTTGATTATCAATTATAGGCTACAACATGTCCATTCATTGAGTGGTACGATCCACCCATGCAAAGGAGAGCAAGAGATGTGATCATCTACTTGCAGAGAGAGAACAATCTGGAATGAGGCGGCATTACAAGAATTAGAAGCCGCCCTCATTTGAGACTATAGAGGCGTTAACGGTGACCAGGAAAGCAGCTAGAGGCTGCTCACCAAGCGCCTTGGCGATCTCCTTGTTGATAAGGAGAAAGTTTGCCGTCTCAGGAACTTTTGTGTGTTGTCTTGGATGGTCATCTTCTTGGTTTTCCTATGGTTCTTCTATAGGGTTTAGATAGGTACTGGTTTTAGTGTTTTGAATCGGTGGTAGATGGTGTAGTTGTGTTTAAGAAGTTTTAGAGTATGTTGACTAAGAATAGTCTTTTGGTGTATAATGTTTGGTCCTTGTACGGTGTTAATATATTTCTTTTATGCTTTGGTCCTTATACTATGCTGCCTTTACTAGTAGGTCATTTGCCCCAAGAATTTATATATCACTTGCCACACAAATGGTCAAACTCATAACAGAGATACGAGTTTCAAAGATGGATGAATGATGAGGGATGGATGAACAGACACCACTTTCGAGTATCAACATAAACTTGATATGGTGTTGTTCATCCATCTTTCATCCTTCATTCTTGTTTGTGATGATAGAATAACCGTATCCAACTCAAAACCCAGATCCAAGTATCAAAAATGGATGAATGATATGAGATGGATGAACAGACACCACTTTTAAGTATCAACATAAACTTGATATGGTGTTGTTCATCCATCTTTGATCCTTCATTCCTATTTGTGATGATAGAATAACCGTATCCAACTCAAAACCCAGATCCAAGTTCAACAGATCCTAGATTCATAGACGTATGAAGTCTCAAAGATGGATGTATGGCACCACTTTTGAGTATCAACATAAAATTGATATGGTGTTGTTCATCCATCTTTGATCCTTCATTAGTGTTTGTGATAATAGAATAACAGTAACCAAACTCAAAACACAAATCCAAGTTCAACAGATCCAAGATTCATAGACGTATGAAGTCTCAAGGATGGGTGAACCGACACTATTTCTGAGTATCAACATAAACTTGATATGGTGTTGTTCATCCATCTTTGATCCTTCATTAGTGTTTGTGATAATATAATAATAGTATCCAACTCAAAACACAGATGTATGAAGACTCTATAAAAACAATACAATAAAAACACAATTTAACCCATACACTAACATGACATGATCTCATACATAACGCAAATGGATATATTTCCAAATGCATAAAATTTTGTAGTCTACAAAGTTCAGAAACATACATTGTTTAAACAAAGCAAATAATGTTTAGGGGAATACATATTCGATGGATAACATTGGCTTTCATATGCTTAAACAGCATTTTTTGTGGTGAAAGCTTTTGCTATAATCCGGTCTTAGTCCAAAATTGTTTTGGAGACCCACTAGAAGCAGCATCAACTTGACTTCAGTTGAGACTGGACCACATTTGGTTGATCATTACCTTCATAGTTGTCACCTGTAACCTTTGCCTTCTTCTTCTTTGTAACTTTTGGTGGGATGAACCTATTTTTGAGACCTGTTGTGTAGTGCCTTGACTTCTTGTTACACCTCCTCCTAAGACATGTTTTCTTGTTGTGTCGGCATTGCCACAAATACCACAAACCACACTCTTAATAGACTGACAAGTTCTGGTTTTGTCACTATTATCATTTTCGATAAAAGCCGGTTCTTTTCTTTCGTGTCCTACCTAATGGTTTATGATGTTTAGGTGGAAGAATGGTTGTAGGCACTTGTGACTTATACCAATGCTCATAACCATTTATTGGCTGAATGTGGTGTTTGTAAGTTTCTTCCCAAGTCTTAAGCAAGTAACATGGATGCACCCATGATTCAACAGATCCTATTTGCATTCCATTCAACCTCATACATCGGTGGATATCATGACGATGTTTACATGGCATACTGTAAGCTCCCATCTTACATGTACAAGCTAGCTTCAACATTCACACATACCTTGTCTCCCCATCCACTGACCTCATACTTTTCTCCTTCAACCCGTAAACAGTGTACTTATAAGCCTCTTCTTTGATTGCATCTAACATGAGTGTTGCCTTTGGTGTTAATGGTCCGGCACACTTTTGAATCACATTCACAACGTTCACTATTCTTTTCATACAGTACTCTCTAATGTATTCCAAAGCAGTAATGATGGGTTGGTGCCTACCTCCCACTAGTTTTCCATTGAAAACCTGATAAGGTTTTAAAATGTACCTTTTTGAGGGGTCGTTTAAGCCCTTATTTGATCACTTTTGTATCCGTTATTACTTAATATCGTTCCTTTTCACTTTTTAGGTATCTTGAAGGCAAAATGCTACAATGACACTTATTCGGACGAAAAGGCGCGAATATACGAAGAAAATGGCCAAAGTAAAAAATCGAGACACTCAGGCTGCTGGAACTAAAGGGGACGGCGTCATGTTCTACAAGTGATGGCATCAGGTTCTACTAGGGACGCCGTCGGACAAATTTTATGATGACTCAGTAGCCAAATTGCTCATTTACAAGTGACGGCTTCAGGTTTTAAAGGAGTAGGGCGTGTGACTCGGGCGGCCTAGATTTGATCCGAGACGGCGTTAGAGACTAAAGGGGACGGTGTCACAAGCATAAGGTGGCGCCGGTCGCCAATACGCGTGTAAGGCAAACCCTAATATGGCGATCCGGCCCGCGTCCAAGGGTGACGCCGTCGCATTTGTATATCTTATATATAGAATCCAATTTTTAGTTTTCGGTGTGTAGTCTTTTGGAGTAAAACCTAAACGAACCAAAGTCATCTTATACAGTATTTTAGGGTTCTATACCCTATCTTACATCAAGATAAGTGTTTTAGTTCATTAATTTAATTATGTCTTCATTTGATTGTGTGTATGCTTGCATGTTCCCCATGTCCGGCTAATTTACTTGTGTGTTTGCTTAGGTAATATGAAACTTGGTTATTGAATATTGATTGGTTGTCTCTTATCTTAATTGTTATTGACCTAGTATTGCGATAGGTCATTCGTTGTGCTTGTAATGCTTGATTAATCTTTGTTGAACCTTAGTTTATAATCACCTATAGTAATTGTAGGCTATACATCCAATGAATACCTTAGAGTTAAAGTTTATAAATCCTAGAGATTTTGTAGTTATTAACCTTTGGTAGCTTCAAAGAGTTAGGAATAAACGCATACCCTACGACCTTATAGACACAACGCGATTAAGAATAAGGACGTGACAATTCAACCATCAATAGGAGATAACTAGGGAGTAATAAAGCCTAAGCAAATACATTTTTAATCATCATACGAGCACACAACAATAGACATAGACTACATACACCTTAGACTAGATAATTAGATAAGTAAAAGTAATCGGTAGAAATACCAACCCCCCAAATTCAAATCCCGAGATTCGTACCTTTCCATTTCCTAAAAAAACATAAAAAAAAAATAAAAAAAATAATCTTCCTCAACCCCAACCTTAGCGTAGTAACTTCTCACTAGCATTCTTATTCCCCTAGAGAACGATATCAATTCCCGTGGCTTACCCTAATACTACACTATAACGATTAGGTTCACTGCCTATGGTGTTGAAAAACTTGCTCGACGAAAAGGAAGTTCCTTTGACCCCGAACGACGCGTGTAGCGTTATCAACACCTCACACATCTTATTAAGTAGCACATCAGAATGAGCCCTCCCTACAACATGTTTGGTTAGGTACCTGAAAAATGTCGTAGAACAAAAGATGTACAAGTAGACATAGATTTGGTTAGGTACCTGAAAAATGCAACCTTGACCAATGGGTTGGTGGTATCTTACTTAACCAAGCATGGGCGTTAAGCTAAACCTCTTGAATTCGGCATGGCTTCCTCAAATTGTTGGACGGTTGTTCTCGCTGCACATCTCCATAAATGTTCCTTGTATGCTTTAGCATTCCATTGCAATTTCATATTATCATGTATGTGCTTCAAACAATATCTGTGTTCAACACTAGGGAATATACGCTACTTATTTGGAATGATAGCCCGCACAAATAAACATCAATTCCTTACTAATAAAACTTAAATTTAACGAAAATACAAATGAATCTAATCAACTAAATGGTAAAGTCACCTTTTGGTATGTCGTGATAAAAGTGTAGTTCGAGTTTGGTTGCAAGTCAAGATCATCTCTTAGACATTCAAGAAACCAAATCCATGAGTCTTTGCTGACCTTGCAGCGAGGTAGGCTCTGAGGTATATTCCATTGTTCTTGTACATCACTGTAAGAGGCGGCGGGAAAAGGACCCTCATAAAAGCACCATCTAACCCCAACAACTCTCTTTAACAAGCTTTATATCCTTCCTTCAAAGCACCTAAGCATACATACATTCTCTAGAAACTCGGTTGGACTTGTTGCATACATTGCGGTTTGTACACTTATCCTAACTATTGTATATGGGTTAGTTTTACGCAACTCTTCAACATATTCTCTTAAAAGGGTGTATTGCTGCTTATGATCACCTCTAATCTCATTTTATGCCTTGTTTTTTGCCCTTAATGCTTTTTGCATAGACACCTGAACTTCAAACTATTTCTTGGTGATCTTGAATACGATTGGAATATCTGGATTAACTTAAACTTGGTCAACTATTTGCTTTGAAAGAAACTTGTAGTCACAAGCTTTAATGTCTCTTGATTGCAAACATTTGTGTTCATCCACGAAAGTTGAACAATCCATACATCTTTATATGTATTTTTGGCTACATACAACAACCATGGACACTCTGTTGCTTGCTCCTTGCGTGTTAGCAAATATACATCCTACCAAGGCCTCTAGTTATGGGACCATTTTTCCTCTTTGGGGCTTTTCCCGTATGAACCTTTGGTTATTCCACAAGCAATTATTTGTCCAAGACACCTAACCCTAATTCTCTGTTTGTCATTCTTAATTAGATGCAATTTCCTCATAGTCTTTATTGAAAGCAGGTAGATCCTATCTTTCACTTCTTTTTACTGATTACAAAACTTTGACCACGAGGAAAAAAGATTTAGATCCTCTGTTTGTCTTTTGCCTCGGCTTACTTTTGTTCTTGTATGGCCTCAATTTGTTCCTCTAATAACATAGTCATCCTCATTCTCAGAACCACTTGCAAAATCATTAA
>OU343222.1:53449150-53475469 GCA_910596185.1 Chrysanthemum makinoi | reverse complement strand
AAGGAATAATTGAACGTGAATGGTAGGTCATGTATATATATAGAAAAAATGAAAAAGGTGACAACCATTCATCACCAATAAACATTCTTTATTGGGTTTCTATGGTACCAGCACACCTCCTAAAGCTAGATCCCAAGGTGGGTGAGTGGATCACGTTAGCCCCACACTCACGCGCCACTCTTTTGCCTTAGGCTTTTGGACATCTCTTCGTAACTGGTCCCGGCGATATCGACTTTTCTTTCTGGCGACTAGGCATTGATTGTCACGGTCGATGACCAGACTTTTCTTTTTCTTTTTTTTTTTTAAATTCAAACATTTCAAACAACAAATTTAAAATTCATTAAAATAAAAACATTACAATATATTAAAACTTAGAACGATACGAAACACATAAATCATAAATCTTAATCTGAATGCTCAGATGCATCATGAAATAGACCGATAACCGGCAAATTCCTCGATGCGAGCCAAACGTTCCTCGTCTAGCAGAGGTTGTCCAACAAATTTAGCAGACGAACTTGATGCACCTACACCATCGGTTTTGTTCTCCCAATAGCTCCAATTGATTTTGATCTTTGATGTTGTTACGTATCATTGAACCGCGCTTGGCAATCGGCAATGCGGTGTCTTTGCGGGCTTCATTCATAAAAATTTGTCTATCCGACTTTCGTTCGGTATAATGTCTTTGCAAATCATGTAGTTTTCTCTCATGCGTTGCTTATCGTCGGCGCATCAAGCAGATGATAACGTCTATAATAGCGTTTTGAGCCACATCGTCTTCTTCACATTGTTTTAGCATACATTTTCATATCTTCAACGGAATGGGGGAAACGGCAAGCCATAATAATCTTGTGTTGAGAAGTAGTTTGAGGTTGAATTGTGTTTGAAATTGTGTATTTAGAAGTGTATTTGAGGTTGATATTTATATGATGTAAAAAGTGGTAAAGTTTTTAATTTTTTTTTAATTTATTTAAATGGTAAACGGTAAAGTGGAAGAGTTTGAAAATCGGTTGGATTTTCAACCGATACCCAATATTTTTTCCCTCGACCGACTTTGCGACCGATGCTCCACATCCGACTCGACCGACTTAAAATTCGGTCGTGGTTCATTATTTTGGGTGACCGACCGAGTTTCACGAATCCACTGCGTCCAGCCTTAGCCTCCCTCTCACGTGTGACTTTACCTTCTCGAGTGGAAATAAAGTAATTCGGTTATCTTAATGTTTTATAATTATTTATTTAGTTTGTGAGTGTATGTGGGTATTTAGTATGATATGTTTTTATAAAGTGGGTATTTAAATGAAAGGTGCGATTGAGATGACTGTAACACCTCCAAATTTGCATTGTCATTCAAGAAGTTCAGTGTTACTTCATAGCTCAACAGTTACAATAACAGAAAATGAACTCTAATTGTGTCATTTTATAAGAATTATCATTCGATTTATATAATATCGAGTTTACAAAATGAGGTCCCATTGGTTTTACGGTTTATTAAATAAGTTTTCGAATGATAATTTAGCCTGAGTATCGTGCCCTTAGTGCCATCTTAGTAAATTATGAACACGAGATAAACATGCTAAAATTGTCACAAAAGGTTGGTGAGTTCATAGAGTTTATAGATAAAACAGTTGAGTTCAGTAGTTTCGAGTTTGAGCGATTATTATAATAAATACAAATATCGATAAAATAAGTAGTGGGCGCTCGTTATTATACACCCATAGTTCATTTGTTTAGTAATCAGTTGAACACAAGTTTCAAGGTTGGGCCATGTTGTTGCACCCATAAATTGATGGTTGGAGCATTTGTATCATTGCAACATGGTATATATTGCCTTAAGTCTCATGAATGCAAACCTTAACACGAAAGCGTCATAATAATGACGTAAGTTACAAACATCATAATAATGATGTGAGCAACAATGCCCTCGGGTAGGAGTTTGCCATTCTCCTAGTATTCTCAAATAAAGTGCATTTGGTTACATATCACTAACACAAATGCGTCAACGCCAATAGATCTATTAACTATATTCGCGTTCACTCGCAAGTGATTAATGGCTCATGATAGAGGGACTTTTAGTGGCAATAGTGTATAACTTAGGAAATAACAATCAGGGATGCATATCTGATAGTACTTGTGTTGAGGTTTGTAGCAAAAGCATTATAAAGTGTGATTATTGAACTCATAGTAGTATGTAAAAGCTTTAGAGTACTTGTGAAAGTAAAAAAGAGTAGTTAAGCATGTATCTCCCTCAAAACAGTTTAAAAGCAAGTAAAGGTAGGGTCATGACCTCACAGTAATATGTAAAAGTTTTTAGAGTACTTATAAAAGTGAAAGCATGCAGTTGAGCATGTATCTCCCCCAAAGCATTAATAAACAAGTATGAAAGCGAGACTCTGAACTCACAGTATATGAAAAAGTTTAGAATATTTGTGAAAGTAAAAATAGGTAATTGAGCATGTATCTCCCCCAAAAATAGTATAAAACAATTGAAAATGGGGCTATGAAACTCACAGTAATATGTAAAAGTTTTTAGAGTACTTATAAATGTGAAAGCATGCAGTTGAGCATGTATCTCCCCCAAAGCATTAATAAACAAGTATAAAAGCGGACTCTGAACTCACGAATATGTAAAAGTTTTAGAGTACTTATAAATGTGAAAGCGGTTGAGCATGTATCTCCATAAAAGCATTAATAAACAAGTATAAAAGCAGACTCTGAACTCACCTCGATATTCTGATGAATGCGGATGGAAAACAAATTAAGTCAAGTTTTCAGTATATATATGTATATGTATGTGAGTTTACTATTTGTTTCATTAAGGTTTTATTGGTGACTAAATGTTAAGTGAGACAATATGAAGTTTCTTCAAAAGTTTATGGATGATAATATTTTATCATAATTACTTATTCTCATATTTATATTATCGTCGTTTCGTTAATGTTATATATATATATATATATATATATATATATATATATATATATATATATATATATATATATATATATATATATATATATATGCCGTTTATATAAATCTGTTCTTGATATAAAATTATTTCATGTATATATGTTTAATCCCGAGTCATTTAAAGTGTTATAACTATATTCCCGTAATAATATAGCATATTACACTTTTTACCCTATAGTTTTAAAATGACACTTTATACCCTCAACGTGGGTTATTGATAAAAATCAGCCCTTGTATAATTACCTTTGAAGAAATTACATTTTAGCAAGAAAACTTTATCTTTCAAAACATACAATTTTTATCCTTGTAGTTTTATAAGAAAATTTTACTTGTTTTAGGCCTAAATCGACAAAAGTAAGAATAAATAGCGAGGCCTTAGAGAGTTTCTACGTTCTTGATCTCTTCAAGAGTTTGTCGGGTGATCTTTCCAATGGTTCAAACTAGAAGTCTTAAGCTCTTACGGTTTGGTCGCAATAATTTCCCAAAGTGGAGGGTTGGGGCGTTTTGACAAAAGAGTAATTCATGGGTGACAAGCCCAAAAGAGTCTTAAATAAAACCTATACGAGCCAAGGTTTCCGTGATACCTTTGTTCCTTTATTATCTATGCTATAAGGACTTCAAAAGGGCCAAGTTATATATTTTATGGACCTTGTTTGATAGGTAAAATAATTGGACAAAAAGGGTCACTTGGGCAGTTTACTCGATATGGACAGAAATGAAAACAATTTGCTTTTCGATTTTAAGGCTCACGATTTGACTTATTAAGCATAATAACATGTTTATAAACTTATTTAGTCTATCCTTGAAAGGTTTTAGGGTCTCTTGTTTAGAAAACATGTCAAAATTTTTTAATAAGGGTGTTTGGTCTAGTGGCTCGCGACAAGGAAAAGACAAAGAGAAAAGCGTGACATGTGCATCTTTTGTCTAGGTCTTTGAAGCGTTCTAGAGTCTCCTAGGGCTTATTAAAATGGTACAATAGCTGTTAAAGCTCAAAACTCATGAGTTAAAACTTGGTCCAAAGTGGGGCGTTTGGTTTTTATATAAAATCAAAACATTGTTGGGATTTTATTAAAATATGACTTCGTTGCGTTTTCGGACCCGTGCTCGAGTTTACTGAAGCGTTGTTCGGTTTACTTTGTTTTAACTTTTTGATGAAACGGACCAGAAGTGCCTCGTTTTAAGTGATTCAAATTGTCACGTTTTCCTTGAAAAATCCTTTTTAACAGTATGTACTTGGTATTAAATGTGATAACGAAATTGAATGAGTTTAAAAGACTTACAAATCATTGGTACTCGTTAAGGAAGGATAACACCCAAGGGACTTCTTAAAAGGTGCGAAGGTTTTTCCATGATCCCAGACTTTTGTACAAGCTCCCTTATCCTGATCTTAGACTCAATTTGACAAGTTAAAAGTGTGTGAGGTGTAGTGAGATAGACTCCATGGGTTGGTGAAAAAGAAGTACATATATGGTTGTATATATAGAGGGAAATAAGGTGATGTGTAAGTGGTTCTAATCACTTATATCTAGTGAATTTGAATGGAACACATAGGAGCTTGCAATCTTTGATCATAGTATTGAAGATGTAGAAACATGGTGATGTAGCATGCATGGTGGCTTAATTTGAGCCTAGTTAGGGTTGTCAAGGTGAGGGGGACATGGTGAAGTGTTTACATAATGACTTGGGTTATTGGTTCGAATGGTTCTAATGAGACCACATAGATAGCTTGAGATGTTGTCATCATGGTTAGAGATCATGGAGACAAGGTGATGTGGCTTAGGTTGTGATCACATGTGCCTAGTTAGGGTTTAGTTTGTTATGGAACTAGATTAGGTTGCTTAGTTAAGTTTAGGTTAATTTAACTTAGGTAAATGACATGTTTAACATATATGCATAAAATACTTGTACCACAAGCATTGAAGAGTTGTACCTTAGCCTTGTAAATTATAAGAAAATAAAATTTAAAGGCTTGTGCATTATAGGGTTGTACCTTGTGCTTAAAAATAGGTATATTGAGGTTATAATGTAATTTATATATGTATAAAACTTTTATTCATTAAAGACTTGTACATAAGCTTGAAAGACTTGTACATTTACATTTTATAAAAATCATGTATAACTTAATTGGGGTTTGTGATTTCGTTAACATACAATCATAGTTTTGTAAATTAGGGCTTGTAACGGGAAAAATCGTAAAGTTAGGTTTTCGTGCTTTAAGAACTTGTACATTACCTTCAAAGTGTTGTACTTTAGTGTTGATGGGTTAGTTACGTGAAATCATAGTTATAATAAATTATGGTTTCATGAAAACTCCAATAGATAGAAAGCGTTTAGTTTGAATGTTTAATAATCGTACATTTATGAAATAACGTAAATTGGTAAATAAAAGTTGAAAACTTTTATACTTGACGTATAAGGAATGAACTTAAGACATTCTGGTGTTGGTGTGTACATTTATTAAGAATGTGAGTTACGTCATATTAGTTAGTTGTTGTGATTAGATAAACTGATAACGTTTAAAAAAAATTTAGACGTGGAAAAAATGGATAAGTATTCTCTAGTTAGAATATCCTACAGGTGGAAATTTACCGGTGGTTACAGTGACCTTGTCTATAAAAAAGTGAGTAAGAGTGAGCGGAAGTGAAAGGAGAGAAAAAGCTGACGTGGTGCTGAGGTGTAAAGTGATTATGTGATTGCCTTGCCATCCGGCCTAAAATAATTCTAATACTCCTTTGATGCCCACTTTATTGAAAAGCTAGACATTCTTTTTTCTTTCTTTTTCTTTTTTTTTCCTTTTATTATTTTTGACTTGTTAAACTTTATATTTTTTGTTTAGCATTATTTTTTTTTACAGTTTTACCCACTTTAAACTATTGAAACCAAAACCGAGAACAAGCTACCGAAAAAATGTTTTTTGACTCGAACCAAGCCGACACCGAACCAAACTGAACTGAGTAAAACCGAAATAATTATACAAAACCAAATCCGAGCTGGAGGCATTTGTGAGATATATAAAAATAAAAATACACCCAAGGCCTTTGGTCTTGTGGTATGTAAGTTGCCGACCAACCTAGAGGTTGTGGGTTCAACCCTCGCTCGAGGCATTTGTGAGGTATATTGTGAGATGGGTGGTATATGATGTGAAAAAAATGTTGTTAAAAAAAACGATGTGAAAAGAATGGTAAAAAAAATTAGTTCTCGTTAAAAAGAAATTAAAATTGTGTTTTATTAGAAGTCATATTTATTAAGGAACCAAACCAAAACAAGATACCAGTACAGAAGAAATGGCAACTAACCTTTTTAACAATATAATTATAAAAAATGAGTCCCAAATTCCCAATAACATAACACATTACAAGCGCCTACCTAAAGCATGTACCAAACTAACCAAATAATGCTAAGAGCATACGTCTGATGGTGGTGAGCTCGTGAGTACCTAGCACACCTATGGGCAAACCCATACTAGGCATTGGTTGGTCGAAACTCGCGCCATCACCAGTAGCCCACACGATGGGCATTTCTCTTTCCTTTTTCTTTTTTAAAATTGCTTAAGGCAATGAGAATTGAGGAAATGATAGTGTGTACTTAATGATAAAAGCACAAGGTGAGGTTCGAGCCGTTGGGTAGTGTCATAAGTAAAAGTGATATCACCTCAACACTTTTTCCCATAACATCAAAGTATATTACACCACACAAAACACTTATCTCTCAAAGTGTTGATTCATGGTTATTATGGATTCAATGTATAACAAGTACTCAATGGTAATTCTTGGTTCATGTTTGCTTGAAACTAATGGTGCTCCAGTGAGATTTTGTTGTTCATTTGGTATTTGTTCAGTGAGAATTAAAGCTTTTGTGAGTTATATGGCCTCGGTTTTAGAAATTGCTTAATCCCCTCAAAAGTGAGTTGTCATTTTTATTATTGTATTGTTAAAAAGGTGCGTTACCATTTATTTTGTATTAGTATATTGTAAAGAGTTTTTGCGTTGATGGCATTTGTTGGGTTTGATGAACTAGGCTTCGTGTGTGTTGAGGTATGATGGTGAGGAGTGTTTTCGGTGGATAGAAGAATGGGTTTTTCGTTCGGTGTTTGGGGAGGAGGTGGAGTGATGAGACCATAGTTAAGGAGAGGGGAAGGTGTGGGGTCTAAAAAGGTATATGTAGGTGGGGCATTGGGTGTCATGGATCGATATGGAAATTGGGTTTCGTAGAAGGTGACGTGCCTAGAGAGAATAATTTTGTTTGTTTCAAAATCGAGGAAACAAAAGCCATGGTGATATGCGAGAAAGCCCATGAAGATGCATGGGGTTGCTCGTGGTGCGAGTTTGTGAGGGGAGTGAAGGTGTGGATAAAAAAGACACCCGGATATGCGTAATCGAGAGTAGTCGGGTTCTTTGAGAAAAAGTTTTGTGTAGGGGATTTCATTGTTTATGGCGGTTGAGGGTAGAAAGTTGAGGAGATATGTGGTCATGTGGAGGGCCTCGACCCAAAAGGTAGGTAGTAGGTGTGCTTGAAAGAGGAGGGTACGGATGACGTTATTTATTGTGCGTGTCATTCTTTCCACATTGTCATTTTGTTGAGAGCTTTTAGGCAAGAAAATCTGAGTTGTATACCATGTTTATCAAAAAGTGCGAGGAGTCGGTTATTATCGAACTCACCAACATGATCATATTGGAAACTCTTGATTTCACATTTAAATTGATTTTAACATAATAGAAAATGTGCAAATTTATCGAACGTGTCAAATTTATAACGTAGGGGATAATTCCACAAATAGTAAGAGAAACGATCAAGAAATAAAACATAATATTTAAAACCACTAGAACTAATCATAGGAGAAGTCCACAAATAAGAATGAATAATATCAAAGCAATGTTCAACAATAGAATCTGAACTATGAAAAAGAAGCTTCACATGTTTGCCAAGTTGGCAATCATGATAAATATATGTAGACTTTTCTTTATTACACAAAATAAAATGACGAGAAACAAGAGATCGTAGCACTTTGTCACCAGGATGACCGAGACATTGATGTTGTTACACCCCGTGAACGACACGTCATAAATACTCGAATTTTGAAAATTTTACGCGGAAATGATAACGCTTACACAGCGCGTTCGGGGTCAAAGGAACTTCCTTTTCGTCGAGCAAGTTTTTCAACACCCTAGGCGATGAACCTAATCGTTGTAGTGTAGTATTGGGGTAAGCCACAGGTATTGATATCGTTCTCTAGGGGAATAGGAATGCTAGTTGAGAAATTACTACGCTAAGGTTGGGGTTGAGTAAGATTATTTTTTTAGCTTTTTATGTTTTTTTAGGAAATGGAAAGGTACGAATATCGGGGTTTGGATTTGGGGGTTGGTATTTCTACCGATTACTCTACTTATCTAATTATCTAATCTAAGCTAGGGGTAGTCTATGTCTAATTATTGTGTGCTCGTATGATGATTTAAAGATGTGTTTGCTTAGGTTTCATTACTCCCTAATTATCTCCTATTGATCGTTGAATTGTCACGTCCTTATTCTTAATCGCGCTGTGTGTCTAAGGTCGTAGGGTATGCGTTTATCCCTAACTCTTTGAAACTACCAAAGGTTATTGCCTACAAAATCTCTAGGATTTATAAACTTAACACTAAGGTACTCTTCGGATGTTTAGCCTACAATAACTCTAGGTAACTATAAGCTAAGGTTCACAAAGATTAATCAAGCATTAATTACACAACGGATGACCTATCTTAATACTAGATCATTAACAATTAAGATAAGAGACAACCAATCAATATTCAATAATTAAGTTTCATATTCCTAAGCAAACACACAAGTAAATTAGCGGACATGGGAAACATAAAGCATACACAATTAATTGAAGACATAATTGAATTAATGAAGTAAAACACTTATCTTGATGTAAGATAGGTATGGAACCCTAAAATACTGTAAAAAGTGAAAATGAACGAAATTAAGTAATAACGGATACAAAAGTGATCAATAAAGGGCTTAAATGACCCCTCAAAATGGTACCTTTTAAATCCTTATCAGGAAACGACTTCAATTTAACGGACATTTCGTTACTCTTTTGACCATTAATAAAAATCCATAAACATTTAGACCTCAAGAATATTTTTAAATGAAACTAGACTTAATTCTCTTTGAAACGTCGGGTGGCGCGACTCATGACGACTTACGGTTTAAAAGATATGATTTTTTTAAATTGGTTAAAATATGCTAAAGCCACCTGTGGACCATACACCCTTATGCCCAAGGTCCAGAAGGTATGATCGCGACACTCGAATATGTAAAAATGCATTGTTAGGCAGGCCTTATGCCTACCCATAAAGGCTTGACACGTAACTTCGAGAAAACCTCTTTTAAATGCAGAAGGCCATATGCCTAGAAGCGGAAGGCCTTATGCTCCCATTTCAGTTTTTCCAAAACACAACTTTTAGCAACTTACTCCATTTTCCGAAAAACTTAAGGACTTCGAAACTGCGAAACTTTCAAGAAATCTTTAATATAACATAATACATTATTTTCTTAACCATTCGACTCGTTGAACCCCAAAATGAGTCGTAATAGACATTATTCCAAACACCCCTTTTACTAAAATATACACACTTCAACCCGTTACTATAACGAACCATTTGACATATTTAAATTTTAACAACAAAGACATAAACTTTGACACTCAACAACATACATACAACCCATTCAAAGACTCTCGGGGGACAACAATGAAACGAGCTCGGTATCTACCTAAGCTCTACTTTCTTACCATTCTTCTAACTTCCATCTAGCAATCCATAAGCTTTAATCCAATGCTTACCATCGTTATCACATATGGACCTTGGGATATCATTAAGCATCACAATACATACTCTAACCATTTCCATCCTACTTTATCAATCTCATGCTAGTTATGCCAAAGTAGCACTATAAACTATCTACACGAAACATATACATCAAGTCATACCATATACTTAACATAAACATCACATAACACATAATGCATTAAAATCCATATAACATTAACTTATAACCGGTTTACTTACCTTAATTCCAAGCTAGTGAAACCAATGAAATCATCATCATCCTCTAACATCATCATCACCTTCCACTCTTGTCATCTAAGCCACAATCACTAAAAGCATATACATAATCAAAATACTAAACCATGATTATCCCAATCATAGATTTTCCTTAAACCAATCTAATTATCATATAATCATGCCATGATTACATGATAATTAGCCCCATCAATTATCGCTTAATGCAATAATAGTTATACCAATTTCATCATAACTTTTTAATTAAGCTTATGAACATCATTTACCAAAATTCCCAATTGATATCAAGAACCTTAATTCTTGGATTCACCAATTAACTTTAGGTAGAAATTACTTGAAGAGATGATTAGTACTAACTTATTTCTTGATTTGGAGCACTAATCCTTCATCAATTTTCTCATTAGAAATACTTTGTTTTCCCTCCTTTTCTCCCAACCGTACTCATACATCCTCTTCATAATAATGAATATCCTAGAGATTTCTAGATACAAATTGCTTCATACCAATGTTATGTTACCAGTTGTCATCTTTGGTCCCTAATAAGTTATTTGCTTCTATTTTGGCTACATTAAACTTTATTACTAATTTACTTCATGACAACATTAGCCCTTTAAGTTCATCTTTCTTATATTTGTGGAACATCATACGTTCTATAGCCATTTACATGACATTAACACTTATAGTTTGACTAACCAATCCCCTAAGTCCGTAAAACTTATAAAAGTCATAGTCAACCATTCAAATGGCATTCTTGTAATACTTAGGCCCGTTTGAGGTGTTATAGATGCAGCGTGAAGGAACTTGTGGAAAGCGATGGGGAGAGTTGACGGTATAGTAGCTGGATTAAGATCGTTCGAGCTGTCGCATCGATGGAGGATGTGGCGAGTTAATAAATGTTTCCTGAGAAAAACCAAAAGCGTCAAATTCAATAGTTCAATTATTATTCCTAATAAAACCGGAAGAACAAAAATAAGGTTTTTGATGATATTATGGGTAAAAGTACATTACAAAAGTGAAGAGCGATGAAGAGAGAAATAATGATATGGGTGGTGTTAGTAGTGCGGGAATAAATTACCGTCACCAATGTGAACAAGTGGGTATAAATGTTTATTAAAAAAGTACTTAAATTACTTGTTTTATAATTTAAATGAGAAGAGGCACATGTATCCATGTTCCATGTCGGATCTTGAAATGTCATAGTGCTAAAAGCACTAGGAAGTGAGTAGTTTGAGGCGGGTACATGGTGGGTCGGGTACGATACCCTTCGTTGAATTTGAAGCTGTGGGCATCTGAAATAAAGCTAGACACATGAGATGTAGAGGATGGGGTAATATAGGGTGTTTTGGGCCTATTGAACAACGAAATTTGTTGGGCTGCTTTGCGTGGGCGATGTGGCCAGTTGGTGGGAAACTTCGGGTTGTGTCGATGGGGTGGGTACGGGTCTAGTAAAGAATGGGCGTGTTATATTGTTTTTGTGACAATGAATTAGCAGAGGCGCCTAACATTCGACCAGTTACATTATGTCCCACGTTTTTATTAGAGGCCAATCCCGATCTGTTTCGTTTGTCATGTATAAACTTACAACGGTCACCAAATTTACATGTTCCTTTATTTAAATAATTCTGAGAATAGAGGTAAGCTTTGAGACTTGTTAGATTGAGCGATTGTGTTACCTTTATTATCCGAAGAATTGGCAGCCACAAGGATAGTAGGCGAAGATGAAGAACTATCGACGACCATTTTTACCGATTTTTGAGATTTAGGGTTGAAGATGATTAGCAGAACTAGGAGAAAAGGGATGGAGGGATCCAGTTTTTTTAAGAGAAAATAGGAGAAGGTTTTGTTTGGCCTAATACCATATTAAAAGGTTTGAATTGCTTGCTTCTTAATTTACACAATCAATATATAGGTTACAAGTGATCATTCTAGAACTCATATTAGTGAGCTAGGTCCACAAATACATAACAAATAAACTAATGAGCTATAATAATATCTCGACTATTGTGCTCTAAAGGGTAAAGAGCATGTAGCACCATCTACACATGTGATAAAACATGATACCACACCAAACTTATCGACGTTGGCCCACTCTCTCACGAGGCATGATACACCAACCCCCCCCCCCCTCCCTAATTTACAAGTTGTACTCCCCTTCATATTTTGCATTTTTTTTATAATTTTATTTGTATTAAAAAACTATAAACCTCAAAGTATGGAACAAAAAAATATAAAGTTTAATAAGTTAAAAAGTATTAAATTGATAAAAAGTACGAAACAAAAAACTAAAAAAAATAAAATAATATGTTGTACTGTAAACAAAATAGGCCAGGGCATGAAAGGCAAAATGTCACATCCGATGGGATACGATAACAAATCCTACACTAAATGCAACCCACTGCATATAGGGCCAACTACATCCACAAAACAACATGCCAATCGTGGGGTCTTGTCAGTCTAGTGGTGCTCATAATACGGATATACTTTCAACAAGATGTCGTAAGTTTAAGCCATGTTCTAAGTATATGTTTGGTATAAGTTTCGGAATCACAATCCGTATATGTTTCATTGTAGGGTAGAATGATTACATGGAATGGATCTTAACCACCTCTTGTGAGTGGTATGGAGTATGAAAATTATTAAGGAATGAGTCCATAAATTGAAACCCATATATGTCAACCAAACATGTACAATCAAAGTCATCATCATTCCTTTCATTCCATACCTCCCAACGCGCTTTTAGTAATCATGTTAGATGGTTGTTGGTGAATTAGAACTAAGGTGTGTTGGGGTTGAGGGTATTGAATGTAAATATCTTGTCTCATATAATTGTTCACATTTCATTTTGGGATGTCTCAAAAGATTAGCATTTTCAGATTTTTAGTAAAGCTAGAGAATATATTAGAGGAATATTCTTTCTTGGATTGAGATTTATAGTGGTCCCATTTTTATTAAACTTGGTGATTTCTCTCTCATGACAATAATTTTGAGACGGAGGGAGTAGCAAAGATAATGATTAATGATGTTTGGTTGGATTTAATGCAATGACCTATTACTCAATAGTGGGTAATGAGTCATTACTCAATAAATTAGAATGAATGGTCTTATTACCCTTTCCCTTTCCTTTGTATTTTCTTTGGCTTTCCCTTTCCTATTATCTATATTACCTAGTTTAAACCAAGCGCACCTTAAATTGTTGAACTTTCTTTACAAGTTTTGTCACAATTATATTTTATAACATAAATGTTAGAATCACATGAGTATTACAAAAAAAGTTTTTCTATTATGTGCCTTATAACACATGATAAGAAATGAAAAAGGTACATAAAAGTTCATGAGGATTCACAAAAAAATGCATCTTTTATATAATATTTATTATTTTTCGTGGATCCCATATCTCTTTTATATCTTTTTAACTTCTGCTCGTGTCTTGAAGCATATATAATAAACACAAAAATCTTGCAGTCAGCTAAATATGAAAAATTAGAAGAAGAAAAAAAGTCAAAATACATAATATACAATATTATTAGGGCATCTCAGTTGCTACTCGTGTTTGTCAGTTTGTACATTTTGTTAGTAGGGATATGTTATTAAGACATTCTTTATGGTCAACCGTATAACCGTAGATGCATACAGTATATTATCACGATGCACACGGTATAACTTCTCAATGCATAAGGAGGGTCCTTTTTGTATTTTAGGGGGAGGTCTCAACATCACGCCCCTTGTTAGTATAGTGCTTTTAATATTGAAAATACTCGTTGTTGACTAAAACAAAGAGCCAAAACTCCAAAAGTATTTTCTCTACATTGAAGTCCACCAACTACGACCCCCATTTTCAAGGTTGGTCCCATGGTGGGTGAAACAAACCATCTTTTGAGGTTGGTCCGTTGGTGGGTGAAACGAATTTCAACCTAGGTTGGTGGCTTTCAAGAATTTTAAGAGTTTCTATTGATGTTGATAAAATGTTTAAGGATATGCAATACGGTGAGTTATGAAAAGGTTTATATAATAATGAAGATGTTTAAAAACTTGTAAACTATACTCAACATTCATAGTAAGTTTGTGTGTCACGAAAAAATCTAAAAAATTAAAGCTTTTTATAATTTAATACATTTGAATCTTATGAGATGTTTATAAAACTTAAAAAAGTTCATACATAATGAAGATAGATTTATAAACAAAAAAAGGTTTATAATATAATGTAAGAACAAGCTTATAATTTTATCATTTCGGATTACTTTCATTTACGAGATAATAATATTATTAGTTCATACTTAGACATTTTGTTATCCTTGCTTTAATACAATAAATAAACATAGATTTTATTATATAAAACAATTTATAAAAAGTAGACTACTCATTTTTTCGACAAACAAAAACTTCACTTTGCAACTTTGACCATGACTCTCCCACGTATTCTTGCATTGCTTGAAATGTAGCGGATTCTCATAGGCAGGTGGGAGGAAAGTCATATGTGTGAGTCCTTAATCTTTTGAGTCGAGTTTTTATTTTGTTTATAATATGCTTTTCTGGGTCCTCTTCTTTTTTGATTCGGTATTTTTTTCTTTTTGTACCGGGCAGTTGATGTAGAGCCTTGGACCGATTATTTTCTTTGCTCTCCGGACTTAGGTTCGTTTGATTTCTTTTGAGCTTTTTGCTAGATCTCATTTAGGCTACGAATTTAAACTTTAAACCCTCGATTAAGCCTTCCTAGAGTGTGTTTGTTTAATATTATATAATTAAAAATAATAGTCAAATGTAATTAGTGTTAAAACATCAAATATATAAAAAAGGCTTAAGTCCATATATCATCAATATACTTTTAAAAAAATCACATCCAGATCATTTACTCCGAAAAATACCACTATCAGTAACAAAACTTATTTGAACCTAAAAATCACATCTAGATCATTTACTCCCAAAAATACTATTATCAATAACAAAACTTATTTAAACATGATGTACTGGTTTAGTTTCCACCTAATTAATTTTTTTCTACATAATACTATTATTTTCTACTTATTAATTTTTACCCGGTTTTGATGAGATTCATTATTAGAGTTAAATGCTCCGTAATGCTTATGCAATAACGTCGTCGTCGTCAGCGTCGAACACTAGCATTTAACATTAACATCAAAAACACTCTAATCCATAACATCCCAATAACAATACTTAGCCAATAATATTTCGTATTTTGATTTATTATAAGCTAAAAACAAAACCGTTTATTAAAAACATATCATTATTTTAAAATATATTTAAAACATATCATTTATTAAATTAATATACAAATAACATTTTATATTATTAAAAAAATTACAAAAAAAAAAGTTGAATGATTTGGTCCCCCACACACGTTCGTCTACCTCATTTAACAAACCAAACAAATCCAAACCATCATCTTCTTCCTCAAACAAATCCAAGCAAAACCCAGAAAAAAAAAAAAAAAAAAAAAAAATACAAACCATCATCTTCTTCATTAGAGAGGGACCTGTTTAGTAATATTTCCGATTTTTTTTTTCCTAGCCTTTAACGCCTCCCCTCTAACGCCGTTACTGAGCAAAGCTTCTAACGGGTAACTTCCTTAACGGGCGTTATGAAGGTGATGGATGAGAGTGCTCTTAAACCATAAATAAGTTAATCATATGTCCATTTTCAACTTATACACTCAACAAAGAAACTCATAAATCCAAGCAAATGGGCATACAAATGAACCAAAGGAAATATAAAATACTTAGTGAACACAAAAACCATTATCCTCTTTATGAGCATATAATTATAAGAGTAAACTCGTCATTGTGGTATATGTTGACCATCAAGTATCGTCCTTTGACCAAAAAAATTGCACCGTTGGTTCTTAAGTGCGGCGTTCTTTCAGCATTGGTCCCTCACACCCTCAATTAATTCTTTCATCTACCACCAATCAAAATAATTCTTTATCTTCATTCATCACCACCATCCACCATTCTCACCTCCTTCACAAACCTCAACGGTCCACCACCACCGTCCATCACTTCCGACAACCGTCAAAAACCCCAAAATCAAAACCCATCTCATTCTCAGATTATATATAAACACCAACACCTCGTTTTTATAAACTCAAACACAAAATCCAAACCGCCGCCTCCTTCTCCGGCCGTCGGCTTCGGCCGGATGTCCGGAGGTTCCCTCCATCACCCTTTTCAGTACATATCTTCTTTCTCCTTTATCTTATCTTTTATCATTAATCATGTGGCATAATAAACAAGCAAGCGATCGATCGATCGGTTATTCCCTCTTCTCTAGTAAGTTAGAAAAGCTTTAGATTGTGGTGGCGGAGATCTATAGGTCGTGGTATTTGTGTTTTATCATCAAGCTTTCAATTTCTGGTCGTGGTTATTTGTGATGGTGAGGTTGTTGAGATGGTTTATTTTGAGGAGA
Organism: Chrysanthemum makinoi; assembly: GCA_910596185.1. Lineage (NCBI taxonomy): Eukaryota > Viridiplantae > Streptophyta > Magnoliopsida > Asterales > Asteraceae > Chrysanthemum > Chrysanthemum makinoi. Next base: position 53,459,015 of record OU343222.1, on the reverse strand, counting down.
TGATGAGTTCATGAGATATCTAAGGTTGTATTCTGATGGTGAGATGGCGAAGATATAAGGTTATGAGGTGATTCAGGTCGAGAATGTGGTGAGGTTATGAGATGGTTTGTGTCGTGGGTATGGTTGGTAACTGGTAATGGTGTGTTCGTGAGATGGTTTCAGGTCGTAGGTACGGTGTGCTCGTGAGATGCTTGAAAATAATATAACCTGAGATCTTGTTTAATTTTCTTTTCGGTTTTGTTTTTATACTCAAGATCGAGTTAGTGTTTCTTTGAAACGAGTTTGGGTATTGATTTTTTATGATAAGATCTTTGTTTTTGGTTGCTTTGTTATATTCGAGTTTGAGATGGTTTATTTTGAGGAGATTTTAATGAGGATGGAGGATGGTGGATGGTGTTTGTGGATTAAAGGTGTTTGTTTATTTTGGGGAAGATGATGGTTTACATTTGTGGAAGATGATGTAGTTATTGGTGACAAGAAGCAGGTTGTAGTCAAACGTTGATGAAGAGATAAATTGAAAGGTGAATTGACTATTTTACCCTCATGTGTTATGACTTAACAAGAGTTAACCATCTCCGTTAGAGGGAAGGAAAGTATAAATTCGTTGCACAAAACCAACGGTGCAATTTTTTTGGTCAAAAGGCGATACTTGATGGTCAACGTATACCACAAGGACGAATGGTGTAGTTTACTCTAATTATAAAGTAGCATGAATAAAATTTTTTTTGGGTAAAAGGGTTTCTTACCCAGGTAAATATAAGGTTCGATAGATGAGAGCGATCGAGTGTGGCGATCGATTCCACGTCGATCCTATCTATTGGAAGTCGTCGCCAAAACACTTCAAATCAATCCCCCTCGAGTTATATTCACACTTTAAAACAAAAAAATGTATCCGTTGCATATCAAAACAAAAAAGATTTTGGTGCTGGTACCCGTCGCCTGAAGTTATTTGGAAAGGCGGCGATGGCGTTGAAAAGTAGGGATTGAATCCCCTTCTGGAACTGCCTAAGTAGCATGGATAATTGTGATAGAAGCAAAACTGCAAAACCTCAAGAACTTGAAAGGGGAGCAGACCTGCTATTACCAAGGCAGCCCATTGGACTAATCCAGCTCCAAAATTAAGATAGTTCATAGAAGCAAAAAGTTGTAAAAGACATGAAATGAAAGCTTGTTCGCTTCATCAACAGAAATTAATTCCCAAAAACAACAGTGTCTGCAAAGTTTAAGCATACAGAAAAAGACCAAAAATTCAGAATGATATAAACTACCAAATTTAGATTAGCTCGTCTTTGTTTCTGGAGCAAGGTAAAAAAAAGCAGATACTTCTTGCGGGCAACAGCTGCAGAAAAGAAAACGACAACCAACCACAATTAGTATTTTGAAATGCAACATTTACAAGGTTTTTTTTTTTTTTTTTTTTAACATGCTCTTTTCATGCTAATATCATTACAAATGACTCACCTTATTGCAGTCTCCAAAATCAAACAGGATATTGTGACATGATTCAGTCTAATAACCCGGATTGTTATACACAAAAGCCATCAATTCCAAAGTTGAATAAGGGCCCTACTTTTTAAAAATGTGAGGAATACCTTTAAGAGAATCATTGGGCCGTTTTAGATATTTAATCTGTTCATAACATCTTTTCCCTAAATCTCCCTTAAGACGAATGTTCACACACTCACGCAAGTCAAGTGTTTCAAGGTGAGGACAGCCATCCAGAATCACCTGCAATGCTACATTCGTCATGTTGCTTCCAATAAGTTCAAGATGCCTTAACTCAATCAAGTTTTTCCCAATAGCAATCGGTAGCAGATTACAAAACTGAGGATATTTAATCTGGACCACATCTGGTAACAGTACTCCATGTGCTCCACTATTCACTTTAAATGTTTTTCCGGGCAATAACGACCAACAGCTTCAATATCTGCTTTACTGATATGTACCGAGTACAGGTTGAGTTCCTCCAATGATGGAAAGTTGATCAGAGTATCAACCCAATCCGGATAACCACCTTTTACCATTTCTAGGCGTCTAAGTTGACATGATCTGTTACAAAAACAAAAACTTATAAGGAAACTTCCCTTAGTGGGGTGCATATGCAAAACCATCACAATTTGAAGTAGCAAAGCCCGACATCTTCACTAACAAAACATGAACTAATAGACTTATTTCACAAGCACATGCTAGCTTCATATAGCATCACAAATAACAGTCCGGTAACCAGCGTAAGTCCATCATTATAATTCTAATAGATAAAAAGATTAGAAGATAGTTGCCCAGTGATGAAATATGAATATGTGAAAGTGCAACCACATAGTGCAATCAGGAAATCAAACAAATGTATACCAGAAAGAATTGATAAGCATAAATGACCAAATCAGGCCAACAAGGAATGAAACTAAATAACAGGTGTTCAAAGAAGTATGCTAGACAAGAAGAGAGAAAATAACAAGCAATGATCCGTACATTAAATATTACACGCCTTTTCTGCTTTCCTTACATTTTGCCTTTTAAATTTCCAAGAAATTAATCAAAGGTTTGCTGAAAGATGACAAAATGAATTTTTATTTTAGAAACATGCTACCGAAAAAGCATAAGAATCAAGTTAACGTTCTGTTTATTAAACTGCAATTCATGCTTTAAAACTAGCTCATAAATCAATTTAAAACAATATATGATGGACAAAGAACAAAAAATATAAGCGGAACATAGTTTTCTATTATCATAACCACGTGCACACATAGATATAAGTACTAGCTACCATACCTTTCAGCAACATGTAAAAGAATCTCAGCGTTGTTTGTAGACACGAGGGTGAGATCGACCAATTGGCCTTGGCTTCTATCCACAAGATGCTTACACACCTTCATCTTCATCTTTCTTTTTGAGTTTACTTCCTTTTCTTCTTCCTCTTCATCTTCATCTTCATCTTCATCTTCCTCTTCATCTTCATCTTCATCTTCCTCTTCATCTTCATCTTCCTCTTCATCTTCCTCTTCCTCTTCCTCTTCATCTTCATCTGATTCATTTGGATCAAACAAGTCATTCATATTGATGACTCTCCACATAGCAGGGTCCTTGGAGATTTTACGCCAAGCCGTGCACACTTTTTGGGCATTTTCAAGAATATCAATGATACAAAGTCTTGAGAATATATTGGCCATTATATCAGATGGAAGCTCCAACCAATCCCTGTTTTGTTGATTTGACTTTGATGTAGATGCCATCATCACTGTGGCATGTATAAAAAAAACAAACCATAAGTCATTTGTGCGTGCATCTGTATCACATTAATTACTTTATTAATACTTATTTTCTTTGGAAGGCAATGCAAGACGTAAAACATTCTTAACATCTTCAATAATTAATTAATTAATATACATGAATGTTATTCCATAGCCTCAGCCCTCAAGATCAAATGCCAGTAATAAGAGCTTGTATTAACTTACATAAGGCTACTAATAACTTAACTTCACCAAGTGCAGTTCAGAAGCGTTTTCAGCACTGAATTAACAAACTTGCAGTCAATTGTGCATTCTCTTTACACGCTTCTAAAAATGTGCAACATTTTGTTAAGTTTTTTGCGGGTTATAAACTTGCATATGATGATCACATTTATAACTGCAATTATATACTCGTATAAAAAACAATCTAATTATTGCACTTAAAGTCCACAAAAAAAAAACAACTAAGCTCACATTCATAAGCGTACACAAAGTCACAAATATAGAATTAGTTCTCATTTGGGGTAATTAGGTGTAGCAAAATGTAGGACGGAATAAAATAATAAAATGAAAGGAATGAACAGCGTAACGGGATAAATGAATGAATGGAATGATTCATTTACATATGTTTGTTTCGTATGCTAGAATATAATGCAACCAATAAGAAAAAAACTAAAATACCTCGTTAATGATAGGAGGTTTATTCTAGTATAGTAGGTAGTTAGAAAGAGCTTTTATTTAACTTTGATTTTATTCCAAGATGCAATGTAAAAAAAACAAAAGACCCGTGAATATCTCAAATGGGAGGTAGATGATAAACTTTTTATTTGATTTACAGAATTGACCAGATACAGATTGATAATGACCCATAACTAAACAAATGCCATAGTTGAAATTTGATGTTGAACAATTGTTAGAAAGATATCATACCTATTTAACCACCAACTGATGCATCGACTCAAACAACTGGTGCATCGACTCATATTTCATGAAATACCAACACATAATATAACTTTTTTTGTTCACCTTTGAAAGTCAATCAAGTTGAGTTACTCAAGGTTTAGAGAACATAGAATAATATCCACCAAGACTCGGTTTAATTTAATTTACAAAGTGTCCATCACTTGTTTTGTTCATTAATTCATAGCATAAACATATCCATCTACGGAAGACCATTAACATCAATGTATACATGTAAATGCCAAAGAAAGTTTTTGCTTCAAATTAAAAGAGGTAATAGCTACCCCACCAAGTAGGTTTAGATTCATGGGCATCCAACTTCAAATAGCAACAAGTGATAACTTAGGAACACGAAATTAGAGGCCGCCCATATTTTAACAATGTGTCTAGTTGGATAAATATGTACTGTAGTAAGGAATGGGTCTAGTTGTGTCTCGCTAGTGTAATAATATAATAATTAACCACCGGGTTGCGGTTCTAGCGGGTCAATTATATTTTACAGTACTTTTTTTCATCTGTTACTGGAAAATACAAAATAGAAAATTCTTGTCGACCGGACCAAACCCCATCTGACCCGGGCCCATTTAAACTTATGTTTCTAGAAGACCTATCTAGAATCGGACAGTATAAAAAAACCCATATAGACCCGTGACCCAAACATGACCCGAATAAACATTATCAAGCCTTAAATCATAAAAAAACCACAAGCCCTAATTATTATTGCACCATCCCTATTATTTTTAGTTTCAAGATTCGTGAAATTGAACAACATGCAATTGAAAAAGATTAATAAGAGTATGGGTAACAAAATGTGTTAAAATAAAGCTTACCAGACGCTTTGATTATTTTTGTTGATCAAGTTTTCTTTTCCAAGTTGAAGATGTTCAACTGATATATGAGGGGTGAAAAATTAGTAGTTGGGAACTTGGGATGTTTATAGCTCAGTAGTAAATTAGTAACACGTGTATACATGGGCTTATGAGTTTATTTAATTTCTGTTTGTATTAAAAAAAAGGGTTAATTTTTTCATATATGCCCAATTAAAACTTTTAAATGTCATATTTGTCCAGCTAAAATACATAATATCATATGTACCCAATTTAAATACAATATTTGTCATATCTACCCATTCTTTTATTGAATCAATTAAACATCAATTAACATTATTAAATACCCATTATATCCTCCAAAAAACACATCAGCTTACCCTTCATTTACATCACTGTGATCATGTTACTACTAATAATAATTTGTTTTGTCTCTCACGATTCCAACCTATATAAGGCAATTTTGGAATTCAAGTATCAGGCCAATGAAACAATCTTTATCTCATCAACAAACCCAAATTATGTTTATGGTAAGGCGATTAGTGTGGAAGATATTGGGTCATGCCAAAAGTTGGCAACCCTCAATTTGTTATCTGTTAAACACATTTCCATTGATCGATATCGATAGTTATGTATCCTTCCATCTCATTTAAAAATAACTTGTCATTTAGTTCTCAAGTTTAAATTTTTTCTTGATGAGTTGCAGGGGATTTTTGTTAAAATTAACTCTTCATCCGTAACTTGGTGTTGAAATAATAATTGACATTAAAAGCTTTTATACCCTTGGCAACTGGAATACATACCTTGACTTTATGAGTCTTCATAACACTAAAATCATACCTTTGATACGATGGTTAAGACTTCTTTACTAGTTATATCGACATCATTATTATGTTATATTGTCCATCTTCTTCATTGTGAGATTATTTTGTTTTCTTAGCGTTTTAGCCTACACTCTCGGTCTTCGACATATTTTGTTAGTTTTACCTCCAACTTTAAGGATAAGATAACTTTTGAAAGACAATATACACTCTTTACGACTTGTTTAGCATTAACATATGCGTGGATTAGTCTGAAGCACATCGATGCTACTTTAATGCACAAAGGCGATTTTAAACTAAAGGTTTCTTAATGTTCGTTTGAAAAATGAAGCTCGTCTTGTTGTCATAAACTCTGTCCATGAACATAATGATTGATCATTGTTATATCTGATAACAGTTTGATCGCAGTATATATAAATGGACTTAAAATTTTTGAGAATAATTGGCCTCATATTAATAAGGGTAAAATAGTCTATACATTTTAAATTGATTATTATTAAGATTTTTGAATAAGTTAAAACAAACAAATTATTAAAATGGGTACATATAACACATTTGTGATTAAATTAGTATATATGGCATTATGAGTTTTAGTTGGACAAATATGACATTTAAGAGTTTTAATTGGGGATATATGAAATTAACCCTAAAAAAATGTAAATTATGTATATGTGAATTTGTTGTTTTTGTTAGTTATGTATTTCGTCAAACTATTTTGCAAATGTTTGCACTTTCTGCGAACAATATTTTTGATGAACAAATTTTTTATGCAAATCGTCCGTTTTCACTAATGAGCCTTAAATATTTTCTTTAGTAGCTATGTGAAATGACTAATTTACCCTCGTCTTCTTCCTACAATTACTTTCTTTTGTTTTCATCCCACCACCACACAACCACAACAACCACCATCAAAACCCCTCAAACTTTTTATTAAGTATATATATAACCCTCTTAAACTGATACTTGTATCAGTTGAGGTTTGCGCTTATAAAGGGAACAAAAAGGAAACATGTACTTTGGAGATATTAAACTAGTGATTTGCTAAGATTGGATGATAAGTAAACACGTTAAAAGGTGAAAGTAAGAATGCTTGTTTAGTCTTTGACTTGCGTTTCACTGAGATTAAAGTTTCATTGATTTCGTATGTCTAAAATTACATATATTAAGTTTACCAGACACATAACAATATGAATCATCATGCTTATGGCCTTATGGGAGACAATCTGGGTGAAGCTGAGCTAAGATCGATTTGATTCTTAGAAGTGAAATATTTATAGAAAGCACGTTGTGGAGGTTAGTGATAGGTCCGAGTCGGGGCTGGAAATAAAATAGATAAGTGTATTCTCTTAGGGTGAGAATGAACCACAATTTTCTTTGATAATAATTTGACATCTTCCATTTTATTTCATAAAGTTTAAATACAAACAAAGATGACAACCAAGAGGTGTATCCATCCCATAATTAAACTAGAAGACGAATAGAACGAGCGTTAAAACTAGAAAGATAATGACTACACTAATGCTAACATGAGAAATAAGTATGTGACCACTCAAATCCCATGTATGCATACTTTATTTTGGCTAGGGGTGTTCAAAAATCCGAGAAACCGACAAACCGAGCCGATCCGTTCAATCCGAAACCGCAAAAAACCGATAACCGGAGAAACCGAGAAACCCCGAAATCGAAAAAACCCGCTTATTACGGTTCAGAAAGATAATTACTCGAACCGAACCGTGTATAATATACATGTAGGTTCTGAACAAACTATTCATAAAAATGTACACGTATTAACTATATTATTGTACTACTTTTATCGTATAACGCATTTTTACTTACCTAATTTGATCAATTACTAACGTCTATGGATTACGTATGATTAAAGTGATCGGAAACTATAAACGTCAATAAATAGTATTAATTATTTTCTTGCATATGATAAATTAGATTTTTTTATTGCGATAACAACTTTACTATGACTCTAATCTTTTCAATGTTATTTAATTTTTCAACAATGACATATTACGTTCTAATTTATATTATTGTTTGTCCTATTCGGTTCTAAGGAGTATTAAATTTTTTACATGGATAACCGTGGCGAGCGGCGAATGCTTTCATTTGAATATACATGTCGATTCACCGTCTAGTATGGTTCGGTTTTGGATAGTAAAATAAAATACCCGCCCCGCGATAGATAGTTAAAATATCTAACTGAACCGAGCCGAACCGCCCCGTGAACACCCCTAATTTTGACTCATCATTACCCTCCCCTTAACAGAACCTTGTCCTCAAGGTTCACGTTGATAAACAAACGTCTCGCAATCGCCCTCGTCTAAATCATTGACTTTGAATGCACTTTCCATAATTAGTAGTTGTGGTCCTTTACACTTTTGACCCACACTGAAGTTTTCATCACAATTAGAACATAGACCTTGAGGCCTTTTCTTTTGCATCTCGTCACAAATGAGAAACTTCATAGTTGTGTCTTTGTTGGTCTACCGAGGAAGCTTTCGTGATGGGTGGCAATCGACTTAACTGTTCATCTATCATCCGAGCAAGACTTGTAGCTTCCTTTAAATTAGTTGGCTTGAACATTCGGATACCATCTGCAATTTCAGGCTTAAGACCACCCATAAATATTCCTACAGGTGCCTTTTGAGTCCATTCAAAAACTCAATTTCCCAACCTCTCAAACTCCTTTTGATATTCTCGAAGGGGCCCCGTTTGTTGTACCTTTGAAAGAGCTTCATCGAAGTCCTCACAATCAGTTTGACCAAACCGAGACCACAACTCTTCATAAGAAATCTCCCATGTCACTTCTTTCTCTTGGTAAGCCTTATGTAACCACCGCCACCATTGGTTTGCTTCACCTTGCAAATGATTATGAAGCTAATGACACCTTTTGTGTTACCGGTGTGCTTTGGTATTCGAAAAATTGATCAACTTTTGTGAACCATTCAGTAGGATCCTCATCACCACGATATGTTGGAAATTCAAGTTTGCTCAACTTCGAATAATACATTGACCTCCCTCCGTGTTTGTGGTTGTCGTCACCTTTTTCGGAAAGAACCGCATCAGAAAGTTTCGTCACAAGATCCTCCAAGTGTTGAAACTTTTTGGCAGAATTGATTTTCATCTAAGCAATGCCATCTTGGAGTTGTCCCAACGTAGCCTGCAAGTTCTCAATTCATTCCTTGTTTGTTGTCATAGCTCCAATACCAATTGATAGGTCCGAGTCGGGCCTAGAAATAAAATATATAAGTGTATTCTCTTAGGGTGAGAATGAACCACAATTTTCTTTGATAATAATTTGATATCTTCCATTTTATTTCATGAAGTTTAAATACAAAGAAGGATGACAACCAAGAAGACTAATAGAACAAGTATTAAAATTAGGAAGACTAATAGAACAAGTATATATTAAAATTAGGAAGACAACGACTACACTAATGCTAACATGAGAAATAAATATGTGACCACTCAAATCCCATGTATGCATACTTTATTTTGACTCATCAGTTAGCACATTGTTTACCCAACCAAAAGTTAACATTTGAAGCGACAATACTGTGATTTATAGTTTCATCGCTTTTTTCCTTTTTGTCTTCTATATCATCTTTAGATGCACATAATTTTGTACTCGGATCTTTGCCATTTTTTACACTAGGAGGACACTAGGAATCGATAAATTATCAATAATTATATATTTGATCATCGTATCATGGCATGAAACTTCAATTTAGTACATTCTGCGTATATGGTCTCTGTGAACTCCATATGGTTATTACATTCTGAATAAGCAGATAACTAGTTCGAGTCTTTGGTAATTCTCATCTCTCTTTTTCCATTGCTTGTTTGGTTGTTATTTGTAGCGAATGCTAGCCCATATTGCGATGTACAACTACTGACAACGAGGGACGGACAAGGTCATTTAATACAATACGTATCAAAGACGTAAGTAATCATCCTACATTGGGTTTTAATACATCCTCGCTATGTTGTTTTTTATCAGTTGTATTATGCTTGTTTTATA
>OU343222.1:53375929-53448455 GCA_910596185.1 Chrysanthemum makinoi | reverse complement strand
ACGTTTCATCAAGATTCTTCACCTAACAATGAGCAAATAACCTTTCCATTTGCTGACGAGAGCTAGCTTTGTTCACTGGGATGACAGTTTGGGGAAGAAGTTGTGTCCGTTCCTGTTATATCAAGCCTTCAGATGTAAGATATAACTTTTCACATACACATCATTAACACAAGGTAGCATATAGATGGAATTCTAGAGAGAGAAAGTTAGAGGTTTAGGAACTTAGTGAGAGAAAGTGAAAGATATTATTATGAGCTCCAACTCTACCTAAGGTAGAGAGTATTTATAGTCTTACATAAAACGCCACACTTCGGCGTGGATCGTGCATACAGTGGTAAAGACCCGTCCGCTCCACGGTGTTATTACTTAATAAATACTACTTAACTTAAAATAACTACACTCACGAAGCTTCTACGATTACATATACCTGAGGTGACCTAATTTTTAATAATGGAATTTCTAATTCCTAACAATCTCCCCTAAGGAGGTCACTCAATCATGCACTAAAATTACTGAATACAAACGCATATGACATTAACAATTGTTCTTGCATTCTTGATGTCCTTGTTCCTAAGCTGAAGTCATTGATTCTTTATTCATGTTTGGTTACTTCAAGCGGAGGTTTTATCGATCCACGGATATAATTTTGAGCATCATTTGATTTATCACCATCAAAAATCTCGACATCCTTGTGGTGTTGGTATTATGTGATGTTGCACTTTAGGACCACATGCTCACATTCTCGATCATGATATCTCTCATCGAGTAGCGAAGCATTTGTTGATTCATGATATTGGCCAGCCAGAAGGGTATGGCTGGAGGAAAATATCGAGTCATTGATGCACTTATCATGATTTCTTTTGAGATGAATGTGTTAAGTGAGCATGCGGCTATGGATTGACCGCTTCACTGAACAAATGCGAAACGCCGGGCGCACTGCGATACAAACAGCTTGAACGACGCATCTCTGATCACTTTCGTTGAATTGAGGCACGCCCACGGTTCCCTCGCTGATCAAGTATTGTTCGTGATCGTATAATTCAAGAATTTCGACAGGTTTTCACCGCTTCTAGTCGCTCTCAAACCTAACATCTCAAAAGACAACACCGGAGTGAGTGAACCAAATAACAGTCCACCCATTGATGAAAAGATATTTTGAAAACAATCGAAAGTATTTCAAATAGAAATTGTTTTTGCAATAAAATAAGGTTTTAATGAATCAATTATCAATCATAAAACACCTTTTGATTTGAAAATTAGTATACCACATGCTAATGAAAAAAATTTTAAAGCACATAGACCGGTTTTTCAAAGGTATCCGTCAATCCATAACCTGAACCGTGATTGATTCAAAAGATTGAATCGCCCCATTGTTTCTCGCTCACTTGTCAAGCATGGTTGATTCAGATAATAGATCTCATGCCACCTACCAGAGCTTCTGTTAGATGTTGGCTCCAAGGCTTTCCATCTCACAAAGTGAATATGTAAACACATCAGTATGTTCGCAATACCACAAAGATAATGTGTAGGACTCAAGATATAATCTCTCTTTCCACATTGTGTGAAACAGAGTCTTCATTGAAAGTGTCCTAATGAGATTTATTGATGATCTCGTGGCTCTAGACTCAATTTGTGCATATTTGGGATCCGTGGGTCGGAGACTAGTGAGAGGGTCTTCAATATCAACAATCTCTAAGAAGAAAGTCGATAGATAATGTCGGTTCCTCTGAGAATGAAACAAGTCCTTTAAGAGGAACTTGAGTGGTTTGGGAAGTTGAAGTGCAAGGCCACTGTCCATGACGCCTTGTCTCACACCGATGTTACCATCAAGAGTATATGAATTGAACCCGCTCTCATTAAGGTTGAATAAATGGAGGGCTATTTGTTTTCACCCTTTTCTCATTCAATCTTTTTAATTCTTCATCCTCGCTTTTACCAGACTTCATAGTCAGAACCTTGGGTTTATTCCAAGACTAGCTCAGCCTCAGGCCAGACTCTTCCCATTCCTCATTTTTCTCCTTTTATTATCATACCTAAGAACTCCTACACTAACTAGTGGATAGTTCCCGGTAGATCCTGTTCGGGGGATCTTGGGAACAAAACCAACCTTTCATCCTTATATCACCTACATAAAGTAAAGTTGGTCGGCCTTTTGGTAATGTTCATCCGCCATGGAACCAATTGAAAACCTTTTGAAAATCAATTCAGATACTTGTGATATATTATCAAAGCATTTGTACCGAATTGTTTTTGATATTTTTAGAACGAACTCCCTCAACATGTGCATCAAGTATTTGAAAATGTTAATTGAGGAGAAAAGAATTAACTTCTTTGATTACCATTTTCTAAAAGAGATCAACATCACTTCCCAAATCGAATCAAGTAGATAAAGCATTTTGGGAAGGATGAGATTTTCATGATTTTGCTCCCCCTCAATATGTGCTTCTAGGTTTGAAAGGAGTTTTACATACTAGAGGGAACCTCACATTGAGATAAATGATCACGCTTTAAATTATAGATGCCCTCAATGTATATTTGAAATCGCTTTGTCACTTACGGGGGAGGCAAACATGCTAATCACTTAAGAAACCATTTATCGAATTATCAGCTTAAATCCTATTTAAATCACAACTTCTCCCCCTATCAATAATCAAAACATTTAAGATTTGTGATCTCTGTAGATTTAAATTGATTTTGGAAAGCTTTTAAGGAGAATTGTGACTTGATTATGAAAGCTGCTTTAACCGAGCAGGATCCGAGTTGAGATTTTAAACTACATTGGTTAAACATGCATGTACATCTTTTGAAAACAATTTAATGCCAAATAACTTTTTAATTTAATTGAAATCATTCTCCCCTCAATCAATGACATAGGTTGTTGATTGAAGGATAGAGATTTTGGATGATAAGTCCGATGATTATCAAAAAGAGACCGAAGTTTTTTCAAAGTATTTAGTTTTCGCAGATAAATGTTATAGAATCGAAGTATGGAATTTGGAAACATGGTAAAACATGGCTCGTTTCTTTTTGAAAACCGGTTACGCTCCAAATGACAATAAACCATTGTTTCTCTTTTCTCCCAAAAAATATTTTTTGATTTTTTTTGATTGATTTTTTTTTAAATTTAAAGTCCCGTGTCATTCTTTGAATGACAAAGACAAAGACCGTAGATATAATCGAACCGAGAAAACATGACAAATAGACAAATTTTTTGAAGATTTTTCATATTTTCTTTTATGGATTTTGAAAGTTTTATATTTTTCTATTTGTTTTATAGGTTTTATAATTTTGTATTTTGTTTTCGAATAAATATTTACAAGAGATAAATTAGTTTAAGAGAATGATGAAATGAGTACCGAGATAAAGATATTCGCTGACATCGCTAGAAGAAAGGAATCAACATCTCTTAAACTTTCGCCAACAGCATTCGAGGTATCTAAGAAATCGTCTCCCGACATGAGCCTTCTCAATTTGAATCTTGGCAGCTTCCCCAAACCCACAAACATCGAATAAAGACCATTTCTAAGAAGTATAGTTGAATACAAAGTTGTCTCCATGATTGAAGCTCACATCCTAGCAACACGAGAACACCGGCAATAAGTTGAAACATTGATCGCCTCAAAGGGTTATCAAACCGATTAACTGACATTTACCGGATCACATGAACCACTGCCGCATCCCCATGTACACCTTTTACTTTTATCGACCGCTTGTCTATTTAGGGGAACAATATATCAATATCTTTATTATACCAAGTGCATTCCAGCTATATATAACCAATCAAACACATAATGTACACATGTACTCAATAGTAGAGACGATGACATCCATGTAACATGTTGAGTCACCAATCATCTCTCGTGGATGTCAACTCAAAAACTGAATTAGCTCTCATCAAGTGAACATGTTGTGCATATAACCAGAATCACTTTATCATAAACCGTATATAAGATGTCGATAGGCAGATTATCTAATGCTCCAAATATTCTTCTCACATTTCTTCCAATCCAACACCTAAGTAACATAATATAACCATAAGCTTGAAATCTTGTGAGAAGAACTCAAATAGCCCAAATGAATCCTGTGAGAATCAACCGCTACATAAACTCTCTCCATCATTCTTTATCAACCCATATGTAGACAATTTAATACCAATCGTTAAGAAAAGCCCAATATACCAAACTTGAAACTCAAGTCTAATTCTCAATATTAGTTCTTAAGCTTGCACTTAAAGATGGAAGAACGCGTTCTAGAATTTATGCACCACAAAATCTCTAAGTAAATCAATACCAATAGCATTACGAATTTGCATTATCCACAACGTAATATACGCCGACACTGAGTAAAACAACGTAACTCCTAATAGTGATAGTTAACTGTCTTCAACCATCCACACTGATCAATACCGTAACTAGATAACCCAGACTTCAACTCAATTTCTTAAGCTCGGTTATCAACGTCACGCTTTAACGCCAACTTCAACCTCAAATAAGATAAGAGTAACTTCAAGTAATCAACTTTAAGCCAAATGCCCAACATGAAATAAACATACAACCGATGTACATTCGCCCACCGAATGAACTGAAACAAATGATGCCTCAACATCAATGTATTCTTCCCTAAAAGTATTCATGTAGAGATCGATCCGAGGATACACCCAATAACTTCAGAGCGATGAGGTAGACATTTTCCTGAAGTTCATGTGGTTGATTTATAGCATGCACGGGGAATAATCCATAAGATTTGGCAAAGGAATACCAAAGAGGGATTATTATTCATGAACAATAAGATTTGGAAAAGGAATACCAAAGAGCGGATCATTATTCATTAGTGCATCTAATATTATGATAATCATTATCAACGCTTTGAGGAATAATCGAGATGATTTTGAGTATTCTCGAAGTTGTACTTTTGATGATCATCAACCATATCTTGAACTCATGAATCACATAGTCTTTGATGATCATCAAATATTCGCTAGCAGGGTTGTAAATACCATCAAACATATCTTGAACCAATGAATCCCAAACAATAAATCCTATTTATCCTTCGTGAGTGAAACATTAGGCGCGAGGAGAGTCATCAAACTTAAGTCGAGATAACCATTATTCAAACAACCATCATCATTTCCATCATCATTTAGTGTATTCACTCTTCTCATAAATCCCATTTAGCCTTTGGAGAGTCATCAAACATTAGGTCGTATAACCATTATTCAAACATCCATCATCATTTAGTATATTCACTTTTTCTCAAAATTGCATCCGAAATTGCCATTTTTGATTTAGCAAGTGAATAAGAATATACATTAATGAATGTAGATCCATTTGATGACAGAATGAGCATGGGAGAAACATGAAGCTTGTTGATGAAGAATGTCATGAGAATATCATAAACATGAAGATTTCTCTTCTTTCAAGATAAAGCACCTCAGTTGACTTTTCTTTTCTTCGAGGAAACAGTCAGTGTTATCCCAGACGCCATAATGATGAAGTACCTAGGTTCGAATTGATGAACAGAGCCATTGTTTAGAGCCCATGAGATGTTTAGAGCCGCCTCAATCCAAATACCAAGGGATCTAATTTGTACCACTCGCTGGATAAATGCATCTAAGACATAGAATTTGGAAACACTGGACTCATGGGGTCCTTTTGGTTAGCAAACAAACAATTTGAATCGCCAGAACCCTAGGTGCAATGTCATTGTCACTAGAGCTAAACTAGTAGCACTTTAGTCAAGGACATTTTGTGCTTAATGGGATTGTTCTACCGCTATTTCCAAACCTAACAATGTGCACTACTCTAGGCATAGCGGATCTAGTTAACAAGGTTTGCCATTCAATATTCGCTTATTTCCAATCTAAATCCTACATTGTAAAGACCCTTCGAGGTTTCCGTGATTGCTTAACTGTTGCCCCAAACTTTCTTAACCTGCTATGAATCTTATACCTCGTAAATAACACATCACATTTATCATGATTTACTGAAATTAAACATTTTTGCATGTTTTAGATAAACATAAGGCCTCATTAATTTTAGTAAGCTTAGAGCTAATACTAGAACTCAACACGCATTCTTTTGTTCAAATCAATCTTCTTGTCCCTATGGTGTTCTTTCACTTCCTTATCATGATCACTTTTAGTTTACGTAATCCTATCCTTCTTTGCATAGCTTCTAGGTTTGACCCGCTTAACTTTTAGTGTCAATCTTAACATCTATAGAAGTAACGATGGGAACATTACATTTCACTACTTTCTCAGATTCCTCCGGTCTAGTGTCGATCCAAATTTAGGAGGCACATCACTGTTGCTTGAATTTAGTATGGAACAAGGCATATCAAGGGTCACATACTTGGCTTTAGGCATAGAACGGATTTCCTGGCACTAGCAGTATAGAACAAGGCTTCACAAATTTTCCTTTTCACCTAAGGGTTTTGACATGTTGTACTACACATTCAAGCGCTCTTGAGATCGCTTTGGCCTCTGAGGCAAGCAAACCTAATTTCACTATCAAGAGGTTTGTTAATGAAATCCTCGACAATCTCCTGAGACATTCTAGACTATCCTTAAGGTGAGCATGAGTCATGAAAAGCATGTTCATTATTCCTAAGATGAGGAGGAATATATTTAACAACACAAGGTATTTGTAATCTAAGGGTGATTTTGAGACAACATTCTTATTGAAAACAAGTGGCAGTCATTTCCCTCGCATTCTCAATTTCCTTTGTAAAGATTTTTCATTGTTTTGGTCACGGTGACGCTTTATTGAATCATATAACTCTTTAAAATGTCGTTTTCTAGAAAACTTTCGCTTTCCTTGTAAAGCATTTACTAGGTTTTGAAGATGAAACGCTTGAGAATTTCCGAATCTAAAGGAGGAGGCATTTGGGAGCCCGCCATATTGTTCGCTTGACCCTTTAATTGGAGAGATTTGGCTTTCAACTTTCATCGGTTGCACTAGTTTTTGAATCGCTCATCACGCTTGTTAATTTGAAAAACCGATCAAACCTCGAGCATCTCAAGATGTCTTGATATTTGAAGTTTTGACATTTTCTTTGAGATGTTGATATTGGAGTTGTAAATTAAAATGCTCAACTTAGTTTAGAAAATGTTTAACCAAATTGTCGGATCATCCAAAGCTCAATTTTCTGCTAGTTTAGAATTAGTTTTTTCAAGCTCAATGACACGACACTTTGGGGCTATGTTCATGAATATTTAGCATTAAGAGCAATTTGAAGCAAAGGAAAAGATATCTTCGAGCAACACATCTCAAGAATAAGAGCTCCATTTAAGATATGCAAGTTCTTCCTCTCAATCTCATTATATTTTAGTGCACGCTCATAATCACTAACTTCAAATACCATTGCATCAAATTCTTTTTCATTTTTAATATCATTTTGTCCTCTTTAAGACTCTCAAAATGATCTTTGAGTTGTTTAAAGAAAGGCATGACCTCGCTAAATAACATTTTCATTTGCTCAAAACCCTTTTCTTTCAGCTATCCCAAAGGGTGTGATCCTTTCTTACAAGTTTTTCAAAATCGTAAATAGCGAAGAATAAATATATTGACTCATTAAGGTCTTGCTTTTAGCAATAGTTCTAGAACTAAATGCATTGGTGTATTTGAGGATACACGTTTTTAGGAATTTCCAACAAGGGGATTCATTTCAACAAGATTTTCTTTTTTGCAAGTCCATATC
Source organism: Chrysanthemum makinoi (assembly GCA_910596185.1). Taxonomy (NCBI): domain Eukaryota; kingdom Viridiplantae; phylum Streptophyta; class Magnoliopsida; order Asterales; family Asteraceae; genus Chrysanthemum; species Chrysanthemum makinoi. The sequence continues at coordinate 53,440,757 of OU343222.1, read as the reverse complement.
CTTTTTCCGTAACACTTGTTCGGGGTCAATAGAGTCTTACGCTTAAACATGTTTAAGGATATCCAATTTTCCTTAGTGTAATCATGGGTTTTATCGTTATCTTGTTCTTTTACACTCGTGATCTTCTAGTTTTTATTCATTTTCCCCTAGTGACTTCATCTCATTTCTTATCTTCCTCAGGCACTCTGCTAACTAGTTTCTCTGCCTAGGCTTAAGATCTCATTACCATCATACAAGCACTTATATTTCTAGCCTTTAATTACCTTCGATTAGGTTCCTCAACAGGGGAATGCTATGCTTATCGCTAAGACTCTATGCTTAGTGATCAAGTGAGCCCAATTTATATTCCCTTGTACACAACTTATTTTCAAAGTTTTTTCAAAGTAGATTGGAAAAATCATTCAAAAGTTTTGATTCCTTAGCCTTGAATTCCTTGCATTTTTAACATTTTTCTGAAGTTCAAGTTTTGCTTAGCGCTTTAGAAAGCTTTTCTTGTAATGAGTTTAACTCTTGTTTTAATACTTTTCTTCTAAACCTACTTTTTCTAATAGTTGTAATGTATTTGGACATCCATTTCCTGCCAATGGTGGTCAACTCAAACTTAGCACGCTGTTCATAAATAGCAACCCATCTTATATATGTTAAGCTCAAGTAGGAATCATCGTGCACAAATGCACAGCATCATGCAGCTCATAATCATCATTTTGAGTAGAAGATGCACAACTAGGTACAAGTAAACATCCATGCAACTTACCAGCATTGACATGCACAATATGGACGGGGCATCTTCTTTGGTACATCCAAGCTTTCCATGGATGCCTGCCTTTCATTAACTTGTATCAGTTGTGTCTCGCACTTCTCTCTTGTGAATTTGTTAACTAAGATTCCATTTTTCCATTATCCGACTCCATCATTTTTGTTGTCATCCATTCTCTGTGATTCAAAGAATTCGGATTCTTCAACATACATACAATCAACTTATCACAACAATCTTTCAACCAGCACCCTACACTCATTCACGCTCTTCATTTCAATAGCATTCTTCAATGTACTTTTTCACATTATCCATGAGTTGGGTAAATGTTCAATGAATTCTCAATTTCATTCCAAAGATGTTTTTAGGAAATTCCGCCAAGTGTTGATCAATCATCAATATTCCCACTCGATGAATGGTCAAATTGTTGTAGATTACGGAAGAATGACCGGAACCATCCTTTGAACCTTTATTGGTAAGTTGCAGCTTTAAGTGTTCTAAGTTCAACAGCAAGCTTCTTGTTAATGTAGTAAGTCCTCGAAAAGAGCACTACATGTTCGATCCACGCCGGATAATGTAATTTAATGAGGGCGATGAAGTAGTGGATAGGGCTCAATGTGCATTTCATTTGCATGGCATTTTGTAGCTTGGATCGGTGCTATTCTCTCTCATTAGATTCAACACGGATATTTCATCCTCATTGCTTAATTCAATCATCTTTAATCGTTCAGTAGTTTGTAGTATTATCATCATTGTTGTCCACAACATCATTGCTAAGCATTCTTCTCAAATCACCGGGTCGAGTAAGACATGATGGAAGGATGCACGGATTTTACCGCCTATGATTTAAACCGAGAATAGAATTTTCACGATTTTACTAAAATCAAGACTAAAACCGCTAAGCAATGACCGAGAGGGTGCAGATGACCGATGGAATGATACAATGAAAGACGACAGCGATAGGACTTTAGATTGTTTTCGGAGATGTTGTTTGGTTGTGATTCGATTATGCCCGCTTTTCCTAAGAAATTTAGGTCTAAAACTTAAAACCTCAATAATTTTGTTTGGAGCGATTTAGACCTCGGCATGATTGACCGTTGATTCGCTGCGCATTATCTCCTCGCTTCTGCCGCTTTGATGGGTAGAACGCCGAAAACGGAGTTACGTTCAAAAAGTTATGGCCGCTTTGAAGTTTTGACGGAAAAATCAACCAAGTTTACGAATTTGAACCAAGTCGCTAACAACCACTCCGCCACTCGCTAAGTCGTCGCTAGAGTTCCAAGCTGATGTAAGTCGCTATGGTAACACTCAAGTCAGCAGTACCTCGCAAAGCAATTACTCAAGTCGCTAACAATGCTTCGCAAAGAGCAACTCTCATGCACTAAGTCGCTACTCACCAAGTCGCAACCCGTAGTGGAGAGTCCACTTTGTGTACTTTTAACTAGGATCTAACTCGGCCGGTTTTTAACACCTAAGTCGCTACAAAATTATGAAGCAAGTCGCTACCAAGAAAATAGTCCGAGAGTTAAGTCAGCTAGCTTGAAAACCAAATAAACTTCACTTTTCAATCCAAAACAACCCAAACAAGATGATTCAAGCTACCAAATGAAACCAAACACTTTTGATGATTCTAAACATAAAAGTACAACCAAAATCTAAACTTTAACACTAGAAATCAATCAAATGATGCTAAAACCACTAAACTTTTTCAAACTTAAAAACTACCTAAAAACCACTAGAAATCCAAAGATGTGTAAGATATGATCTAACCATGGCTTTTGATACCAATTGTAAGATAATCCTTTCACGTACACATAATAGTATTAGCAAAGGTTAAGAATATAGATTAAAATCTAGAGAAAGTTAAGTTTGGGAACTTATGAAAGTGAAAGATATTATTATGAGCTCAACTCTCTACCTTGGGAGGTGAAAGTGTTGCCTGATCTTACATAAAAGCAGCCATCGTTCAGACTGTGGATGAGCATTGGTAGAACCGTCCCAAGATCTCCCGCGGTGTTACTTAGCAAATACTTCCATTAACTTAAAATAACTCGAGCTTTGACTTTCTTCTGATTACATATACTTGGTGTGACTCTTTAATACCGGAATTTCTAATTCTGGCTGCGTAGTTCATCAAAATGAGCATGAATCGTTTCCATCACTTTGTTTTAATCGACGATTCCGTTCGGAACCTTTTGAATTATCGCAGTATCGATAAAGACTCCAATGTCGACTTTGGCTTTGAGCTTTCCAAAGTCATCCACGATCATTATAGGATAAGAGATCCATATGAAAGTGTTTAAGATTAGGTTTTACGGTATGGACGAGCTCGAAAGGTGTTTTGTTGTGGCGTTTTGTAACCATAGAACGGTTTTGAGTATAGCATACGATAGATAAACTTACGCCCATAAGTAATCACGGAAGTTTGCATTAATTAACATTGTTCTTGCGGCTTCCACTAGCGTTGGGTTTAGATCTTTCGACAACTCGTTTTGTTACGGTGCGTCGCGATAGATGTTTGATCTTTGAATTCCCACTTTCTCATAAAATTGAAGAGTTTGATTAACAAATTAGGTGCCTCTATCGTTACGATTATGTGAACGATTGTTTGAGGTGAACTTGTATTTTCTTGAGAAAGGTGATGATCATCAGTGGAGCTTGATCTTTGCTTCGAAGAAAGTAGACCCAAGTCCAGCGTGAATAGTCATCAACAATTACTAAGATGTAGCGTTTGCCATTGATCGTTTGCAGGCGCATCGGGCCACACAAATCCATGTGAAGAAGATGAAGCACATCTTTGAGACGTGTTCCACCTTTGAAGGAAAATGAGCGAGTGCTTTTGCCTTGTTCACAAGGCGAGCAAAGGTGATCTTTAGAATACGAATCGGTGGAGTCCTTCAACTAGTTTGTGTCGAGCAAGGTTGGTGATGGTTTGAAAGTTTAGATGTGAGAGCGATGGTGCCATAGCGGGATTTTGTTGATGTTGCCTTTGAAAGTAAACATATGGGAGATGAAGCAACCATGTCTTGCATAGAGATAGTGTAGAGACTAGAATTACGAGCGGACATAAGGTCATTTCCTTGTAGATCACGAATGAAACAAGTTTTCTCACGGAAAGCAACCTCCAAATCTCCATCACAAAATCCGACCTCTTGAAAATAGTGTGAGGGCCTTCCACATAGTAAACCACGCTATTTCGATGTTCCCATTGACATAGTCTCAGTAGCCATGATAGCCTGAAGTGATCATTCGAACCCGACAAAGCCAATGAACTTTGCAATAAAGTTTGATAACGCTTTAAGATTGCTGTCGTGTTGAACATCCGCTATCAACAATCGAGAGAATGATCGTATCACCCGCATTACACCTGGGCGACCTGATGGAATAGAAGTAGATTTGGAACCAAATGTTAGGGGTTCCGTAGCGGATATAGTAGATATACATACATTAATAGCTTTAGGTATCCACTTAAATCCTAGTGTGTTATATATCCATTTCGGCCATCTCCAACTAGTATTTGCTTTAGTCTTAGTGAATGCACTAGGTGGTACTACATTCCTAGGAGGTGGGCGGCAGAGAGGGACGGCAATGCTTTCTTAGAATCTAAGATGGCGGCTACCACAGTTTAGAAAGATTAGTGGGCCTAGAGGTATTTAGGTTCTTAGGATTCCTTAAACGAGAGATGATAGCTTTAGCAACACATTTATCATGACAATCAATTCATACTTTTACAAATAACACAAGGTGCATCGGTCAATATCAAAAGTACTTAACGGTTTAGCATTCGTTACATCACTATTTCTATTACATTTGCCGGCGCAATATCTATAGTTAAAGCAACGTGAGTCTTATTCATAGTCCTAGGGTGTTCTTCTACTTTAGCATTCTTGATTGATCTTTCCTTAGGTCGCAACTTCCTATTCTTGATTGAGTGCTCTAGGCCGTGAAGTCTGGACGTTTGGAAAAGGCTCAACTATTCTGTTTCAGAAGAAAGCCGCGTTCAACTCTTGTGATTTGAAGATTCTAGGTTCATGAGTACTAAGTGTTACTGGGGCTAATCTCTTAATGATGGTTGGCGAAGTTGTTCATACTTTCCTAACATTTCTCTTAACTTGAAGATAGTGTGAATCGGATCTTGATTTTCGCATCCGAACATTTCCAAAGAAATGCATAACTTCTTAGTGTGTGCAAGATAATGATCAAGTTCATTTGATGCTTCATCACGAGTCTTTTGAGTAAATCAAATATGACACCATATTCCTTTTTAACTTTTACAAGTTCTTGTTCATATTTTGAGATTTGACACTTAAAAGAACGCTTTGATCATCCATTGCTCAATTTGGATCGAAGATTTTGCACGCAATTGGGCGATTTTGTGTTGAAAAGCAAGTTGTTGATCGTGAATATCTTTTGACACCAATTAAGACGACGTATTGCATTTGAAAGTTCGTTTGACAATCGCTTGTTTTCAACTTTTAAGGACTCGTCCAAGCACATTATCGTGTTCTCAACATTTACCACGAATCAACAAAGTCGTGAGGTATGATCAAATGCATATGACAAAAATTCAATAACACAACATTATGGACATCGGCCACATGACATCTTCCAAGAGTCGATCAACATTTTCTCAACAGTTTCTTTTTCGCTTAGTGTTAGAAATAGATGTTTCATTTTTCAAAACGACCTTCATCACTCCAAGTTCCTTATGAAAATCCTTTTCCCAAGCTAATGCACAACTTTTCAAATTTTTAACATTAGGTAAAAGATTTTTCTGAAAAATGTCTCTTTGTTCTCGCATGACGATTGAAAATGATCAATTTTGATTTCAGAACGATATTCTATCTCTTGTTGTAAAATTTTGAGGTCGACCATGAAAATGTCAAAATATCTAGAATTTTTCGATTTTCGTGTTTTGAGTTTACTTCACTTATGGAAGGTAAAGGACCATAAGTTTGTGCATAATCTGGTTTAGGATTAACATTAGAAGACTCGGTGTTTTGATGATAACCTTGGTGTGTTAGAATCGTTGGTGTGGCAGTGAGCAGCTTTTGAATAGTTAAATGGTTTGTTATAAACAACATTTTCTAATTTTGATCGACTCTCATCTTCTGCATCTAATTCCTCTTGACGATGATATTCAACAACACTCATAATGTAATTATCAACTTTATATACGCCTTTGAAACTTCGGGATTTGGTTTGAATGCTTTTGTTGAAAGCTTAGGTTTGTAATCAGCAAGATTCGGTCCATATCCATTTGGTTGGGGTTTTAAAGTAAACTTTTCAATGGCTGTGACCGACTCGCCATGTTTGTAAACAGTTTTAAACTCTTTAAGTTTGTTTTGCAAGCCGATGATTTCTTCAAGATGATCATCTATTTGTTTCGTTGAATGCTTTTGTATGCAGAGAGAAGCTGTTTTGACAAGTTAACAACTCACCTTAGCTTTTGATTTTCCAAGGTGAGGCGTTAATTTGCTTTTTTATGTTCATGTTTCGATTGTTCTATTTCGCACAACAAAGCATTCTTGGCGGCTAGATCATACGTCCGCTCTCTAAATATTTTTCATTTTGATGAGATTTGGCAAAGGTCGCGCTTCAAAACCTTTTTCACGGTTTTCTTGAGTTTTGAAAAAATTGAGTTGCTTTTGTAAACATTCAAAATCCTTTGTTAACATCATTTTGCATTTCAAGTCGATTAATGGCATGACATTTTCCACTATGGTGCATTCTTGTATTAAACGAGCAAAATCTGGATGAGGCAAAAGTTCGGCGTGTTCAACGTGAATCTCAACATGATCGTTACGGAGATCCTCAAGTATAACCACGAGTCAATTTGATTATCAAGGGAAAGCATGGTCATCTTGATCGTCCAAATATAACTCTGGGTCTAGTTGAAAATCGCCGGAATGAGATGTGGATGACTCATTTTGAACATTCGAGCCTTGCGGATGAGATGTTGGCGGAGATATGGTCGAGATAAATATGGTTTGTTCAATTGACGAACAAGCCATCCTGTCATACTTCGGGCTGTGTCACTCATGTGTAACTCATGCATATTAGCCATCAACATAACGGTTGCATTGGCACGCAAGTCCTCCATATCATCATCGAGTCGGGTTTGCCATAAAGCTCGTTCTTTGTGCAGTTCCACGGCTTCATCCTTAAGAGCCAAAAGAAGAGCCTCTTTGAAATAAGCATTGCCCCTAGTCCTCGGCTTTGGGCATGCATTAGCCAGGTGTCCCTTCTCATTGCGGTTGTAGCATCGAAGACCATTCAACCCATTTTGAGCATTTCACTTTCCACCACTGAGCTCGATTGTTATTCCTACCCACAACATTAAACCCTTGACCACTTGCCCATCGGCGACCATAACCGATTACGAACTTCAACTCGTCCATTGTTGCAAGCGACGATTCCTTGTATTAGATGAGGAAGTCTAATTGTTGTTGGATTTGTTGGTATATGGCTAAAGGCATTAGCAATCATAGCAATCCTTGTTGCAATGCTTCGACGGATCAGATTCCTCGTGCTTCAAAGCATTGTTGTTGTTGTATGGAACCAATTGAGTTTGTTGAGATAGGTTGTGGATCGTAATGGTGTGATTGTATGATTGGGTTTGAGTTCTTTGGTTGATTCGGGATGTGTGGGTGGAGCAATTTGAGCACAGAGAATCCTTTCCCTATCAACTTCCTTTTCATGAGGCTTCAAGTAATCGATTACAATAATCGTAGTAGGCGATGCATGTTTTTAGCGGCGGAGAAAAATGACATACTTCTCCCATTAGGGACCAAGACTACTTAGAACTTAGTATTCACTTTTCTTGGCATGTTGATATTGTGTTTATCCAAATCATTGATGATGTCTAAAAATCGGTGATGATAGGACTCGAGTGTCTCTCCGGGTTCAATCATGAAGTGTTCATAAGCCAAGTAAATTTTGGATTCCAAATCTTCGATTGAGTCTGAATCCTTCCATAAGAAGATCTAATATGATCCCACATTTTCTTCTGCGGTCTTTGAGCATCAACACTCTGAAGAATTGAGTTTGGTAATCCTGGGAGGATATATTCCATTGCAAGCTCATCTGCTTCATAGTGTAGAAGTTCTTGAGGATTCAAGTGCATGATGAGTAATGTTTGTTTGTTCATCTCTTGATGGAATTTGGATCTCAGCATACAATGACATTAGGCATCTCAAATGGACCTTCCAAGATAACCTTCTTTAAGAACTTTCCATGTGGCTTCTTTAGATCACAAAACCTAAAGAACCTTATCACCCATTGATCGTAGTTTCCTGGAGTGAGCATTGGAGGTCTATCAAGTGATCGAGCCTCATGAATTGATTGTTGGCTGCTTAAAGCTTCAAACATCTTTGCAAACCAAGTGGGTTCCTTCATAGTGATCCTTGATGGATGTTGATTAAAGTCATTTGTGTACGGTTGAACTTGAAGACTTGGTGGTGGTTGAACCATTTGAGGGTTGTGGATTCTGAGCAGTTGTGGGTATGTTGTTGGTTAAATTGTTGTTGATAAATTGCTTGTTGTTGATTCCATTGTTGATGTTGTGGAGTTATTGTTGTTGGCGTTGAGGATGAGGATAAGTGTAAGGGAAATAGTTAGAGTATGGTGGTTGTGACATGTTGATAAACTTGTGTTGATAAAAAAATGGATCTTTGTAGTCGAATGAACCTTTGTTGATGAAGTGTCCTTAGGCGAAGAAAAGACAAGAACCAAGTAGCACTTATCGCGCTAACCAAAGTTCGCAGCGTAACAAGAAGAGTTAAGTAGGATTGCTTACGGAGTAGGGAAAAAACACTAAAGTTAAGGCGTAGTTAGTCTCGTAGAAAGTTGGTAGGATTTTCTTATCGTAAAAGACTGGCTTAGGCGTTAGGAAAAGATCTTAAGTAGGATTTCTACGTATGCTTATCGCGTAATTTTAGGGTTTTGCCCAAATGATCTTTTATCTATCGCAAAGATATCCAAAGTCGTAATTTTGAACTTATCCAAGTAAGAAAACATGGAATAAACACGAAAATGAAGATCAAACCAAGGAAGGCATAGCGTAGTTTTAGGGTTTTACTACGCCGTAGGAATGCTTTCAGAACCGATTCTGTCCAAAAGTGTTTCTAAACAGTTCTTGTGTGATGAAATAGCAATAACACCAAAATACACAAAAGTGTGAAACTTGATGATCAAAGCCTTAAAAGCAGTTATGCGTGAGAACTACACCGCAAAATAAAACCGCTCAAAAACAATGATCCACGCGTAAAGTTTGAAACTTTTGCCAAAAAAATATGTTAACACCTTAAAGCGTTGAAAGTACAAGAATCTTGGATTAAAAGTGTAAAGAACAAATTTTAGCGAACCAAGAATCTGTTAACTTTACTGGCGTAAGACCAAAGAAAAAAAACTAAAAACAAACTTGTTCACCCAACTATTTGGCGATTGATACCTTTGTTAGGTCACGAGTTTACCACACAAGCTTATAAAAAGATAAAGCGATTGAACAAGATAGCAAACACACGCGTAATAAGTATCACAGGTTATGGCGTGAGGTGATATGTGAAAGAATAACGAACAACCAACCTTCAAATGAAGGTTTACATAAGTATTTATAGGCAAGGAGCTAGAGCAGACACTCCTACTCCTTCCTTTCTCCTATGGGCTTGGGCCTAAGCTTCATGGGCCTTCTAATAGCAAGGCTAATAACAAACATAAAGGCCAAATAAGCTAACTATTACATATGAGTAACTAACACTTGAATAAGGTGTAGGAGTTCAACAATCTCCCCTCAGTGTTATTGAATATGATAACAAACACTCAAGTGTTGGTGATGAAAAAGCGTGGCGTTGATGTAATAGTAGCTGGCGTCTTGACATTCACTTCTTGCAGAAGAATTGCCTTGATTTGAACAATCTCCCGAAGTGTAAGTGGTTCTGACAGTTATGCTTTAACGTCATCTTTAACTTTGTTCTTTGATCATTGTTCTTTGTGATGAAAGTGATAGTATGTTATTGTTGTCGACATCAAATTACGCAGGAATTAAGCCAGCTCGGTGTCTCCTCCACGTCATTAACTGCATCTTTCCTTGCTCTTTGGCGTTGGAATTCGATGTGACGAAGTTCTTTAAGTCTTAACTATGATTCTTTGAATTGATGAAGAATCATCGGTTGGTTGCTCTTGGATAGAACTTCTATTAGTAATGATGTTGGTGAGCGTGAAAAGAATTGCGATTCTCCGCTCGGAGCTTCCATGAAAAACATTTAGCGGTTAGTAATAAGCGGATTAGGCACCCAAGTTTGAACGAGTGTTAACGGCATAGTGTGAAAACACAACTCTAATTCTTACAAAGGCGTTCTGAATCGAGTCCCCAAAGTGAGATAACCACGATGCCAGTACACCTACGATTGAATGAGTCGTGAGTGCATACTTATCACCTGTGACGTAAGCCGTTTGAGACCCTAAGCGCAATCCGGGGAGTTGCCAGGCGACTGTCGGTACGTTTGATGTTGACCACGGGAGTTTCCATTCATCACCGAGGATCAAATTGTGAACCTCTCATAAATGTTCTTAAACCCGGTGCTAAGATGCAGTGAAGGACCGATAATGTATCATGAAGTCTTATTGTTGAATGTCAAGTGATGAAATGTCAAGTGTACTTAAGAGATATTTTGATGAATCTCGTGGCTCTGAACTCAATGTGCGTTTTGGTTTCTTTGGCGGAGACTAGGAGAAGGTCTCCTTCTTCAATACCAATAATCTCTAAGAGAAAGCCAGATAGTTCATTAGGTTCCAGTGAGAATGAAACAAACCTGGTGAGAAAAACTTAGTGGATAAGAAGGTTTAGTGCATCGTCCATTTGGGTCCATGACGACTTTTAATCTTCAATAAGTCGCTAAGTGACAACGATATATGAATTGAACGGGTGTCTGCCCTAAGTTGAATAATCTAGAGGCTATTTCTTTTTTACCCTCTTCTTTGCATTTCTTTTAATTCTTCAACTCCTTCTTTCTCCGATTCTCATTTTCTCCTTTTTTAATCATACCTAAGGACTTCTAAATACTAACTATTTGTGGTGTCGGTGCGATCCGACTCTGGCCTTAGGGCGGTTATTCTAACATTAATTACCTTATAACTCCATGACTAACCTATGTTGCCATAAAAACCACTGATGTGAAAAATCTCTCACGGTGTTTATGAATGAAAAACATTTTAGTACCCTTGTTGAGATAAGATTTTGCATAAATACTCCTACTCATGTGCTTAAGAGTTTTAGCGGTTAAAATGAGCGATGAAGGCTTTTGGTGTTAACTCAAGATGAGCATTCCTCGAGAGACGATTACATAACATAGTTTAAAGAGTTGCATTGTCGGCTTTAGGTGACAATCTAGTAACTACCTTGAAGGTGTGGAAACATCTGAAGGTTAGTCAAACCCGTCGAGTTCATGTTTATCAAGAGTTTCTCGAATGGTACATTCTGCCGGATCTTCGAGAACACGTTTACATCACTAGCGAACTAAGCTTGAAATTGTGCAGATCGAGGGATAAGTCTTTTCGGTTACTAACAGTTAAGCATCGTCGGTCATTGGTTAAGTCTGAGAACAGTTCATTGCATTTTACACAACATATTTCTTATCACACCTTTTCTCCCCCTCAAAAATGGCATATTAAAAGTGTTATTTTTTAAAGCGTTGAGAATAAATATGACCATTTCGAAAGTGTTGGGAAGATAATTACTTGTGAACATTGTGAGAACAAAGTTTCAAATACTCCCCTCACAAGTGATATGGGTGAGGTTTTGAAAAATATAAGGGGAAGTACTTGTTCTTTTGAGCAAAACCTTGAAAAATGAAAGGTTTGATAGGTTTTACTCAAAGTAAAAGCTTTAGCTCTTTTCTAGGATTGTGGCAGTACGCGTGGAGGTCCTTTATTTACAGAAATCTTGAGGTTGTACTATTAATTTGTGCACAAGCCATATACATAATTAATCAAACATCCAAAATTATGAAGAGGAAGCAATTCAAGGGGTACCGAGGAAGTGGGTGATGTTCCAGGGTGCGAGTTAAGCCCGGTTATGTTAATCACTTATGCGACCACGCCGACATAACTCTCCAATGATGCGAGGCGATCCTTGAAACTTGGATTCATCAATCATTGTGATGATCGTCTCACTCCACTCCCTTTCTGAGAATTCGAGCTTAGGGAGCCAATATTGGGTGCAAGTAACCTTGATTACGAATTTTCAACATAGAAAACACAGAAATAAATTCATCTTAACATCAACATTAACACATACATTCATTCCTTTTCAAATCAAATAATGAATACTTATTTAGCGATTAAAAGTAGAAGCAGATTCTGTAATGTAAACCTAAACCTAAAGGCTTAATTTCTACGTGTAAGCTTTCTACCCATGGTTGCACCAAAATGATTAGGGATGTCCACAAGCCTTATTGAGTTGTTGAGTCACAAGGTTTACCACAGAAGCTTATAAGAAAGGGATAAGGCGATTGAACAAGTAAACAAACACTACGCCGCGTAATGTATCTGAGTTTCTGTAGGTGATATGTGAAAGAATAACTTGAACAACCAACCTTCAAATGAAAGGTTCCATAAAGGTATTTATAGGCAAGGAGCTAAGGATGACACTCTTCCCACTTTCTCATGAGCTTGATTGAAAGCTCATGGGCCTTCTACATAAGCTTAAGGCTAATAACAAACATAAAGGCTAAAATAAGCTAACTATTACATATGAGTAACTAACACTTGAATAAGGTGTAGGAGTGATTCCAACAGTTGTTCTATCCAAGTTTTAACATCAAACTCTAAGCGAATCAAAAATACCCAATTCTTATGAACATAAACCCTAATTTACAATTTATAAAGCAATTGAGTGTTTAAGGTGAAATCAAACATAGAATATGATCAATTAAACTGAAAACAACATCTTGCAAGCAATGAAATTGGCAATGTTCACATATGCAAATACCCAATTCACGGCGCATAAACCTAATTTTCAAGAAATCAATCAATTAGGTATCACGGGTGATGTTTAATGATAAAATGGTTTCAATAATGTTAGATAGCGTTTTGACTCTATCATTTTAACCAAAACACACACCATTGATTATGTGTTCATAACTAGCGTAGAACATAAATGATTCCTAGGTTAAAATCTAACGGATTGGTTTTAAAAAGCGATTCAAAACCTCGTTTATAATCATGTTAAACATGAAACACTTACAAAATGATGATCCAAAACAGGTTGACTTGAATTTTGGCGTAGGATTTAGTTAAGGTTGAATAATAAATGTGAAGAGTTAATGTGTTAGTGGAGTATTTTGTCAAAAATACTTTTGACATTTGACACAATTAATCCCTCCACCATACCATTTATCACATGTCCATAACTTCCATTTTGGTTACCAAGCGAAGATATTTGGAAAGAATTTTTGGCGACACTCCCCTGGAACTTAATAAATAATGGTTTATAAATTTTAGTCAGTGTCGATAAACAGAAAAAGTGACCTCCATTTAAAGAAACAATGTGATAAGGTAACATGCAAAGTACAAGGTTTTGTAATCTTGAAAAATATTTGCTTTCTCCCCTGACACTTGATGAAAAAATCTTGAATTTTGAAAAGATTTGAGTGTTGACGAGGAAGAATAATGCCGCGTTAAAACTATAGAATGAAAAAATATTTTTGTTGTTTTTATCGATTTTAATTTTATTTTGTTTTGAAAATGTTACAAAAGTTTAAGTGTTTGGCCGGTATTTAAAATGTTTAAGAGTTCATCCAGTTCCTCTTGAGTATGGAAACACGCATACCAATCCGTTGGACCAACTCATTAAACCTGGCGGGAGCTAAGGCTTTTGGTGAGAATGCCGAATTATTGTCGTACCCACAAAGTATAATTCAAGCAGTACCACGTTCGCGTGGTCCTTGATGAAATGATATCGAAGATACGATGTGCTTTGTTGAATGTTGGTGATTGCGCGAATCATATTGCACTTTCGTTATCATGATACATGAGGATTTTGTCAATCACGTAACCATAGTCTTTGAGTTGTGTTCTCATCCAAATGACTTGAGCATAACAGCCGACATGGCTACATATACGCTGATTGAGGGCGCGATGTACAATCATCTTAACTTCGATTGCCATGACACCGGTTTATCACCAGAAATTGTAATGCTCTGATACTTTTACGTGAATCTAAAAGCATCTGGCATGTCAGTGATACGAAAAGCTATTGGTTCAAACGGAATCGCCGGATGCGGTCACAAATTAATGGTTCCTTGGTGTGTGGGAGGATTCTTTTGCTTCGAAGGTGGGTTTTGATTGATACCGATAGGGCTTGAATATCACGGCAAAACTTATTCTCAGTGCATTGGTAGATACATGAGAGACGAATTATACGTTATTTGGTAGGGTCCATCAATTTCTCATAAAATCGTCTAGCTTCTTGGTATGAGCCATTGGTGTAGCATAGGTAATCCGCGATTTTGCATTCAAATTTGTTTAACTTGATTCAGCATATTGGGTGACTTCGAAATACCGAGGTGATTGATGAACTGAGTCCTAGAAAGAAACGTGAAGTTCACCCATCATTGACATTTCAAATGTTTCTTCATTAGTTTTACCAAAGCGATTGAGTACTTTTATGTGTTGACCTAAAATGATGTCATCCGTAAATTTGAAGCAATTAAGATATGTGCCCACATGATATTGTATGAAAAGTTGGAGTCGGCCGAACCTTTGGTAAGTATTGGCAATGAGAGGATGATAACTTATCATTACCGCGCCAGAAGCTTGTTTGAGACCCGTCTGAGAGCTTTGTTAGGTTTGTAAGACATGGTTGAGATTTCTAGGGATCAAGCGAATCGCATGGTACATGCATAGTTTCACTAGGTTGACCATTCGAGAAGCGTTTTGGCGATCATCACGAAAGACGTTATATTCATATGAACCCGGCGAGCGAAAGATCAAACGACCTCAAGGCGACAGCGAACAAATGATTCTTAAGTCAATACCCTCTTCACGTCTAAAACCCAGCATGGGCGAACTTGTTTGGATTCGTTCCGCCCGACATCGATTTGTTTCTAATCCATTTGAGACCAATGGCGTTAGCCTGTTGAAGTCGCTGACGATTCCATACTTCAGGCGTTTGAATTGGTTGATTCTTCTTCATAGATTCAATCGGTTATCTTTGTCATTCGTCTTTAATGTTTTGAAATTTCAGATTGGCTGACGATGAGAGCATAAATGCAATGTTCACTTGCGTCACATGATTGAAAGCGTTGTCTTGTTACGTTGATTAGTTTGCCAATTATATTTTCAAGAAGGATGGTCTTTTAGTCCAGTAGTAGAGTTGATGTTGGTATACATTATGCGATTTGAGGATTCAAATGACTTGTAGATGATTTAGCGACATCGGGTCTTGGCCGATTTCATTGGCCTTGAGGGTTAAAGAAGCAGCATTTGGATCAAAAATCGCGAATTGAGGGGTACTTCATTCAAGAACAATCATCGGTTAACATCGATTGGATGTGGTTTGTTCTATTTATTGTTGGCATAGAGTCAAGCGGTGGTCTTATGACCCGTAGCTTTGTAGCAGTGTCGGTATTGAATATGATCCAGTTGTGAAACTGAAACATCGGATACACACAGGAACCGTTCATCAATGTCATCTTGAAACTGACGGGAAATAGCTTTTCCATTTGTTAACTTGATGGTTGGGGCTTGTATCGGTGATGATGGGATTGAGGAAGTTTAAACGGCTTGTGAGGGTTCCAAGTCGTTATTCTCGAAGCTGGCTTTATTTCAGAAGCTCATCAAAATTAGCTTGAATCGCTTCCATAACTGCTTGTTAGGAATTAGAAATTCCCGGTATTAAAGAGTCGGTCACCTCAAGTATATGTAATCGTAGAATGCTCGTAGTCATAGTTATATTTAGTTAAGTAGTATTTGTTAAGTAACACGTGAGGACGGACGGGTCTTTACCCATCAGATGCCCGATCCACGACCCGTTGTGTGGCGTTTTATGTAAGACTATAAATACTCTCTACCTCCCAAGGTAGAGAGTTGGAGCTCATAATAAGAATTTTCTTTCTCTCACTAAAGTTCCCTAAACCTCTAACTTTCTCTCTCTAGAATTCCACTTATAATGCCTACTTTGTGCTATGGTTTGATGTGTATGTGAAATCCAATATCCTACAATTGGTATCAAGAGCCATGGTTAGATCATATCTTACACATCTTTGGATTTCTAGTGGTTTTAGGTGGTTTTTGAGTTTGAAAAGTTTAGTGGTTTGTGCATCATTTGGTTGATTTCTTGTGTTAAAGCTTGATTTTGTTAGTACTTTTATGTTTAGAATCATCACAAGTGTTTAGGTTTTCATTTGCTAAGCTTGAATCATCTTGGTTGGGTTGTTTTGGATTGAAAAGTGATGTTTATGTGGTTTTTCTTGCTAGCGACTTGATATACGGATCTCTTTCAGAGTTTAGCGACTTGCTTCACAAATTTGTAGCAAGTTACAGTTTTGGAGCTAGCGACTTAGACCTAGCGATTAACAGGACAAGTAGTGGACTCTCCACTACGGGTAGCGACTTGGTGGTAGCGACTTGGTCTCAGAGTAGTGCTCTTTAGCTTACTTGAAGTTTTAGCTTACTTGAGTAATTCTTTGTCCAAAATTTTGCTAGCTTACTTGAGGCTTAGCGAAGTTACTACTTAGCGACTGCATTTGTCTAGCGACTTGGGACTTTAGCGGGGGTGTAGCTAATTAGGTGTTAGCGACTTGGTGCATTATCTTCTAGCGACTTGGGTGATTGTTTACGGTTTTCTCTGGATTTAGTAAAATCCCGTGAAAGAATCTAATTCCCGGTTTAATCATAGAGTTATAAAATCCCGTGAAATCTGTAAACATGTCTACCAACGCTCCTACTATCATCTCCATCGCTGTCGAGGATGTTCAAGCAACCGTTGGTTCGGATACTCGCCCACCCATGCTTGACAGAATCCAGACTACCATTCTTGGGCTCAACGAATCGATTATCGCCTTGGAAAGGAAAATGGTGTCAACATTCTCAAATCCATTGATGAAGGACCGTGTATCGAGTTGAGACGACTAGAGATGTACTTGATAACTGGCCGAAGATGGAACTCGATTTACGGAATGGATGCACCAAAGATGTATGATGAGCTTGATGATAAGGAGAAAAAGAGATTCGATGTCGCGATATCGGGCTTCTAACATTGTTCTTCAAGGTCTTCCTAAAGACATCTACAAGCTGATCAATCACAACACAAGCAAAGATGGGATAATGTCAAGATGCTTCTCGTGTTAATTAACTATGGAAGAAAGAGAATCACAACTCTATGACGAATTTGAACACTTCAAGATGAAACCAGGTGAGAGTGTCTATGAGTACTATGTGAGATTTCATAAGTTGGTGAATGATATGAGGAACATCAAAATGACTATGCCTAACATTCATTTGAACTCAAAATTTGTGAACAACATGAATCCCGAATGGCACAAGTTTGTCACTTCAGTGAAGCTCACTAAAGGATTGAAGAATACAAACTATGAGCAACTCTATGCCTTCCTTCTTAGAATGAGAGACATGCCATGTTTGAAAAAGGATTCTTGAACAATTCAAAACAAAAAGAGAGACAAGCTCATCTAAATGATTCAACGCTTCTACTCAAACATTGAATCACAACACCAAAGCATCACAAGTCATATTCCCATGAGGATGGTAATCACAAACTCATTCCCGATCCTATGTTCAAACAAGGCCGATGTCCGATGCACCGTGGGGAACTTCATTAATCAACTAGCTCTCATGGTTAGTCAAAACATGACATTCTCACCACATAACCAACAACCAACAATGAAATCGAATCGCCTAACTCCCACAATCAAGCTCTAGTCGTAAAGATGGGAGTCATGGTGCAACCAGTTCAAGAAAGACAAGATGATCAAGGAAGAGGTGGAGTCAGAGGTATGTTGGCAAATCGAATCGAGGAAGGAATGGAAATCAAGGTCAAGCTAAGCCGATCAAATGTTATAATTGTGGTGGTGAGGGACACATTGCAAGGAACTACACATCTCCAAAGCGCCACGAATGCCGATTACTTCAGAGATAAGATGCCGCTTGTACAAGCTCGTGATAATGGTGCCGCTTTGGATGAAGAGGAGTTGTTGTTTCTTAGCCGAGGCAATGCCAAGACCTATGATGCAGATGTGGATGAGCACCCTATTCGTGAGATAGGTCACAATCATCGAATGCCTTTCAAGTCGACAGATGGCATACGACTCGATGTGGATGATGGACCTACCACACACACAATCTTTATGGCTAGCATTTCTCCAATGGTTTCTCCCAAGGTCTCCTCTTTACCACAAGCTGGCCCATCCAAAGACAAACTCATCTCAGAGGTACTAAAACTATACGATGATGATGATGTGCAAAAGATGCATGACAAAGTACTATCAACTAAAACTTTCAGATCAAATATTGAAAATTTGGGTAATATCAATGTTGTCCCATATGATCAATATGTGAAACAAAGTGAAAGTGAAGTTGTACCAAGTGATGCATCTCATCAACAATGACTATATTTTTGATGAATACACCGTGCCTCGATGAGTCTCAGAATGAACTAAATGCCTAAAAAGAACGTGTTGCTATTTATGAACAACGTGCTAAATTTGAGTTGACCACCGTGAGCAGGAAATGGATGACCAAGTGCGTACAATCATTAGAAAAGTAATTTTAGAGAAGAAGTATTAAAACAAGAGTTAAATTCCTTGCAAGAAAAGCTTTCTAAAACCGCTAAGCAAAAACAAGAACTTCAAGAAAATGTGAAAATGCTTAAGCAAGAATTTAATGCAAAGGAATCAAAACTCTTGAAAGATTTTTCTAATCAGAAAACTTTGAAAAACAAACTTGAAAACAAGTTGTACATACAAGGGAACACCATTCTGATCGCCACATGATCACTAAGCATAGAGTCCTAGCGATAAGCATAGCATTTCCCTTGTTAAGGAACCAAATCCAGAGGTCATTAAAAGGGCTAGAAATGCTCATAAGGTTCTTTATGATGGCAATGAAATCCTTAAACCTAGACAGAAACCTAGTTGCGTTGAGTGCACGGAGGAAGATAAGAAATCAGATGAAGTCACTAGGTAAAAGATGAACAAGAAATTAGATGATCCTAAATGTAGAGAGAAGAAAATAAAGATCACTCCCCATGATTACAAGAAGGAAAACTGGATTTCCTTGAACATGTTTAAACCTCGGACATTGTTGACTCCCGAACAAGTTTTCTGGAAAATGGATTTAGATAAGCGTAGAAATTGAAAATATTGTTGAAACGAACCCTCCTCTTTGGAAAATGCCTAGAGCGATTGTGTATCCTCCTAATACACCAATGCATCTTGTTCCTAGAACAATTGCCACTAAAAGCAAGACCTTAATTAGCCAATATGTTATACTTCAACTATTTGTTGATTTTGAGAAAACTTGCAAGAAAAGGATCACACCCACGGTATTACTGGAAGGAGAAAGGGGTATTGAGCAAATGAAAGAATGTTATTTAACTGAGGTCATGCCTTTCTTTAAACTTCTAAAAGATCACTTTGAGAGTCTTAAAAGGGGATAGAAACTGATATTAAGGGAATGGAAAAGGAATTTGATGCAATGATAGTTGAAGTTAGTGACTATGAGCGAGCACTAAAATATAATGAGATTGAGAGGAAGAACTTGCATACACTAAATGAGAACCTCGATTGAATGTATTGCTCATGATGTGTTTTTCACTGCTACAAATTGTTCCATTAATGCTTCCAAATTTCATGAATTATCGCAATCAAAGTCTCCCATGATTGTGTCATTGAGCTTGAAAAAACAAATTCTGAACTAAACGAGAAAATTGAACTGGATGATCACGACAATTTGGTTAAACATTTTTCTAAACTAGAAGTTGAGCATTTTAATTTACAACTAAAATATCAACATCTTAAAGAAAATGTCAAAACTTCAAATATCAAGACATCCTCGATGCTCCGAGTTTGATGCGCTTTTTCAAATTAACAAACGCGGATGAACAGATTCAAGCTCAGGCAACACGATCGAAAAGTTGAAAGCCCAATCTCTCAATTAAAGGGTCAAACGAACAATATGACAGGCTCCCAAATGCCTCCTCCTTTAGATTCTCGAAATTCTCAAACTTTTCATCTTCAAAACTTAGTTGATGCCTTACAAAAGGAAAACGAGAGTTTTCTAGAAGAAAATGAAAAAGTTAAACGACATTTTAAAGAGTTATATGATTCAATGAAAGTCACCCGTGACCAAAACAACGAAAAATAACGTCTTTACAAAAGGAAATTGAGAATCGAGAAGTCGTGGAAATGGGAAACCGCCACTTGTTTTCAATAAGAATGTTGTCTCAAAGTCACCCTTAGACTGCAAATACATCAGGATGCTTAAATATATTCCTCCTCGTCTTAGGAATAATGAACATGCTTTTCATGACTATTGTGCTCACCTTAAGGATAGTCTAGAATGTCTCCTGAGATTGTTAGAGGACTTTCATTAATAAACCACTTGATAGTGAAATTAGGTTTGCTTGCCTCCAGGCCAAACGATCTCAAGAGTTGCCTGAATGTAATTGCAACATGTCCAAAACCCTTAGGTGAAAAAGGCAAAGCCGTGAAGCCTTGTTCTATGCCTAGTGCCAAGCAGGAAATCCGTTCTATGCCCAGTCTTAAGAAAGGAAACACTAATGTGCCTTCAAGTAGTTCTGATTCCGTGATATGTTAGTGCTAAGAAAATGAACTTTAGTGTGCCTCGAAAAGCTCAAATCATCTTAAGAAAGTATACACTAATGTGCCTTCTAGTACTTGGATCCTTGCACATCAAGTTTAAGAATTCAAAAATTAGATCAACCAACTAATGTTCCCATTCCCTCTACAGGAGTAATCAATGACATTAAAGCAAGCATGTCAAAGTCTCAAGACAATACAAGGAATGATAGGACCTTGCAAGCTAAGAATGTGCATTGGAAGAGAGTAGAAGACCAACCTAGGAACTTTAAGCTTGAGTTGAATAAAACGAATCGTGTTGATTCTAGTATTAGCCTTAGGCGATTGTAATTAATTCAATTCGATACTATTTGCAAACCTTGTAATGATGTCCGCTTGAATTACATCTTGCTAATCATGAATGTGGTGTGAATGCTTTGTCTAATGATGTCAAATGCCTAGTTAAAATTGTTAATGCTAATAAGGCAAAAGGCAAAACGAAAGATTGTTAGAAAACAAGGGAAACCCACAGAAGAAATTTTATAAAGATAGGTTATTATTGGATACCTTTTGGCCATAAGAATAATCGCTTTCCTCTCAAACTGCTAAGATTATGCCCACTAGAAAATGGATGCCTACCGGTAGAACTATTCCCTTAAGAAGTGAACATACTTTGAATAGGTCAAATACGCACACCAAAGATTGCATCTATTCCCAATGATTCCATTGCTTCTACTCGATATGGATGTTTCTATTTGATGTGGGTGTTCCAATTCTTGTTACATTAACCAAGTGGAACCCATTCTTGCATGGGGATCCCAATTATCCGCTTATCCATTCTTGTATGTGTTCAACCAAGATCGCTCAAATCGCTCTCCGTGGTACCGGACTCAGTCGTTCCAAGCATATGACCGAGACCGGTCGCGCTCATGAACTTCGTGAGCAAATTCATCTGACGCTTAGATTCGTAATGATCATTTCGGTGTAATTATGGGTTATGGTGATTATGTTGTTGGTGATAGTGTTATCTCTAGAGTATACTATGTGGAAGGTCTTGGTCATAATCGCTTTCTCGTCTGGTCAATTTCGGATTCTCGATCTAGAAGTAGCCTTCAGAAAACATACTTTTTTTGTTAGAGAACTTGATGGTAAGGAACTTTTAAGAGGAACTCGTGGTTCAAATCTTTACACCATCTCTATAGAAGATATGATGAAGTCTTCTCCAATTTGCTTGTTGTCAAAGGCTTCAAAAACAAAGTCATGGTTATGGCATCGACGTCTCAATCACTTGAACTTCGGCACCATCAATGATCTCTCCGGAAAGGACTTAGTTGTAGGTTTACCTCGACTAAAGTATGAAAAGGATCATCTTTGTTCAAGATGTCAATTGGGAAAAAGCAAGAAGTATGCCCATAAACCCAAACCTACTAACTCTGCACGAAGTTCTTCATACAAATCATATGGATTTATGTGGACCAATGAGAGTGCAGAATATCTTTGGGAAGAAATATGTGTTAGTTATAGTTGATGATTACTCTAGATTCACCTCGGTCAAGTTCTTAAGGACAAAGGATGAAACTCCTGATATCATCATCAAACTCATCAAACAACTGCAGGTTCGACTTAACAAAACCGCCGAAATTATCCGGACAAAAAATGGAACTGAGTTTGTTAACAAACAACTTAGTGAATTCTATGAAAGCATTGGAATCACCCATCAAAGAAGTGTTCCACGAACTCCTCAACAGAACGGTGTAGTTGAAAGACTAAATCGAACTCTTGTAGAAGCCGCTAGAACAATGCTGATTTACTCAAAAGTTCCAATGTTTCTCTGGTGAAGCTATTGCCACCGCATGCTACACACAAAATCGCTCGATTCACACCGTTCATGGAAAGACACCATATGAACTTGTCCACAAATGTAAAACCTAATCTCTCTCTCCTTCGTGTGTTTGGAGCATTGTGCTATCCAACTAATGAGGGTCAAGACTTAGGCAAACTTAGAGCTAAAGCGGACATTGGAGTATTTGTAGGGTATGCACCAAACAAAAAGGGATACCGAATCTACAACAAAAGAACCCAAAACATCATGGAAACAATTCACGTTACGCTTGATGAGTCGACGGTCAAATGGCTCCTGAACAATTCCAGCTTCCGGACCCGCACTTCAACACAGTCCAATTGGTTCATCCCTTGTTCCAAACTCTTCTCAAGAAACTCCATATGTACCTCCATCAGAAGATGATTTAAAGAAATTGTTTGATCCTATGTTTGATGAACTTTATGATCCAAGTACTAATGAGGTGTTGATCCCTACAATGAGCGCATATTCCGTGAATGAAGTCAATCCTCGCCTCAATATCTTTAAGTCAAGAAGCACCTCGCATCCTTCAGCCTCATCAACAAATCATCATTCTTCAAATGTACATCATGGAACGTTTCGCATCAATGATGAAGTTAATCCCTTTGCTACTCCTGATGATGCTCCATTTGAAAACATATTTGCTCAATCTTCATCGAACCATCTTCTTGGGGAGACATCAACTCGCTACTTTAGTCCTCAACAACTACCACATGAACACCTCATAAAATGGACTCACGATCATCCATTAGACAACATCATTGGAAATCCCTCTCGCCCAAGATCCACACGGAAACAACTTTGCAACCGATGCCTTATGGTGCTTCTTCAACTCCGCACTCTCTAAGATCGAACCAAAAGATGTTAAAACCGCCATGAATGAAGATAGGCGTTCAATGCTATGCAAGATGAAATTCATGAGTTCGATCGACTAGATGTATGGGAGTTAGTACCGCCTCGAGATTGTGCTATGATTATTGCTCTAAAATGGATCTTCAAAGTGAAACTTGATGAGCATGGTGATGTGTTGAAGAACAAGGCTCGATTAGTTGCTAAAGGATACCGAGAGGAGACTTTGAAGAATCTTTTGCTCTGTGGCTCTAATCGAGGCAATTAGAATTTTTTTGGCTAATGCTGCAAGTAAGAACATGGTAGTCTATCAAATGGATGTAAGACGGCATTCCGAACCGAGATCTTAAAGAAGTCGCCTACGCCACCAACCCAAGGATTTGTAAATCAAGAGCATCCTACTCACGTTTATCGCTTGAAGAAGGCTCTTTACGGTTTAAAGCAAGCTCCAAGGGCATGGTATGATACACTGTCAAAGTTTCTTCTATCAACCGGATTTAGCAAAGGAGCGAGCTTGATCCAACATTGTTCACCAGGAAGTCGGGCAAACATTTAATTCATGTTCAAATTTATGTTGATGATATCATTTTTGCCTCGATTGCACCCAATGGAATGTGATCATTTTTCTAATGAAATGAGTTCAAAATTTCAAATGTCAATGATGGGACAAATGTCATTTTTCTTGGGATTACAAATTTCAAAAGTCCTGAGGCATTTTCATAAATCAATCTAAATATGCTAATGAGATCTTAAAGAAATTTGGATTTGATTCAAGTGACCCTGCTGACACTCCCATGATTGATCGAACCAAACTAGATGAGGACCACTCAGGGATCATGATTGACCAAACAAAATATCGAGTATGATTGGATCCCCGATGTACCTCACGGCTAAACTAGTAGACATATCTTGTTCATGCTTGCATGTGTGTTAGATACCGTGCTAAGCCTACTAAAAGCACCTTGAAGCGTTAAACGGGTTTTTCTATCTCCAAGGAACCACCAATATGGGTCTTTGGTACCAAGGACACCGTATGTTACTACCAATTTCTATGCAGATCGATCATGTGGTGTCATTCAAAGAATGACACGGACTTTAGATGTTGTTCAATTCCCAAAAAAAAAAAATCAAAAAAATCAAAAAATTATTTTGGGAGAAGCTGAGAAACAATGATTTATTGTCATTTCGTGCAAGAATCTGCTTTTCAAGGAAAGAACGAGCCATACTTTATCATGTTTTCAAAATTCCATGCTCGATTCTTTAAACATTTATCTCGCCGAAAACTAACGCTTTGAAAAATAACCACTGCTTTTTGATAATCATCTGGACTTATTTGTCAAAATATCAATCTTTCAATCAACAACCTATGTCATTGATTGAGGGGGAGAATGATTTCAATTAAATTAAAAGTTATTTGGCATTCAATTGTTTTCAAAAGATATTCAAGCATGTTTTATCAATGGAGTCTAAAAGTCTTAAAATCCGATCATTATCAGCTAAAACGCTTTCATAATCAAGTCACAATTCTCCTTAAAAGCTTTCAAAATCAATTTAAATCTATAAGAGATCACAAATCTCAAATGATTTGATAATTGTGATCGGGGAGAATGTGTGATTTAAATTGGATTTAAACTCGATAATTCGTAAATGGTTTTATAAGGATGTACAAACTCTCCTTCCCACATATGACAAACGATTTCAAATTTTCCATGCACATGTTGAGGGGAGCATCTATCTTAAACCTATGATTTGAAACGTGATAACTTATCTCAGGGTGCAGGTTCCCTCTAGTATGTGCAAAACTCCTTTCAAATCTCGAGGCACATATTGAGGGGGAGCAAAATCATGAAAACCTCATCCTTCCCCAAAATGCTTTATCTACTTGATTCGATTAGGGAAGTGATGTTGATATTTTTAAAATGGTAATCAAAGAAGTTAATTCTTTCTCTTGCCTCCGTGTGGAAAACTATTTCAAATACTTGATTCACATGTTGAGGGGAGTTCTTCTTCTAAAAATATCAAAAACAATTCGGTACAAAATGCTTTGATAAAATATCATAAGTATCCGGATTGATTTTCAAATGGTTTTCAATTGGTTCCTATGGCAGATGAACAATACCAAAAAGACCGACCAACTTTACATTATGTATGGTGATATAAGGACGATAAGGTTAGGTATGTGTTCCCATGATCCGTCAGAACCAGAGGGATCTACCCAGGGACTATCCACTAGTTAGTGTAGAGTTCTTAGGTATGATGATAAAAGGAGAAAAATGAGATATGGGAAGAGTGCGGACTAAGACTGAGCTAGTAATGGAATAAACCCAACAAGGTTCTTGCTATGAAGTCTCGTAAGCAAGGGGTTGAAGAATTATAAAGAATTGAATGAGAAAAGGGTGAAAACAAATAGCCCTCCATATATTCAACCTTAGGGCGTAAACCGGTTCAATTCATATGCTACTGATGGTAACATCGGTATTGAAGACAAGACGCCATGGACCCAAAGACGACCGCACTTCAACTTCCCAAACCACTCAAGTTCCTCTTAAAAGGACTTGTTTCATTCTCACTGGGAACCGACATTATCTATCAACTTTCTCATAGAGATTGTTGATATTGAAGGAGGAGACCCTCTCCCTAGTCTCCGATATAGGATCCAAATATGCACAAATTGAGTCTAGTGCCACGAGATCATCAATAAATCTCATTAGGACACTTTCAATGAAGACTCTCTGCTTCACACAATGTGGAAAGAGAGATTATATCTTGAGTCCTACGCATTATCCTTGTGGTATTGCCGGAACATCTGAGTGATATGCAAACATACTCACAATGAAGATGGAAAGCCTTCGGGAGCCAACATCTAACAAGCTCCTGGTAGGTGGCATGTGAGATCTATTATACTGATCAACCATGTGACAACCGAACGAAACAATGGGGCTTATCATCTTTTGAATCAATCCCGTTCAGTTATGGATTGACGGATACCTTTGAAAAACCAGTCTTTGTGCTTTAAAACTCTTTTCATTAGCACGCCGACCGTGTACTAATTTTTCAAATCAAAAGGTGTTTTATGATTGATAATTGATTTTCATTAAAACCTTCGTTATATTGCAAAAACAATTTCTATTGAGCAATACACGATTGTTTTTCAAATCTCTTTTCATCAATCGGGACTTAAATTCGCCGTTCACTCACTCGTTGTCTTCTTTGAGACGCTCCGGTTTGAGAACAACTAGAGCATTTGCCGAAACCCTCACAGGAAATTCTTCAATTATTCCCGATCACAGATTTGTACATCGATCAACGGGAACCGGGGCGTGTACCTCAATTCAACGAAAGTGATCAAAGACACTTTCGTGCAATTTATTGCTAACGTTATGCAGTACACCCGACGCGTTTCCGATCGTAATGGAGCCGTCAATCCATAGCCGTATACTCACACAACACATTCATATCAAAAGATATCATGATTGGTGCATCAATGACTCGGATATTCTAACTCCATGCTTCGCACGCTACGCCAATATCATGAATCAACTAAAGCTTCCTTACTCGATGAGAAGATATCATGATACAGAATGTGAGCATGTCGGTCCGAAAGTCACAACATCACATAATACCAACACCACAATGGATGTATAAGAGATTTTCTATTAGCCGATGATCTCAAAAGTCGGCTCAACATTATTATCACGGGATCAAGAAAAGACCTCCACTTGGATTAACCAAACATGCAATGAGTGGAATCAATGACTACGAAGCCGAGCAAAGTACTACATCAAGAATGCAAGATCAATTGTTAATGTAATATCCGATTGTATTCAATGTCATTTTAGTATATGGTTGAGGTGACCTCCCTTAGGGGAGATTGTTAGGAATTAGAAATTCCATGTATTAAAGAGTCGGTCACCTCAAGTATATGTAATCGCTAGAATGCTCGTAGTCATAGTTATATTTAGTTAAGTAGTATTTTGTTAAGTAACACCGTGGAGGACTGGACGGTCTTTACCCAATGTATGCCCGATCCACGACCGCTGTGTGGCTTTTATGTAAGACTATAAATACTCTCTACCTCCCAAGGTAGAGAGTTGGAGCTCATAATAATAATTTTCTTTCTCTCACTAAGTTCCCTAAACCTCTAACTTTATCTCTCTAGAATTCCACTTATACGCCTACTTTGTGCTATGGTTTGATGTGTATGTGAAAACCAATATCCTACAGCTTTGTATGACGATTCTAGATCCGGTAACCTTTAGAGTTCTCACAGTATCCAATAAAGACTCCAATTTCAGCTTTCGCTTTGAGCTTTCCAAAGTCATCGCGATCATTATTTGGGTAGCAAAGGGATCCAAATACATGAAAGTGTTTGAGGTTCGATTTTCTCGCGTGGATAAGCTTAAAAGGTGTTTTGTTATGGCATTTTGTAATCATTGAACGATTCGAGTGCAAAGATGCATTGAGATATTCAACCCACAAGTAATCAAGTGTAGCATTGATTAACATCGCTCGGCAAACTAACGCGTCGGTTTTCTTTCAACAACTCCGCTTTGTTCGGGTGCGGCAATGGATGTTTGATGCCCAATTCCCACTTTCTCATAATATTCCCGAAGAGTTTGATTCACAAATTCGCCTTTGTCTGCGTCAATTTGTCCGACGGTGTTCCTGAGTTGAATTTGAATTTTCGTGAGAAAGGTGATGATCATCGTGGAGCTTGATCTTTACTTCGAAGAAAATAAACCCAAGTCCATCTTGAGTAGTCATCAACAATTACCAAGATGTAGCGCTTTGCCATTAATCGTCAGACAAGATCGGGCCACACAAATCCATGTGAAGAAGATGAAGCACATGCCGAGCGTGTTCCACCTTTGAAGGAAAATGAGCACGAGTGCTTTTTCCTTGTTCACAGTGGCAGAGGTGATATTTAGAATACGGAATCTCGAGACCTTCAACAAGTTTAGGTCGAGCAAGATTGGTGATGGTTTGAAAGTTTAAATGTGAGAGACGACGGTGCCATAGCCAAGATTTTGTTGATGTTGCCTTTGAAAGTAGACAGATGGGAGATGAAGCAACCATGTCTTGCATTGAGATTGTACCACTAGAATTGCGAGAGCGAGACATAAGATCGTTTCCTTGTAGATCACTTAATGAAACAAGTTTTCCCAAAAGCAACTTCCAAATCTCCATCACGTAATAGACCGGTTTAAAAGAGATTGTGACCGAGACCTTCCACATAATAAACCCTGCTAATTTCGACATTGCCATTGATATAATCTCCGTAGCCCATGATAGGCTGAAGTGATCATTCCGAATCCGACAAGCGTGCCAATGAACTTTGCAACAAAGTTTGATAACGCTTTAAGGTCACGTCATGTGTCGGAACATCCGCTATCAACAATCCAAAGGATGATTCAGATCACCGCATTACACACGCAGCATGGAATAGAAGTAGATGTGGAACCCGAAGAGTTAGAGGGTTTCAAAGCAGTTATGTTAGAAATACACACATCAATGATTTTAGGTATCCATTTAAAACCTAGTGTATTATGTATCCATCTCTGCCATCTCTAACTAGTCGTAGCTTTAGTCTTAGTGAATGCACTAGGTGGTACTACATTCCTTGGAGGTGATAATGGAGCTACAGGGACATCAATGCGTTTCTTAGAATCTAAAGAGGGCGGTTTACCAAGCACAAACTTAGAAGCATTAGTGGGCCTAGAGGTTTTCCTGTCTTAGGATTCAGAACGAGACAAGATAGATCTAGCAACACATTTGTCATGACAATCAGAAAGCATACTTTTACGACAAATAACACAAGAAGCATCGCATCAATATCAAAATTACTTAAAGGTTTAGCATTCGCTACAATACTTTTTCCATTACATTTGTCGACGCAATATCTAAAGCAACGTGAGTCTTATTCAAAGTCCTAGGGTGTTTGTCTACTTCAGAATTCTTTATTGTTCTTTTCTTAGGTCTAACTTCCTATTCTTCCTTGTATTGCTCCTAGGATGTGAAGTGCGAGACATTGGGAAAGAGAGGCAATTATTCCTATTTCAGTAGAGGGAAGCACATTAGTAACTTGTGTTTTGTCAGTAGGCATTCTGGGTTCACGTTTGCTAAGTGTTACAAGTGCAATTCTCTTAATGATGCTAGGCTGAACTTGTTCGTACTTTCCTAACATTTCTCTTAACATTAAGATAGTGTGCACCAATTCTTGATTTTCAGAACGAAGATTTCCAGAAAAATTCATGACTTCTTTAGTGTGTGCAAGAAAATGATCAAGTTCGTTTGATGCTTCATCACGAGTCTGTTTAAGTAAATCAAGTATGAGACCATATTCCTTTTTAACTTTTGCAAGTTGATTCGTTAAAATAAACACAAATATCAAAATATCAAATTATCCGTAAAATTCGACAAATTAACCTTTTAGGAAAAGGGTTAACGTACCAAACCTTACGGGTGTGATAAAAGTGATACCGGAAAAGTGATTTCCCCGGGTCGTGTCCCAACGAGGTGTGAAATTGACGGTGTCGTTGAGTTTCGTGATTAGGACTTGAATTGGTTAAACAAATTTTGATTTTGATTTTGTTATTCTACAAATTAGAGAACGGGAATGGAAATAAAGTAAGTAAAACAATGTAAACGCTAAATAAACTACTACTAAGTCTAAGAAACAATAAAACAAAGCTAAACTACATCCTAGGGTGCTAAAATGCAAAAACGCGAAACCCGAGCTAACCCCGAGCCCCGAGAGTGAAAATTATGCAATTTAAGTCCTACGAGTGCAAAAACAATTTTCCTACATTCTGCATGACTAAAAATAATTTTAGAAAAAGCTCGGTATTTTTTTTACTTTTAAATTATTTATTATGATTTAAAAACTAATTTAATCTAATTAAATTATAAAAATTCTAAATTAATTTAGAAAATCAAAATTTCACGAGAAAATACTTTAAGCCTAACTCGATCTTAAGAAAAATGAAAAAGGAGTACCTTTTTGGGAATAAGCAACTAAAAAGCCAAATAAGCTATTAATGCTAAAACTGAAAAATGTATATAAGACATTTGAAGTTGTAAAGTGTGACAAGAAAAGACCCAAGGGCTTTGGTATCCAGTACACACTATCATCCCAACATAAGGGAGAGGTCTCAGTTGTTCGACCCTCCCTTTTGCAAAAATTATTTTTTTTCTTTGAAATTTTCTTTTGGAACTTAGTAAGTCGATGAAAATGTAACTTTTTAATGAAAACAACTTTTATTGAAAACTTGTATTAAGCTTAGAATTAAGCTTAGAAACCCGAAAGAAGGATTTAAATGGCAAAATTGAAAATTGAAAAGCTAATTAAGAAGCTATAAGCTAAAAGCTAATTACTACCTAAGCTACTAAACTTTAAAGGCAAACTCAAAAAGCTATCCTAACATATGTAAGCAGTCCTAGATAAGCTATTCAACACGAAAACAAGCCAAAAACCAAACAAGGATCTGGCCGATGCACAAACTACAAAATTTCTACTTTAAGCACTAAATTAAGCTAGTTAAGGTAGAGACTAGTTCTCAACAACTAAACACAGTTAAAGATTAACTAATAAAGATCATATAAAACCAAGGTATGAGGATTTTGAACCCTAAATGAGCTTATGATCGACTTTTGAACAATGCGTGGCATGTGGTTGGTGTCAAGCCAAATGACCCACTTTAGAGCTTAAAATTGAGCTCTTATGGGCTTCTACATTCCTAAAACTAGGTGAGCAAACAAATACTGGGATAACGGGACCTAAAAACTAATGGGGCATCATGGACTCCTTTGACTTATAAATAAGCCGCCAAGAAGGTGTGAGGGGTACACTACTTGGGACAGTGGCAAAACATATTAGAACAGGGATGTTATGGTGGCATGAATAAGCTATCAATCCTACACTAAATTGCCTAACAAGTCTACAAGGATAAAATGCATACTACCAACAATCTACAAGGGACCAAATAAGCTAAATTGAAATGCGAAGTCAATCCAAAAACAACGCAAATGCTGCTTTGGACAGAGAAGGGTGCCGATGGGGCATGTTTGAGGGCAATAGAGGCTAACCAATAAAGCACTAGATGCTAGCAAAGCGTAAAAACATAACAACCATATATCTAACTACTAACCGCTACCAAGAACTAATCCTAAATCTACTCTAAACTACATAAACCTTATCTAAAAGCACAATGGTTACTGTTGGCAAAAGTGCAGCAAATAAACACGACGATTTGACAAAAATAAAAAAACTACCACACTCTTTGAAATCGAACTTGTGACTAAAGTTTTGGCCAATCAACTTGCAAACAACTTGAATAATCGATTTGAGACAAGTGGGTCAAAATGTGAATTTTGACCCACAATAATATGTTGTTCAAACAAATTGTGGGGCGAATTTATTTAAAAAAACCGTTAAGGTCGTAAAAAAGTGAAGCAATGTATCTTAAAAGACTTCAAGATGACTCTAAAATCAAGTTGAGATTAAACTGAATGGATTTCAAGAACTGAACAAAAGCGTAACTTCATAAACTTCAAAGAATGGAATTTAAAAAGAAATTAAATTGCATTTACTAAAATCAAAATTACACTTAATTTAAATTACAAGAAAGTAAAGACGGACTAGAACATTGGAAGAATTCTAGACAATTTTTTTACAACTTCCTAAACTTCTTTTTATACTCAAACTAAAGAAATGTCTTCTTCTCTCTTCTTGTTGTCTTGTGTGTTTGTTGTGTGAGTGTAAACAAACCAAAAACGCCTTGTGCTTCTTTAACCATAATCATAGCCATCCAATCTGTCCTTGGAGACTAAACTCAATCTCACCATTAATTACCCTTTTGCACTTTGGATTGCCAAGGTGGCAATGGGTATCTCGTGACTCTTTTTTTTGGGGGAGGGAAGCTTAGTGGGATTGGGAATTGGGTAAAGTGGGTTTTAGAGGGATTAGGGTTCTGGGGATGAGTTATGTCTGGGTAAAAAGGAGAAGCAGGAAACTGGGAGGGAAAAGGGAAATGGGTCGTTTATTTTATCCGGTTTGGTGTAGGGAGGTCAAATGGAGTGAAGGGGGTTCAATGTGGAGAGGGGTTAAAAGGTGTAGTAGAAGGGTTTAATAGGAAAGATGAGGTTCATTTGGGTATCGGGGACGGGTGAAATGGAGATTTTGGTTTCGGTTAGGTTTTAGGTTTGTTTTCCCACTCTTACTCCAAACACGCCTCCCGGACTCTGAAAATGTAGAAAATCCAATCTCGGCTCCGTCTGTTTCAGCATTTTTCTGATTTCGGTTCGATTTTACTAGTTTTCGCTTTGTTTTAAACCCTTTTGTACCTGCAAGACACAAAACACACTCCGAGGATATTTTTAACATATTTTGATTATATTTGGGTGTTTTTGGTCGTTTTTGTGGTCTTAGGTGGGTAAAAACGATGAGTGAATAAGCACTCATCACAAGTTCTTGTTCATATTTTGAGATTTGACATTTCAAAGACACGTTTTGATCATCCAGTTGCTCAAGTTTAGGATTAAAAGTTTTGGAATGCAACTGGTTGATTTTGTTTTGCAAAGCAAGTTCACGATTTTGACACTCTTTTTGACACCATTGAAGACGACGTTTTGAATTTGAAAGCTCATTTAACAAATCGTTCATTTTCAACTTTAAAGACTCGATCCGATGCACATTATCAAGATTCTCAACAATTTCAACAGAATCAACGTAATCGCAGAGATATGATCGATGCATATGCAAATGATTGTAATAACACAAGATTATTGATATCAACACAGATAACTTCTTCCAAGAGTCGATCAACATCTTTTCTCAACAATTTATTTTACGTTTAGTATTTGAAATCGATGTTTCTGTTTTCTCGAAAACTGTTTTCATGAGACCAAGTTCCTTGTGAAAATCCCTTTCCCAATATAGTGCACAAGTTTTCAAAATTTTGACATGGGGTAAAATTCTTTTCTGAAGAATATCTCTTTGTTCTCGCGCCATCGGCGATTGAAAATGTTCAACTTTTATTTCAGAATGAAATTCAATCTCACGTTCCAAAATTTTGAGGTCAGATAAGAAAGTGTCAAAGTATTTTATAACTCGACAACTTTCGGCTTTTGTTTTTACTTCACTAAGTGAAGGTAAAGGACCATAAATTTGTGCACCATTGTGTTTTGGATTAGAAACTGGTGTGATAACCAAAGGTTTGTTAGAAGTATCTTGTTGTGTGACAAAAGTTACAGCTTTTGAATAGTTAAATGGTTTGTTATAAACGACATTTTCCATTTTTGACCGACTCTCGTCATCTGCATCTAACTCCTCCATGCGATTATATTCAACAAAAGTCATAATTGAATCATCAATTCTATGTTCTGCACTGTAAACTTCAGGATTTGGTTTAAATGCTCTATTTAAAAACTTAGGTTTGTAATCAACAAGATTCGGTCCATATCCTTTTGGATTTGGTTTGAAAGTAAACTTTTGAATCGTTGTGATTGATTCACCATGTTTATAAACAAAGTTGAAACTCTTTGATTTTGTGTTGTAAGTCGACAATTTCCTCAAGATGGGCATCTATTCGTTTCGTGGAATGCTTTTTGTACTTTCAGAGAACTTTTTGACAAGTTAACAACTCGGCCTTGGCTTTTGAATTTCCAAAGTAAGAGCGTTAATTTGTTGTTTATGTTCATGTTTCAGTTGTTCTATTTGAGACAACAAAGCATTCTTGGATGCGGCTAGATCACGATCTGCTGCGTTCTAATGATTTTTCATTTTGATGAGATTTGGCAAAAGCGACTTCAAAACCTTTTTCACGTTTTTCTTGAGTTTTAAAAACGTTGATTTGTTTGATTAAGCATTCATTATCCCTAATTAACAGTGCATTTTTATCTTTTAATTGCTTTCAAATTTCCAAACGAGATTCTTGGTCTTTAATTAAGGTCAGGAGCTCAATTTCTCTATTAGACAAAAGCTCATCTTGTTCAACGTGAGTCTTAACATGATCATTATTTAGATCCTCAAATATAACCACAGAGTCAACTTGATTATTGATAAGGTTTTAAAATGTACCTTTTTGAGGGGTCATTTAAGCCCTTATTTGATCACTTTTGTATCCGTTATTACTTAATATCGTTCCTTTTCACTTTTTAGGTCTCTTGAAGGCAAATTGCTGTAATGGCACTTATTTGGACGAAAATGTGCGAATATATGAAGAAAATGGCCAAAGTCAAGAATCGAGACACTCGTGCCGAAAACATAAGGTGACGCGCCATCAAGCTTATTCGACGCCGGAGGATTTTGTGACGGGACAGAAGCCAAAACTCTTATTTTCAAGTGACGACGTCAAGTTATAAAAGAGTAGGCCGTCGCAACTCGACGCCTAGATTCAATCCGCACGGCGGTCGAGGAGGATGGCGCCACAAGCATAAGGTGACGCCGCAAGTCTAACGTGGGCCAAGATGAAACCCTAATGACGGCGATCCGACGACGCCATTAAACATAATGCGACGCCACATGTGTAATCTTATATATAGAATCCAAATTTTTCAGTATTTGTGGGTAGTCTTTTGGAGTAAAAAACCTAAACCGAACCAAGGCTATCTTGTACAGTATTTTAGGGTTCCAAACCCTATCTTACATCAAGATAAGTGCTTTACTTCATTAATACAATTATGTCTTTGATTATTTGTGTGTATGCTTGCATGTTCTCCATGTCCGGCTAATTTACTTTTGTGTTTGCTTAGGGAATATGAAACTTAATTATTGAATATTGATTGGTTGTCTCTTATCTTGGTTTGTTAATGATCTAGTAATGCGATAGGTCATTCGGTGTGTACTTAATGCTTGATTAAATCTTTGTGAACCTTAGAATATAACTCCTTGAGTAGTTGTAAGCTAAACCATCCAAAGAGTGCCTTAGAGTAAGAGTTTATTATCCCTAGTGGGTTGACCCTTTGGTAAGTTCAAAGAGTTAGGGAGAAACGCATACCCTACAACTTTAGACACACAACGCAATTAAGAATAAGGACGTGACAATTCAACCACCAATAGGAGATAATTAAGGAGTAGTAAAACCTAAGTAAACACATCTTTAAACTATCATACGAGCACACAATAATTAGACATAGACTACATACACATTAGATTAGATAATTAGATAAGTAGAGTAATCGGTAGAAATACCAACCCCCAAATCCAAACCCCGAGATTCGTACCTTTCAATTTTCTAAAAAACATAAAAAGATAAAAAATAATCTTCCTCAACCCCAACCTTAGCGTAGTAACTTCTCACTAGCATTCCTATTCCCCTTGAGAACGATATCAATACCCGTGGCTTACCTAATACTACACTACAACGATTAGGTTCACTTCCTAGGGTGTTATAAAACTTGCTCAAAGAAAAGGAAGTTCCTTTGACCCAACGACGCGCGTTATCAAGTTTTGGCCACGCCGGGGAATAGAATAGCAAGTTAGTAGTCCACCTCGTTTAGGTTTCTTTGCTTGATTCCTATCAAGTAAATTTTTATCATTTTTAGCTTTCTCATAGTCTATCCCCCTTCTTCATGACCTTTGTTCGTAATCCTATCACTTTTCATCATGGAAGGTGATAACCCCCCTCAAATCATTGACCCGCCAAGAGCCCGTACTCTTGGTGAATACTCGAGACCAAGCCACCTAGGCTATAGGAACACCATTGAGCTTCCCGACCAAGCCCAAACTACGGCCCTGCGATCCGACACTATCCGGTTGGTGCAAAACGGATGTGCATTCCGTGGACTTCGATCCGAAGATCCAAATCAGCATCTAAAGGATTTCCATAAAATTGTCGATTCCATCGACCTTGATGCTACTACTCGGGAGACCACGCTACGCGTCTCTTCCAATTTTCTACGGACCAAGCTAGTAATTGGCTTGAGCGACTTTCCGCCGGTTCCATCTCAAGTTGGGATGATCTCACCTCTCGTTTCCTTGCTCAATTTTTCCCACCGGGAGAACCACTAAACTTAGGAATGACATCTTGATATTCCAACAACGCAAAATGAATCTCTACTAAGCATGGACTCGATTCAAGGACTTACTTCATAAAGTCCCTTATCACGGCATTGATCTTTGGCTTCAAGTCCAAATCTTTTATGATCATGTCAATTTCCCCACCGCGCATCCATTGACCAAGCGGCCTGTGGAAAACTTAGTGATCTCACCGCGGAAGAATCATGGGGTATAATAGATGACCTTGCTCTCTATGACAACGAAAGTTGGAATGACCCCCGTGAGTTGCCCAAAACCGTTAAGGCAATCTCCTTGCCTCCCATTGACTCACAATCTTCCGACCGTAGGATGATCGAACTTGAAGATCAAGTTAAATTCCTAATGAGTTCCTACGAAAACCCCAAGTCTTCACGCCATGTGAACAAAGTTTCTTCCTCGTGTGAGCCGTTTTATGATCCTCATAACACGCGCACTTGCACCCGATCCCCCGAACATGCTTCCGTTGACTACGCATCCTCACACACTAATGGAACGGGAGGAAGATTCCCTACAATACCCGGACCTAGGAATTTCAATGAAACC
The DNA here is from genome assembly GCA_910596185.1 of Chrysanthemum makinoi. Classification (NCBI taxonomy): domain Eukaryota; kingdom Viridiplantae; phylum Streptophyta; class Magnoliopsida; order Asterales; family Asteraceae; genus Chrysanthemum; species Chrysanthemum makinoi. The sequence continues at coordinate 53,403,900 of OU343222.1, read as the reverse complement.
CGAGAAGCATGGAAAGGCAAGCCCAACTTCTATTGGGGACAAACCAAGGAATTCACTTCCAATGATTTTTCATGGCCCCCATCCCACGTTCCTAACCAGCAAAACATCGAAGGGATGTTGCAAAACATAGTTGCAACCCAAGAAGCCCAAATAGCTAAGCTCTCGGACCGCTTTAACTAACAACAAGCCGAAATGGATAGGAAGATAGACAACCTTTTGAAAGCCATGACCAATAGTGATAGGAAGGTTAACGCTATCTCAACTCCCGAGCCTTCCGGTGTAGAGATTAAGGACCCAAGTAAGTTAGCTAAGCATGTCCAATTCGTCAATACCATCGCCTTAGTGAAACCTTATAGAACCAATGATGAAGAGGACCATACACGTGAGACTAATGAAACAACCGAGGAAGGAGGTGAAGTAGATAATGACTATTTCAATAAGTTTCCTACGGAAGAAGAGCTAACTCACCACCCTCACTTAGTACGTGACCTCCGTCACATGTATGTTAGGAAAAGCCCTAGAATCAAGTTTGGGAACCCTTGGAATCTTAACATACCATGTTGCATAGGACACCTTTTCGTGGCAATGGCATACATTGACCGCAAATCCCCAATCAACATAATGACTAGCACCTACTACAATTGGGTAGTGAAGAAGCCAATTCCAACTAGGCAAGACCCCGATGATCTTAGTGTTAGTTGCAATTTTCTTGGTAGAGTTAAGGGATTGCTCGTTTATGTAGGTAGTTTCACGTTTCCTACGGACTTCATAATTGTGGATGATATTAGCACGGCCATAGACCCTAGCTTGTCCCACGTTATTCTAGGAAAATCTTTCATAGAAAACACCGGGATGACTTATGATCCTTCATTAGGAATAGTGCGATTCAAGGATGAGAACGACGACATAGCTTACCAAATGCCGTTCAAGATTGAGAAGTTCTCATCACTCTCTAATGATGAAAAGGAACTTAAACTATCGGTCTACTATAGGAATGAGGAGGATAAAGAAAAAGGAGAAGATTATGTTATGGCTAAGATTTTCGGATTCTATAAGGATTGTTTGAACCTAGGACCAAAATATAGGACCGAATGGGGAGAAGACGAACTCTAAGAGAAGTGCATCATAGGGCACTTCTACAACATGGAATCCCCCGATAGAGACCGTCATGAGGAAGGAGATGACTGAATGAACTCACGTGAGGGATACCGACTCACGAGTCTAGCTACAAGACTCTTAAATAAAGAAAAGCTGGGAGGCAACCCATGCTTAATTGTTTGCTTGTTAGTGTCATGTATCTTTTACTAATTGAATATTCTCATGTTTAAATCTGTAAAAATGCTTTATTTTGTTTTTAACCTCGTCTTAATTGCATCTAAAGGAATTTTACATAAAGGATAAGTGTATGGAGGATTACACACGTTTTCAAAAGAAACGTAAACATGAGAATAACAATTCATTAAAAGATATATTTGTATGTTTGTTCGAGTCAAATGCTTGTATCGAGTCATAATGGATGTTTTGCAGAAATGTTTCCAGATTCTAAAGATGTAAATTTTCCAGAAAATCGTAGACCGCTTTTGTCGATAACTGACGGCATCAGATTGCAACCGACGGGCCGAAGGAGTAAAACATCGATTACTTTTTCTCGTTTTCGAGCTACTTATAAATTTTAGGAATTTTTCGTGTCTTAATTTTCCGACATTCTGAAACATCCATTCCACAAGCATTATATCTTAGTTTAGTAGAGTCTTATATATATTATTACGCCGATTTTACTGCTAAGGTTTCGTTTGTTTTCTTCAAATGTGTGTTTCAATTATCAAGAAGAAGAAACAAAAGATTGGAAGGAGCTCTTCACACACACATTCTTCTTGGAAAGGATTTAACCACTACTTCACATACGGATCCTACCGAGCTAATCGGGGGAGTATTAGTTTCTTTCGTTTTTCATTACCTTCCATTATCATAACTTTGATACTTTCGGGAACATTGGGGACAATGTTCAGTTTAAGTGTAGGGAGGGAAAATAAACCGGGAACTTTGAAACTATGCTTATCCTTGATTATTTGCTTTGTCCAAGTGTATTTGTGTAATAAACCATGAGAAAATGTCGGTTAGGGTAATTTTGGCACCAAATTTTTAATTTTTCATGACATATAGGAGTGGGCCATTAGTCTAAACAAAAGCGTCTCACATATAGGAAGTTGCATGACTAGCACAAAAAAACCCTTTACCACCTAAATTCCACCCAAAATGTGAGGATCGCCCTTAGATTAGTAGGAATTAAAGCATTCATCTTTAATGCTTAGAGTGTGAACCGGTAGTATAATAGATTCTAGAACTTGTTTTGTGATGCCGAGATCGCTAGTAAGACTACACTTGTGTAGTTAGGAATAACTAAATGATAAGAGGCATTAGGATAACCCTTGTTTGATACCCGTAATATAATTACTTCTTCCACATCGGTTGAGTAATTCCCCACACCCTTTACGTTGTACTCATCTTTAGTACACGATACCCTAGTTAACCCCTCAGAGCCTATCCTTTTCGCGGTTCTCGTGATGTTTCGTTTTTCCGAAATATCAATGAAGAGCATTGTTTACACCCCACCCCAAATATACACCCAAATCGCCTTAGCCTACCTTGTATGCACTCACTTTTAGTGCATTTTGGTTATCACCCTAAACCCTTAGTTCAATTATCTGGTTGCTTGCATGAGTTGCTAAGTCGAGTCATATCCTTTGTACACAGTTTTGGGACGATTGGGACTCATGGGAAAAAGTTAAAGTTTATAAAATGATTGAAAGGGAACGTTAAATTCCCTTATTTATGTAATAACATACCCTGCTTTTTGATCTTTTCAAATCGGGTCAAATTAGTGTTAGAGTAATAAAAAAACTCAAGTGTAGGGATGTGCCTATAAATCCCTATCATTTTGATGTTACCATAGAGGATGGTAGAGTAAAAGTGTATAAAAAAATCGAAAAAATAGAAAAGAGAAAAAAAAAAATAGGAGTGTTTAAAAAAAAAAAAAAAAAAAAATACGGGCTACCATCCTACATCTATCCTTTAAATTTATATTTGTTTGTTTCAGTTAGCTAGAGTCTAGAGTGTCGAGTCTTGGCTTAGCAACGCCATTCTTCGTATGCATTTAACATAGAGATTTTTGACTTGCCACCACTAAAAATCCTATCCCACCAAACCCTTTGTTTCCCTACCGTAAGCCTAACGTTACAACCCTTTAAAGACCTCTTTGATAGTTTTTCCTAGGTGCTTACGCCAAAGCGATGGAGGTTTGATCTATTCTCAAGCCTATGGTAATCTATGTACTAGGACCGGTTAACGAGTGTTTATCTTCCATTTCCAACTTGTTATATTTCATATACACCGAGAGATGTGAGTATCCAAACACCCCATGTGAGGTGCTAGTATGTAATTTCCGTGCTTGTTATGACTTTATGGGCTTATATGTGTTGTATACTGTTTTAAACCAATGCTTCATGACCCCTAACTTATAAATTAATTGGTTAAAAGCACATTTGCTTGAGGACAAGCAAATACCAAGTGTAGGGATATTTGATAAGGTTTTAAAATGTACCTTTTGAGGGGTCATTTAAGCCCTTATTTGATCACTTTTGTATCCGTTATTACTTAATATCGCTTCTTTTCACTTTTTAGGTCTCTTGAAGGCAAATTGCTGTAATGGCACTTATTTGGACTAAAAGGTGTGAATATACGAAGAAAATGGCCAAAGTCAAGAATCGAGACACTCAGCCGCCGAAAACATAAGGTGACGGCGCCATCGCTTATCTGCGACGCCGTCGAGGATTTTGTGACGGACGAAGCCAAAACTCTTATTTTCAAGTGACGACGTCAAGTTATAAAAGAGTAGGTCGTCGCAACTCGCATCGGGCGTAGATTCAATCCACGCCGGTCCGAGGAGAGGACGGCGTCACAGACATAAGGTGACGCCGTCGCAAGTCTAACGTGGCCAAGATGAAACCCTAATGACGCGATCCGACGGCCACAAAACATAAGGTGACGCCACGCATGTGTAATCTTATATATAGAATCCGAATTTTTCAAGATTGTGGGTAGTCTTTTAGAGTAAAAACCTAAACCGAACCAAGGTCTGTCTTTGTACAAGATTTTAGGGTTCCAAAACCTATCTTACATCAAGATAAGTGCTTTACTTCATTAATACAATTATGTCTTTGATTATTTGTGTGTATGCTTGCATGTTCTCCATGTCCGGCTAATTTACTTTTGTGTTTGCTTAGGGAATATGAAACTTAATTATTGAATATTGATTGGTTGTCTCTTGTCTTAGTTTGTTAATGATCTAGTAATGCGATAGGTCATTCATTGTGTACTTAATGCTTGATTAAATCTTTGTGAACCTTAGAATATAACTCCTTGAGTAGTTGTAAGCTAAACCATCCAAAGAGTGCCTTAGAGTAAGAGTTTATTATCCCTAGTGGGTTTTGTAGACGAGACCCTTTGGTAAATTCAAAGAGTTAGGGAGAAACGCATACCCAACAACTTTAGACACACAACGCAATTAAGAATAAGGACGTGACAATTCAACCACCAATAGGAGATAATTAAGGAGTAGTAAAACCTAAGTAAACACATCTCTAAACTATCATACGAGCACACAATAATTAGACATAGACTACATACACCTTAGATTAGATAATTAGATAAGTAGAGTAATCGGTAGAAATACCAACCCCCAAATCCAAACCCCGAGATTCGTACCTTTCAATTTCCTAAAAAACATAAAAAGATAAAAATAATCTTCCTCAACCCCAACCTTAGCGCGAGTAACTTCTCACTAGCTTTCCTATTCCCTAGAGAACGATATCAATACCCGTGGCTTACCCTAATACTACACTACAACGATTAGGTTCACTGCCTAGGGTGTTATAAAACTTGCTCGAAGAAAAGGAAGTTCCTTTGACCCCGAACGACGCGTGTAGCGTTATCAATTATCAATATTAACCATAAGGTTATCTTGATCGTCAAATATAACTACGGGATCTATTTGATAATCATCGGAATGAGATATAGATGGCTCATGTTGAACACTTTGATCCTTGTCGGATGGAGAAATTGGCGGAGATATCAGATCATGAATGAGTGTATTTTGTTCTGTACCCACGAGACAAGCCGCCGCTGTCATACACTGGGCCTGTGTCACTCATGTAGAGCTTGCATTTGTGCCATCAACATCACTTACGCATTAGCCCAAGTCCTCCATATCATCATCAAAATCGCATCCGCCATAAAGCTCTGTTCCTTGTTGGTAAGAGTGCCACCAGCTTCATCCTTGAGAGCCAAGAGCAAAGCCTCTTTGTGATAAGCGCCTCTTGTCTCGGCTTAGGGCATGCATTAGCCGATGACCCTTCTCAGTTATAACAACGAAGACCATTAACCCCATTCTAAGCATTCCCCTATTCAACCACTTGATCCCTTTGTTGTTGCGGAGCACCCATGTTATTCCTTCCCATAGCATTAAACCCTTGACCACCTCCCATGTGACGACCATAACCACGATTCTGAACTTCAATGCGTCCATTGTTCACAACAGCCTGATTCCTTGTGTTTGATGAGGTACGAATGCGATTGTTGGATTTGTCGGAATATCGGCCGAAGGCTCTAGCAATCATGATAAATCCTTGCTGCAGGGCATCAAAAGCTTCAGTATCCTCATTTGATTCACTATAAAGTGCTTGATCAGTATTGTTGTTGTATGGAACCAATTGAGTTTCTTGAGATTGTTGTTGCGATCCGATTATATGGTGTAAGTGTTGCAGTTGGTTGAGGAGCGGGTTGAGGAGGAACACTAGTTTGAGCCCACAAAGCAAGTTGTTGATTGTCCGGAAGTGATTGTGGAGCCGGGAGTCCACGGATAGCCCTTTCTTTGTCAACTTCTTTTTGGTGAGGCTTCAAATAGTCGTACAACAATCCGTATATAGCATGATGAAGATTCTTAGCTTGACGGAGAAAAATGACATACTTCTCCCATTCCGGACCAAGACTACTTAGAAACTTAGTGTTGACAGCAATTCGTGGCAAAATGATATTGTGTTTGTCCAAATCATTGATGATGTCTAAAAAGCGATGATGATATGACTCTAATGTCTCTCCTGGTTCAATCATGAAGTGTTCATAAGCCAAGTAGATTTTGGATTCCATGTCTTCCTGATTGAGTGTTGTGCCTTCCATTAGAAGATGAATATGTTCCCACATTGCTTTAGCTATCTTTTGAGCATCAACACTTCGAAGGATCAGATTGGGTAATCCCAAAAGGATGTATTGCATTGCTAGTTCATCGGCTTCAAAATGTAGAAGTTCATCACCGTGAGGTCCGAGATAGTTGCAATGTTGGTGACAGTATCTCTTGGTGGATTGGCATTAGGATCTGCGGGTGTGACAACAGTAGGCATCTGTAATGGACCTTCCATAATGACCTTCTTTAAGAACTTTCCATGTGGCTTCTTTAGATCACAAAACCTAAAGAACCTTATCACCCATTGATCATAATTTCCGGGAGTGAGCATTGGAGGTCTATCAAGTGAGCCAGCTTCATGAATTGATTGTTGGCTACTTAAGGCTTCACACATCTTGCCAAACCATGTCGGTTCCTTCATAGTACTCCTGGATGGATGTTGATTGTAGAAGTTTGTGTAAGGTTGTACTTGAATACTAGGTGGTGGTTGGTTGGTCCCAAACGGTCAACCCAAATTAACCAGGTGAATGGTCAACAAGAGTCAATCACTTGAGAACGCAATGCAATTATCCAGGAGAGTTTAGTGTTTCCCCGGGTCGTTAAGTCCCAACGAGGTGTGTAAACTGTAATACAACGAATCTGTGATCGGGTGAATATTGAACAGGAAAAGGTTATGATTGATTACACTAAGGAAATTAAATCTAATAAAGACTTTGAAGTCATTTTAATTCTATATTTAAAATCGATTAATGTTTAAAACCTAAAACGTACGTTTAAATAAAATTACGTGAACGTACGAAATAAAACGTGAAAATAAAGAAGTAAAATACCTACGGATATGGAAAATACATTTTTACAATCCTAATGATGCAAGAAAATTATTGGAAAAATAAAATTATTTTTATGACTATTTATTTAATTATTATTAATTAAAAACTATTTTTAACTATTTAAAAATACATTAAAATACAAGAAAATAGGAAATTAACCTAAAAAATGAAATTATAAATTGGAAAAATCTAAAATATTATAAAACTAATGTTAAAACTGAAAATATATTTTTTTAGACTTTTTATGTATTTATTATTAATTAAAAATGATTTAAAAATACTTAAAAACTAATATTAAATAAGAAAAGGACTAAATGAGCTAGGAAAAATCTGGAAATTTTATGGAAAATCTAAAATATTATACTAAGCCTGGGAAAAATATAAAAAGTTAGATAAGCCCACTAATAAGCTGAATTGGGCAAATAAGCAGTTTGAATAAGCACTTGAAATAAGCAATAAGCTATCCAAAAGCTTCCATAAGCTACTACAGCCTAAATCTAACCTAAATTGAGCTAATGCAACTGATTGGGACCTAAAAAGCACAAGCTACAGAAAAAAAACTCGAGACCAGATTTCAACTCTCAACATGCCAACGGCCCTTAATCACCTATTTTGAGCTTACATTAAGCCAGCTAGAAAAATTCCTAAAAATAAACTAAAATGGCCATGATGTCCACAACCAACCAAAGAGCTTTCGTCCTAAATTTCAGCAAGATTGACTCAGAATTGAGTGAATTAAAAATCCACAAATTTTGGTTAAAAACTGACTTGACACTTTTTTAGGTTGTTTGGTTAAGGGCTGCCAAAGGGACAATAAGCCGATAAGGTAGACCAATGATGAATAAATAAGGAAGATCTAATGACATAAGCAAAGTCTACATCAAATAAGCTAACTATGACAAGGGTAAGCAGTTGGCATCATGACTAATCTAGGGGATCCTTAGGCTAAACAAAATAGAAATAAGCAATAATAAGTGTACAAATAAGTACTAATAAGCTAAAAGCTAGCCTAATCTATTCAAATTAGTCTAAAGATAACAATTAATACCTTGAATAAGCTGGAGAGGAAAGCCTAATAAGCACAAAAATGAGTACAACTTGCTGCTGTGGGTTGTGCGCCAGAACGGGTCACATGGGGTATTTTTGAGCTTATTCCGAATAAGCTACAGGGTGAACAAGCCCTTGAGCTTCTGGGAACTTTGAGTCCACCAACCCATCTAACTTTTGCCCCACTTACCCAGCTTACAAAGAGCTTTTACAAGCTAAATAAGGGCTGCTGATGCAAGACAGAAACAGATTAATAAAAAAAAAATAACACTACCAAGCTCTTTTTACCTCTAAATTTATGACTTTCACTTTCACCAAATGACTTGCAAAATACTTCACACTTGATTTCAGAACCAAAATGGGTAAAAACATGATTCTTGACCCAAGAATAAGGCAAATCCAAACACCCTCTTACTGGGTCAGAAACACTATGAACTGTTATAAAAACTTGGAAAACTTGAGAACTAGTATCAAGATCATTAACATGAGCTCAAAATGAGCCAAAGCCAACTTGTAACAAGGTTTAGAACACAAATGACAGAAATTTTGAGAACATGTAAAAAAAATATCAAGGCTGCATAAACTTTTAAAACTGGAAGTAGAATCTCAACTTGAATTAAACTGAAATTAAAAGATTACATTAAAATTAAATCACATAAAGTAAAATGAGCTAGAACATAAAGATTCTAGACTTCCTTATAACAATGGCATACAATTATATTTATACTACAACTAAAAGGTCTTCTTTTTCTATCCTTGTCTTGTGTTTCTTTTGTGCCAATCTCCTCCATCCAATTAGTAGGTACCAAATGGAGATAATCTGAGCCATCCACTGGGGTCTTTTATGCTTGGATTGCCAACTTGGCTGCCTTGGGAAAGAGGGAAAGATTGGGTAAGTGGGTTTGGTGATGACAGGGTAGTAGGAGAGATGGAGGTTGAGTGTTTCAGAGAAAGAAGAAAAGAGGAGGGAAAAAGGTGGGTAGGGGTTTTTTTATTTGTGTTGGGTTTAGTAACTGGGTGTGTTTGATCCGGTTTTGATTTGGAAGTAATACACAAGGACCATATTTGCCATTTGACCAAACTTGAAGGACCAAAAATGAAATTTTCCAAATTTCATCATAAGGACTAATTATTACAAGATTAATTTTTCCAAGGACCGAAAATGATAATTTTCAAATAAAAAATGTCCCGGGGTAATTTCTGTCAATCTTTAAAATTCTAAGGACTCAAGTTGTGATTTTGCAAACTAGACTTTATAAGGCTAAATTTGACAATTTAAAAATTCCTGAGGGCCTTTTATGAAAAATTACATGTTTTGAATAACCAGTGGACTAGATTTTACAATTATTGAATAAGACACAGTCTAAATATTTTTTCTGTCTTTTTGAGACTTTTTAAAGTGTTTTTGACTGGTTTTGCAGTGCAGAAGGAACAAAAATGATGAGTATTTAGACACTCATCAATCCCCCACACTAAAACATTGCTAGTCCCTAGCAATCTTTTGAGAAAACTTAATGGATTTGAATCTCTTTACCAAAAGCCATTACTTCGGGAGTAGCCAATTGTTTCAGTTCAAGTAAGAACCTTGGTACAATGATAACCAAATGATTTTGAGCAAATCACCGGCTTTCAACGGTTTTGATTTGTCTTTACCGAAATCCGTTTGCTTCTGGATTAGCCAACTCTTAGATAAAATATCTTTGGTGAGTCGATTACCAATTATGGTTTTCCCACTGCCTTTACCACAAGCCATAAACTTGCGGGCTAGCCAACTCTTCACTTTTTAGGATATGGTGAGCTGAATACCATACAATTTTGGGCTAATTGCAAGCCGTCAACGGATTTGAGATATCTTTACCAAGAGCCGTTTGCTCCTGGATTAGCCAATCCTTTTGTTTATTAGACATGGTGATAACCGTAAGGCGAGTAAGTGCAAAACACTTACTCCAAAAAAAAATTGGCCAAAAATAGGGGAATTGGGTGGTATAATTACATGATAAAATTCGTGAGAATTCCCCACCACACTAGAAATGAATATTGCCCTCAATATTTAAAGTACCGGCAGTTATGCGAAAACATAGAACGTAAAAGGGAACTACTACGGCCATTATTTTTGTGATGATTTTTTTTTTTTTTTTAAAAAAAAACTTATATACAACAAGGGGGGCAACTCCCCACACTAGGGTGGTACACACGGGGGAAAACCCATGTTTAACTATCGTTTTTGATTAATGAATCGCTAGCTTGACTCGACCCCGTATTCAATTGTTCTTGGGGAAGTAAGTGGAAGAGACAATCTCCATCGGACTTTCATTCAAGATGTTTGTATAAACATTGAAGTACGGGAAAGTTCCACACCGATGAGGTATACATAGACGATCCGGCCACAACTGGTACATGGAAATGCCGGGGTCAAAGATGGTATCTTCACTGCCGAATGAGTGAAGAAGAGAAGAAGTCACGGGATAGGTGAAGAAAAGAAAGAAAGTCATGATGAAAATCATGACTAACTCATCTTCATCCATAGGAGAATCCATAATTTCAATATTATGAATCTCATCATTTAAGCTCACGTGATCAAGTCAAATCCCGGGTGTGTCATGATCAAAGTGGAAGTTATCATACTCAGGTGGAGATATGATATGAGTGATTTCAAAGGAGAATCATTCACAAGATGTAAATTTGTGAATTCTTGTTCCATCAGACTCATCACTATCCACAATCTGAGTATCAAAGAGTGGATTCTCATAAATTAAAGTGAATTCAGAGTCGAATTCAAATAGAGGATTAGTGAGAGTTGTTTTGAATGCTTCAGGAACAAAGTGATCAATATTCTCTATTGGACTGTTGGGATAAGAAGTGAGTGAACGATCATTAGAAGGGAGACTTTCAATCTCTCTAGGTGGCTTCGAAATCAAAGAGATCATCATCACTTTCCGATGAAAGTGGATTGATGTGAGAGAGTTCATCGGTGAACTCCTCAAGAAGAGGATCGCATGTGGGAGTGATGCCTCAACATACTTGATGTTTCCATAAGAAGCACAATCGTCGCTAAAATCGGAGAAAGTTTCAAAATGATCTAGAGAATACTCAAGAGGGGAAGAAGAATCACACATATGCTCAGAAGTTCCCTGTGACTCTCTCGGGATTGGGACAAGGTTCTCAACACTAGACTTTATGAATTCGTCCGATTCCTTTTCAGGAACAGTGTCAAGATGCTCATCCCCCATGTTTAGAGAGTGAGTGGGAGCTTCGGGGGTGATAGCAGTTGTTTGAGAATGAATCCCAACCGCGGGATATCAACTGATGCACTTGATGAATCTTTATAGAATTGAAGGATATCAAGTGTATCCTCATCATCACTGTCATCGAATAAAACAAAATTGAGAGCTAGATCTGGCCGCTTTTTCTTTTGCAATTGATTCCCTAATAGATTTTTCAAAGGCAATTTGGGAATTTATTTTAGCGAAACCGCTCTTCGCTAGCAATTCTTCCATGGATTTCTCATGTGAATTTTGAATGACGGACATTGTGGGAGTGGAGATTTGTCAAAACCGGAAGGTTGACATTGATAATCATCATGAGGACCCCACAATATACACAAGAAAACCGGGAGCATTTCGAAATCTTTGTTTTACTCAATTCCTCTTCTTTTCACTAACCTCCGAAGCTCTAGATAAGTGTCTTGTTGGGTTTGTCTCGAGGAGTTTGAGTCATATGGCACTGTGGAGGTTGGTCGTGATATGGATAGTCGTAATTGTTACAAGGAAATGGATTCCCTGTTTGACAATCGGAGCTGAAATGGGGACCTCCACAGTTCTCACAACAAAATGATTGTTGTGCCGATTTGGTGAATAACATGGATATTGATCATTTCCAAAGTTGAGTGTTATCGAGATTTGTTCATAGAACAACGTGTCTCTGGTCTGACACTCAAATCCTTGGTGAGGACCTCCACAAAACTCACACAGATATGTCAATATCTCATGATGTGGTGGCTGGTAGAATGAATCAGATGTGTCATGGTAAGGATAGGGAGCTTGGTTATAGATGCACCCATCTCGATTCTACCATGCTAATACTAAGACAATTATCATCATTATGAGGGTCACCACACCATTGACAACCAAGAAGGTGAGGATAAGACATAGAAAGAATCAAAGGGTTCCGGAGGGTAAGAAATGAAGAATCAAAAGGGTAAGAGGGTAAAGAGGAATATTTTGGTATTTTTGAAAAACATTTTGGAAATATAAGAAAGAAAATATTTTTGGGTTTTTGTGTTCGTTGAAAACTAATTTTAAAATGTTTTCGGGAACCGTTTTGTTTTTATATAATAATAATAATAAGAAAATATGAACAAGGATGGTAAATATACAATGGATGTATATTCAACAACACCGATGCTTCAAATTAAGACGCAAGACACCCTCCCCAATGGCATGCCAAAATTTGGTTGGTCCCAAACGGTCAACCCAAATTAACCAGGTGAATGGTCAACAAGAGTCAATCACTTGAGAACGCAATGCAATTATCCAGGAGAGTTTAGTGTTTCCCCGGGTCGTTAAGTCCCAACGAGGTGTGTAAACTGTAATATAACGAATCTGTGATCGGGTGAATATTGAACAGGAAAAGGTTATGATTGATTACACTAAGGAAATTAAATCTAATAAAGACTTTGAAGTCATTTTAATTCTATATTTAAAATCGATTAATATTTAAAACCTAAAACGTACGTTTAAATAAAATTACGTGAACGTACGAAATAAAACGTGAAAATAAAGAAGTAAAATACCTATGGATATGGAAAATACATTTTTACAATCCTAATGATGCAAGAAAATTATTGGAAAAATAAAATTATTTTTATGACTATTTATTTAATTATTATTAATTAAAAACTATTTTTAACTATTTAAAAATACATTAAAATACAAGAAAATAGGAAATTAACCTAAAAAATGAAATTATAAATTGGAAAAATCTAAAATATTTTAAAACTAATGTTAAAACTGAAAATATATTTTTTTAGACTTTTTATGTATTTATTATTAATTAAAAATGATTTAAAAATACTTAAAAACTAATATTAAATAAGAAAATGACTAAATGAGCTAGGAAAAATCTGAAAATTTTATGGAAAATCTAAAATATTATACTAAGCCTGGGAAAAATATAAAAAGTTAGATAAGCCCACTAATAAGCTGAATTGGGCAAATAAGCAGTTTGAATAAGCACTTGAAATAAGCAATAAGCTATCCAAAAGCTTCCATAAGCTACTACAGCCTAAATCTAACCTAAATTGAGCTAATGCAACTGATTGGGACCTAAAAAGCACAAGCTACAGAAAAAAAGCTCGAGACCAGATTTCAACTCTCAACATGCCAACGGCCCTTAATCACCTATTTTGAGCTTACATTAAGCCGGCTAGAAAAATTCCTAAAAATAAACTAAAATGGCCATGATGTCCACAACCAACCAAAGAGCTTAAGTCCTAAATTTCAGCAATATTGACTCAGAATTGAGTGAATTAAAAATCCACAAAGTTTGGTTAAAAACTCACTTGACACTTTTTTTAGGTTGTTTGGTTAAGGGCTGCCAAAGGGACAATAAGCCGGTAAGGTAGACCAATGATGAATAAATAAGGAAGATCTAATGACATAAGCAAAGTCTACATCAAATAAGCTAACTATGACAAGGGTAAGCAGTTGGCATCATGACTAATCTAGGGGATCCTTAGGCTAAACAAAATAGAAATAAGCAATAATAAGTGTACAAATAAGTACTAATAAGCTAAAAGCTAGCCTAATCTATTCAAATTAGTCTAAAGATAACAATTAATACCTTGAATAAGCTGGAGAGGAAACCTTAATAAGCACAAAAATGAGTACAACTTGCTGCTGTGGGGTTGCAGCAGAACGGGTCACATGGGGTATTTTTGAGCTTATTCCGAATAAGCTACAGGGTGAACAAGCCCTTGAGCTTCTGGGAACTTTGAGTCCACCAACCCATCTAACTTTTGCCCCACTTACCCAGCTTACAAAGAGGTTTTACAAGCTAAATAAGGGTCACGATGCAAGACAAACATTAAATAAAAAATAACACAACCAAGCTCTTTTTACCTCTAAATTTATGACTTTCACTTTCACCAAATGACTTGCAAAATACTTCACACTTGATTTCGAACCAAATGGGTAAAAACATGATTCTTGACCCAAGAATAAGGCAAATCCAAACACCCTCTTACTGGGTCAGAAACACTATGAACTGTTATAAAAACTTGGAAAACTTGAGAACTAGTATCGAGATCATTAACATGAGCTCAAAATGAGCCAAAGCCAACTTGTAACAAGGTTTAGAACACAAATGACAGAAATTTTGAGAACATGTAAAAAAAATATCAAGGCTGCATAAACTTTTAAAACTGGAAGTAGAATCTCAACTTGAATTAAACTGAAATTAAAAGATTACATTAAAATTAAATCACATAAAGTAAAATGAGCTAGAACATAAAGATTTTAGACTGCCTTATAACAATGGCATACAATTATATTTATACTACAACTAAAAGGTCTTCTTTTTCTATCCTTGTCTTGTGTTTCTTTTGTGCCAATCTCCTCCATCCAATTAGTAGGTACCAAATGGAGATAATCTGAGCCATCCACTGGGGTCCTTTATGCTTGGATTGCCAACTTGGCTACCTTGGGAAAGAGGGAAAGATTGGGTAAGTGGGTTTGGTGATGACAGGGTAGTAGGAGGGATGGAGGTTGAGTGTTTCAGAGAAAGAAGAAAAGAGGAGGGAAAAGGTGGGTAGGGGTTTTTTTATTTGTGCTCGGTTTAGTAACTGGGTGTGTTTGATCCGGTTTTGATTTGGAAGTAATACACAAGGACCATATTTGCCATTTGACCAAACTTGAAGGACCAAAAATGAAATTTTCCAAATTTCATCATAAGGACTAATTATGACAAGATTAATTTTTCCAAGGACCAAAAATGATAATTTTCAAATAAAAAATGTCCCGGGGTAATTTCTCACAATCTTTAAAATTCTAAGGACTCAAGTAGTGATTTTGCAAACTAGACTTTATAAGGCTAATTTGACAACTTAAAAAATTCCTGAGGGCCTTTTATGAAAAATTACATGTTTTGAATAACCAAGGACTAGATTTTTACAATTATTGAATAAAACACAGTCTAAATATTTTTTCTGTCTTTTTGAGACTTTTTAAAGTGTTTTTGACTGGTTTTGCAGTGCAGAAGGAACAAAAATGATGAGTATTTAGACACTCATCAGTGGTTGAACCATTTGTGGAGTATGTTGTTGATTAAATTGTTGTTGATAAATTTGTTGTTGTTGATTAAATTGTTGATGTTGTGGACTTAGTTGTTGTTGTTGTTGTAGTTGATTATACATGTAAGGAAAGTATTTAGAGTATGGAGGTTGAGACATGTTGAAAACTTGTGTTGTAAAATGGATCTTTGTAGTCGAGTGAAACGTTGTTGATGAAGTATCCTTAGGCGTAGAAACCAAGTGTAGGTAAAGTAATACTTAGGCGTAAAAACACCAAACTTACGCGTAAAAGTGATATTTACGCGTAGGATTAGCTTACGTATAAGAATTGAGAAACACTAAAGTTATCGCGTAAACCTAAAGTTAGGCTATAAAACTTAGGCGTAGGATTTGCTTATGCGTAAGACAGAGCTTAGGCGTAAGAAAAATCTAATGCGGAAAGAGTTCTACGCGTAAAATTTGAGCTTATGCGTAAAAATAGGGTTTTGCCCAATAGTGTAAAGAATATCCAAAGTCGAAGTGTTTTCAGGCTTATCCAAGCAAGAAAACACTGAGTAAACCACGAAATCTGAAGATCAAGCCACGGATGAGTTACGCATAAGATTAGGGTTTTCTTACGCGTAGAAATTAACCAAAAGTGATTTCTGCCCAAAGATGTTTCTAAACCATATTTTTGTGATGAAACAGCTTCAATATCACCAAAATAACACAAGAGTGTGAAACTTGATGATCCAAAACTTGTAAACACGTACGCTAGAGAAGTAACCACACGTTTAAAACCAAGCTTAAAATCAATGAAATACACGTAAAGTTCGAAACTTTTTGCCAAAAACAAATGTTTTAACACCAAATAACGTTGAAAGTACAAGAATCTTGGATTAGAAAGTGTAAAAAATGAGTATTTTATGCGTATCAAAGTTTCAAAACCGAGACTTACGCGTAGAACAAAAATAACTTCAAAAACAAAACCTTTTCACCCAACTATTTGGCGAATGATACCACTGTTAGGTTCCCATATTAGTAACACAAGCATCAATATAAGAAATAGAAAGAAGAGATCGGATGAACTAAACACACACACACACACGATATGACTATATGAAGAGTTATGCGTAAGGTGGAAATGTGTGAATTGAACAACCAACCTTCAATAGAAGGTTTACAAGAGGTATTTATAGGGCAAGGAGTTAGGGCAACACTTCTAGACTCCTTCCCTTCTTATGGGCTTGGACCAAGGCTTATAGGCCTTCTACACAAGCCTTAGCTTAATAACAAACTTAAAGGCCATATTAAGCTAACTATTACATATGAATCACTAACACTTGAATTAATGTTTAGGAGTGATTCCAACATCATCCATACACACGATCCTCTCTAAACCCTAAACCTTTTTCGTTACCAGTTTTTTTTTCTTAGTCGACTCCTATACAAGTCGCGTGTTCTGCCGTTTATATATTGGTTTGTCGATCGTTGGTTCCCCATCCTGATAACTACCGATGTTGCTGCTATTTTGTTTAGTCGATCGTTGGTTCCCCTCGATAACCATCGACGTTGCTGCTATTTTGTTTAGTCGATCGTTGGTTCACATCTGATAAATAGTCGACGTTGCTGCTATTTTGGGTGTTATCGCTTTGGTATTACTTTGGTTGACTTGTCTTCTTGCTTCCTACTATTCCTAAACCCTACTTACAAAACCCTCTTTACTTTTGTTATTTTCCAAACATCACTGTCAAACACCCTTCCTAGTTATTGTTATATTATTTGTGATACATTCACCTACTTACACTTTGTCCTTATTCATCATCATGACTGGACAAACTCCTCCATCCATACCTATTATCACCTTATCTGATAAGTTGATGGCTATGCATCATCTTACCACGTTTGTTCCCATCAAATTCGACGTGGATGAGATGAACTACACCGGGTGGGTGTACTACTTCAACCAACTGTGCCATGGATATGGTCTTTTAGATCATCTTGTTGCGCCCGCTGCTTCAACATCTGACGCAACTCCACCACCTAAAGATGCCGAATGGTTTAAGGTGGACTTTATCATTCGGTCTTGGATCTTCACTACATTATCACCCGCTCTTCAAAACCGCTTAGTTGTACTTAACCCTAAAACGGCTAAGGAAGCATGGGATACGCTTGATGATATTTTCAAGGACAATAAACGCCCTCGGGCTATGGCCTTGAAGGCGGAATTACGGTCTTTGAAACTCGGTGACATGACTATGGATGCCTACTTTCGGAAACTTGAATCCACTGCTACAATTCTCACGGGTCTTGGCTCGCCTATAAGTAATGATGACCTTGTTTCCTATGCACTTGACGGATTGCCTCCTCAATATGAAATTATCTCCACTATTATTGCGAGTACGGAACCCTTTCCTGAGCTCAAGATTGTGCGTTCCTTGTAAACAATAGAGGAGATGATACTGAAGGCGCGTGGTCATGCTAGTGTGGTTGATGCTTCCCATATGGTTTTAGCGGCTACTACGAGGTCAAACAAATGACGTCCCTCTTCTACTAATGATAAGGTTTTTAAACCGTGCTTTAATTTTAATCAAGGTGCGTGTCGATTTGGGGAGTATTGTAAGTTTTTGCATAATGGTACACATGGACGTGGTGCGTTGCCTTCTCGGCCAGTTTCATCATCTACTTCTAGTGGTTCTTCTTTGACCACTAGGGAATTGGATACTCTCAAAATTCTTTTAGCCAAGCTTGGGAAGTCTGAAAATACGTCTTTAGATTCACATGTTTCACAATTGCAACCTGTTAACTCTATTTCATCTAACCTACTCCACAAGTTTATTTTGCTAGTCCACATACTTTTTAGGCCCGCCAGATTTGTTAGCCCACACATGGCCCAATTGCCTATCACAGCTTTTGGGGGTTCACTTGGTGCCGGTTCATCTCCTAGCTATCGATTAACGGTCTTGGGGGTTCTCAATTCCCTGCCGTGTCAGTCCCAAGGAGTTCATGGTTCACGACTTTGCCGTGTTCACATGGTTCATTAGCCGCTGCCGGTCGGTTCAGGTTCACGATTACCTCAACCCTTTTGGCGTGTTCTCACCTGTTGTGGGTCATGCACCAAGTACTAATGTGAGTCAAGAAACTATTCTTCCAAGCACTTTTAATGCGCCACTCTTCGAATCCCAGCCGTTGGTAATTGGAATATGGATACAGGTGCGACTTTCTCATATTAATGATTCCTTAATTGTCTATGTGATATTCTTAATTCATGTATTTATTCATCGCTGGTGGTGGATGGTATTCCACTGTCGTCAATTTCGGACATAGTATTTTGCCTACTCCTTATTGACCACTTCATTTAAAAAACGTTCTAATTACCCCTAACATTGTCAAAAACCTTATTTCTGTCCGTCAATTTGTTCGTGACAATTCTTGTACTGTTGAGTTTGATGCTTTTGGTTTTTCTGTGAAGGACTTTCTAACGCTGTCGGCTTTGCCGTTGTGATAGCACCGGGGACCTTTATCCGGTTACGAAGCCCTCCACCATCCCTCAAGTCTTTTTAGCCAGTCAGTATTTGTGGCATCAGCGACTTGGACATCAAGGAAGTGACGTGCTACATCGTGTCTTGTCTAGTAACTCTAGTTCCAGTACTTCTGTTGAGTCTTGTTTGGACATTATTCACTCGAATTTGTGGACTTCTCCAATTCCGAGTTTATCTGGTTTCAAATATTATGTCTTGTTTTTGGATCACTATTCTCAGTATGTTTGGGTATATCCTTTAGTTAATAAATCTGATGTGTTATCTAAATTTTGTTGTTTCATAGTTTTGTTCGTATTCAGTTTAAGTGCGAAATTAAGTTGTTTCAGTGTGATCATGGTGGTGAATTTGACAACCACGCCTTTCATTCACTTTTTTCTGCAAATGGTATTACCTTTCGTTTTTCTTATCCTCGCACTTCTCCACAAAAGGGAAGTCTGAGCGCATGATTAGGACTATTAACAACATTATCCGCACGCTTTTGTTTCAAGCCCGACTCCTCCTAATTATTGACTGAAGCCCTTAATATGGTTGTTCACCTATTAAATATCTTACCCACGCGTGTCATTGCCAATGAGATTCCCTTTACCGATCACGTTTAAAACCAAACGACTATGCGACCTTACGTGTTTTGGTTGTCTTTGTTATCCTCACCTTGATGTCGATAACAAACTTGGTGCTTGTGCTACACCATTTATCATTTGGGCTATGCTGCGAATCATCGTGGCTATCGATGTTTAGATATTCACACCAATAAGATTATTATCTCCCGTCATGTCACTTTTGACGAGACTACCTTTCCATTTGGTTCTATGAAACCCACCGTTACCCCTTCCTATGATTTTTTGGAAGTTACCTCCGATGTTATTTCTGATATCATTCGCTCATACCCGATCACCTCACCCGCTCCTGCTATACATACTGCACCTCTTGAGCCTGTTTCTCCTACACACCGCCCACTCATGACCCTCCATCTCCTTCACCCCCTACACCTACACCACCTGCGTCGCCTGTGAATGCAACTCCACCTCAACCTCGACCGTTTCGATTCATCCCATGGTCACATCGTTGGCGTGTCGGGACATTTCATCCTAATCCTCGCTATGTCGGTCATGTGTCTATGCTCTCCTCTTCCTAAGTCATATTCTGATGCTTTTAATGATCTTAATTGGCAAAATGCTATGATTGATGACAACAATGCTTTAGTTAAGAATAAAACTTGGACACTTGCGCCGCGACCTATGGATGTTAATATTATTCGTTGTATGTGGCTCTTTCACCACAAGTATTTGGTGATGAGTTCTCTTAGTCGCTACAAAGCTCGTCTTGTGGCGAATGGTAGTAATCAGATTGAGGGTGTGGATGTTGATGAGACTTTTAGTCCGGTTGTTAAACCCGGTACTATAATGTTCTTAGCTTGGCTATTTCTCGTAATTGGCCAATTCATCAATTGGGCGTGAAGAATGCATTTTGCATGGGGATTTATCCAGACTGTGTATATGCATCGCCCTCCGGTTTTCGGATCCCGCATCCGGATTATGTTTGTTTATTGCGGTGTTCTCTCTATGGCCTCAAACAGGGCCCTCGGGCTTGGTTTCACCGTTTGCTACTTACATCTCGCACCCTTGGATTTGCAATGGTCGTTGTGATTCTTCTTTGTTTATCTACGACGGGGTGATGATAATCGCTTCATGTTACTTTATGTGGATGATATTGTACTCACTACTGGTCGCCGACAACTTATTACAACGGATTATTGTTTCGTTACATCAGGAGTTCTCTATGACAGATTTGGGTGCTCTTAATTATTTTTTGGGTATTTCCGTACCGTGATTCTGATGGGCTGTTTTTGTCACAACGTAAGTATGCTATGGAGATTTTGGAGCGTGCTCATATGACCGATTTGTCAGAATCCGGTCGGACTCAGTTGATTCTGAGTCCAAAATGGGTGTTGATGGTGCTTCGGTTGTCTTGATCTAACTTTATATCTGAGTCTTGCCTGGCTTTACGTGATCTTACTTTTACTCTACTCCGATATTGCATATGATGTGCAAATGTATGTCTTTATATGCATGATCCAGCGTGAGCCTCACTTCTCTCGCCAAGCGGATTTTACGGTATGTTCGAGGTACATTGGATTTTGGTTTACAACTGTTTGCTTCCTCTACTACTTCGTTGGTGGCTTATTCGATGCGGATTGGGCGCTGCCCTAATACTCGGCGATCTACTTGCTACCAAGTGTTTCTTGGCAACAACTTACTTTCTTGGTCCCTATGTCGCCACGTTTTCGCTCCAAAGGTCGGAGTGAGTATCGGTGTTGCCAATGCCGCTTTGTTTGAAACATGTTGGTTACGCAACTTGCCGCGCTGAGCTACATACTCCTTTGTCTTCCGCTACGATTGTTTATTATGATAACGCGAGTGCTTTGTTTATCTATCTTCTAATCCAATTCAAAGATCAACGGACTAAGCACATTGAGATAGACATACATTTTGTTCGTGATTTGGTTGCTGCGGTCGAGTTCGAGTTCTTCATGTGCCCTCTCGGGTTTTGATGTCGATATCTTCACCAAAGGTTTACCTTCATTGTTGTTTAACGAGTTTCGCGGACGCTTTGAGTGTCGGTGTTCTCCCGCTAAACTCTGGGGAGTGTTAGTTGTAGTATGTATTATAGTGCTATAGTTTCTTTGAGCTAAGGCAGTGTTTGTATTGTTAGGGTTAATACCCTATATATTGTTCATTCGTTTGAGGGAATAAGACACGAAACATTACACTCTCCTACATTATTAGGGTTTAAGTTACGTCAAAGACGGCTGTGGATATTGATGAGTGTGTAAATACTCATCATTTTTGTACAAATTAGATCAAAAAAACATCTGAAAACACCTTAAACGATCAAAATGATAAAAATATTACAAATAAGTGTTTTATGTGTTTTAAAATGCAAAATATCAAAATCGGTGAAAAGCGATAAAGTTTGCATAATTGGCGTTTTAGTCCCCAAGTTTCAAAAGTTGTCAAAAACAGTCCTGTAAATCCAATAAAGAAAAATATAATTTTGAGTCCCTAGGGATTCCTAAGTTGTCAAAATTGGTCCTTGAGATTCAAATTTACAAAATTACAACTTTAGTCCCCTAACTTTGAAATTTGGCAAAAATAGTCCTTGGAAAATCAAAAATGTCAAAACTAGTCCTTGTACTATTGAAGGTTGTTAGTTTTAGTCCTTGTGTTAACTTTGGAGAAATGGCGTGATTGGTCCCTCAAGATTGAAGTAATTGCGCTTTGGTCCTTGTCTTATTAACTAAAACCTAAGACTTGTCAAACCGCATTTGACCCCGCCACTTTACACCATTTTGGACCCCTCGCTTTACCCCTCATCATTAGCTCTTTTGAACCCCAGTCAAGCTGATAAAACCGCTTTCCTCCACCTCATGCTTCTTCACCAAGGTGTTTGATTCTGATTCTATGGCCCATTATCTACAAGGATGCCCATGAATTCGCTCAAAGCTCACACGCTTGTCAACGTCACGAAAATATCTCACAAAGAAATGAAATGCCGCAAAACGCCATTCAAGTGTGTGAGATCTTTGACATCCGGGGCATTGACTTTATGGGGCCATTCCCTTCTTCGCGGAAATAAGTACATCCTCTCGCGCCGTTGACTACTTGTCAAAATGGGTTGAAGCTAAGGCTTTGCCTACCAACGATGCCCGAGTTGTAGTGAAATTCTTAAAATCCTTGTTTGCTAGGTTTGGAACTCCACGAGCCATAATCGATCGGTAATGATTTCGCAATGACCGTTTGAAGAGTCATGCGTAGTATGGTGTAACTCACCATCTTTTCTCATGCACCACCCCCAAACGAAGTGGGCAAGTGGAAGTTTCAAACCGAGGGATTAAAGAATTTAGAGAGGACGGTTGGCGAAAACCGTGCCTCTTGGTCGGATAAGCTGGACGACGACTGGCCTTCCGTATACTTACAAACACCCATCGCACTCCATACAAGCCGGTATAGGAAGGCATGTCATCCGCTGTTGAGTTAGAGCACAAGGCATACCGGGCCTTGAAGCATGCCAACCGATATTGAGGATGGCGGTGATCACCGGAAAGTTGGATGAATGAATTAAATGAACTCCGTGATCAAGCTTACGAGAACTCTTTGATCTACAAAGAAAAGACAAAGAAGATTCATGACTCAAAGATCAAAACCGCTTTCAACCTGGTGATCGAGTCCTTCTTTTCAACTGCATTGAAGATTTTCTGAAAGCTTAAATCCCTAGTGCGGACCATTTACTATCACTCAGGTTTATCCTTATGGCACCATTGAGTTATCTCAACCCGATGGTCCAAACTTTAAAGTGAATGGTCATCGGTTGAAGCATTACTTTGGAGAGGACATTCCTCCTGTGATTGTCCCGGATCTTCAAACTTTCCCCATGAACCAATGAATGCGGGGATCGAGTCAAGCTAGCGACTCTAATCAAAAACAAGTAGCATGCCATATGGGTTTTCACCCATATTTCTCGACTTCTTTCTATTTTCTACCACCCTAGCTGGGGGTTGCCCCACATGTTAGATGTATATAAGTGTTTCTAAAAAAAAAAATTCCAAATAATGGCCGTAGTATTTCCCTTTTACGTTCTATGTTTTGGCATAACTCAGGCGGTTTGAATATTGAGGGCAATATTCATTTCTAAGGGGGGAATTCTCACGAATTTTATCATATAATTATCCCACCTTTTTTGGCCAAAATTTTTTTGGAGTAAGTGTTTTACACTTACTCAATTGGTTATCGCCTTGTCTAATAAACAAAAGGATTGGCTAATCCGTGAGCAACCTCTTGGTAAAGATTCTCAAATCGTTTATATGGCTTGCAATTTGCCCAAAATTGTATGGTATTCAGCCCACCATATCCTTAAAAGTGAAGAGTTGGCTAGCCCGCAAGTTTATGGCTTGTGGTAAAGGCGGTGGAAAATCCATAATTGGTAATCAGCTCACCAAAGATAATATTGATAATTTATCTAAGAGTTGGCTAGTCCGTAAGGGTACGGCTTCTCGTAAAGACAAATCAAATCCGTTGAAGTCGGTGGTTTGCTCAAAATCACTTGGTTATCTGTACCAAAGTTCTTACTTGAACTCGAAACATTTGGCTACCTGAAGTGATGGCTTTGGTAAAGAGTCTTTAAAATCCATTAAAGCTTCAAATCATTGCTATGGACTAGCAATATCTTAGTGTGGGGGATTGATGAGTGTCTAAATACTCATCATTTTGTACCAAATTAGATCGCAAAACATCCAAAACACTTTAAACGCATCAAAATGAAGAAAATATTACAAATCAGTGTTTTATGTGTTTTAAATGCAAAAATATCAAAACTGTGAAAAATTATAAAGTTTGCATAATTGGCGTTTAGTCCCCAAGTTTCAAAAGTTGTCAAAAACAGTCCCTGGTAAATCCAAATAAAGAAAAATATCATTTTGAGTCCCTAGGGATTCCTAAGTTGTCAAAATTGGTCCTTGAGATTCAAATTTACAAAATTACAACTTTAGTCCACGAACTTTGAAATTTGGCAAAAATAGTCCTTGGAAAATCAAAAATGTCAAAACTAGTCCTTGTACTATTGAAGGTTGTCAGTTTTAGTCCTTGTGTTAACTTTGTAGAAATGGCAGGATTGGTCCCTCAAGATTGAAGTAATTGCAGTTTTGGTCCTTGTCTTATTAACTAAAACCTAAGACTTGTCAAACCGCATTTGACCGCCACTTACACCATTTTGGACCCCCGCCTTAGCCCGTCATTAGCTCTTTTGAACCCCAAGTCAAAAAGCAGATAAAACCGCTCTCCACCTCATGCTTCTTCCCACTGCCACTGCAAACTCCACCGCTCCATCCCATCACCTTTTCCCCCCCATCATCATCACCTCCCCACTCAACCCCCCACAATTAATGCCACCCCCCCTAGTGCTAGTTTTCAGAACCCACAGGTTGAAATAACCACTTCCCGCCAAAATGAAAAAATGGCCAAAACACTCAAGACTCTCCCATTGGCTCTCAGAAGAGGTGGGAATCTATCAGAAGGCCACGTGGATCAATTTTGAAGCATAAAATAGGAGGAAGAGTCAACAGAGAAGCAAGTAGTTAATTTTTATTTTCCAATGTATGTCGTATTTTAAATTTCTTAGACTTTAAAAGCTTTTCATTTGTATTTTCAAGTTTAATTGTGTTAAGTACAAGTATTTTAGTGTATTGCAAGTTTTCTTAAGTATCAATTCAAGCTTATGTTAAGAATTCATGTTTTAAGCTCACTGTTGAAACTTTCCATTTTAAAGTCTCATATCAAAGGTTCAAATAGCTTATTTTTCAGTTCCATCAGGCTTATATAAGCTTAATATAGCTTTTTACAAGCTTAAGTTAAAGTTCCATGCACTTTTGGAGTTTGGTCAAGTAAAGTAAAAATGGGTTCAAGCAGAATTGGAAATGGTTTGTGGGTGTTGCAGAGAGTTGATTTGGGTTGGTATTGGATTAGTATAAGTGTAGTAATGGTGTTGGATTAAGCTGCATAAACACTTGACTCTTGTAAGTTGGTACTATCAAATTCGCTTCTTCAAATTTGAGTGTAATTGTAGTTGTGATCATTAGTCTTTTAAACTCATAAAATAGTAGTAACTAGGATAAATAAGATCATATTAATCAATGGTTTGTGCTAGTTCATAAGTTTACTTAGCTTCTTAACGTCTCTAAGTGGGTGTTTGGTTTTGCTTATAACACTGTGTTATAGGTTGGTATAACTGTTGTTCTTATTTGGTTCTAGTCTCATTAGGTTCTAACAACTCGCATACAACAAAATTTAGTCCTTGTTTTGTGAAAAGTCAAAATTATTTTTGATCACACTTAGAAAGTTAATCTGTTTGATTTTCGAATCTATGCTTATGATTTCTTGGTCATAAGTTGTTATAATAGCTTAATATAGTCTTATTATAGCTTAATACAACTAATTCAGTCCATAGAATCAATCAGAAGTTCAAAAAGGTCAAACTTTCATTTGTTCAAAAAGGTCAAACATGTCCTGTGCACCAGTCACCATCTAGTTTCATAAGCTCTCAATAAGCTTATTAATTAGCCTAAACCTGTGTAATTTGATTTTTTGGAAAGCCAACCTAGCTAACTAAAGAATACAAAAGCTTATTTTCCAACTCGGTTTATTTGCTAGGCCTCGCAATTGCTTTTTAATCTTGTCCATTTTCACTAAATCTACCGCTTATTCAGAGTTCACAAGATTTTTTAAAGCTTCTTACCACTCATTATTATAAGCTAATCTTTGTGAAATAGTTATTTGGAAAGCTCACTGGTTGTCTAGTTAGTTCAATTGCTTACTTTCACTTCTGAGCTTATTCAAGTGCTTAAAAATTAGCTATAATGTGCGGTAAACCAACAAGACTGTAACAAGCAGTAAATTTTTGCTTATTTAGTGCTTAAATCAAGGCTTATTAGCAATCCTTGTGTTTATTCAAGTTATAAAACTAGCTTTTAACGGTTAAGTAGCTTATTCCTAAGTTTCCTTTGGCTTATTCATTAGTTTACAAGTCCATTTAGCTTAAATCTTGTTCTTGTTTCGCTTTAATTAGTTAACTCGTGATGAAATCTTAACTTATTTCGTGCTTATAAGTTGTTTTTTAGAAAAGTGATAGTTGAGAAAAGTGCTTATCTCATTGGTCTTAATAAGTTTGTAAAAGAAAAATCAAAAAATGAGGGGGGTAGGCAGTTCAACGAGACCTCCCCTTTGGAAGAGTGATAGTGTACTGCACCAATAGCTCTGGGTCTTTCTCTTGTCATGGTTTGCAAAAACAAATACATAACCACCTTGTCTCATTTTAGCTTATTCGACCATTTTAGCTTATTTTTTAGCTTATTCAAAACAAATTTTTCATCCTTTTCAATTTTCTTAGCTTAATATTGTTATAAGGTATTTTACAAAAAGTTTCGATTTTTTCTCGTTATTTTTAGTATTTTTAAAACATTTAATTAGTGTTTTATAGTAATTAATTCATAATAAAAATAAAGTCAAAAAAAATATAAATTTTTTCTAAAAATTTCTTTTGTCATATAGTACCGTAATAAAATTAGTTTACAATCGTAGGCCTTTTATTTCATAAATTTTACGTTTTGCTTCGCTCAATAGTAATTTTAAACGTAACGCTTCGCTTTCATTTTAAACTACGTTTATAGATAATTTGAGTTTACGTTTTAGTTAAAATAGTTTATTTAAGATATTTTATTTCATAAAAACATAAAAACATCATTGTAAAAATAGTGATAGCGTTTATTTAATAGATTTTAACTTTTATTTTCTTTAATTTGCATTTAAAGTAATTTACAAATCTTTTCTTTAGGTAATTTTCCATCAATATCCCATCGATCACTATCCTTAGTGATCATTCTACCATTCGAAGTGTTAAACACCGGCCAACCTCCGTGGACTTAACGACCGGGAATCCACTCAGATTCTCCTCGATCTTAAATTGCATTGGTGTGTGAACTGTTTTGAGTTTCTTACAGCTGGTCATTCACAAGTGACTAGTTTGCGTGGGATAACTTGACTGTTTAGCACCGATCAGATATCTATATTGTATACATAGTGAAATTGTAATACTTTGTGAAATATATTACCTTGTTTACGTTGTTTGTTTATGTATATGATCATGGTTGATGACGTATAGTCTATATCCGGGTCACGGACCCGACTAAAGTCCAATACTAACTTGGCCCGGTACGAACTGGGCTAAGCGGACTAAACATTTGGGCTCATGAAGGCCCAAGCCGGAATCTATTGATGGAATAGATATCCGATATCTTCTAAATAGGAAGATAATCATTCCCAACCGATTAAGGTGGATACTAAGGTTGAGGAACACGGAACCAACAAGGATTTCCATGATATGGGGAATCACATCCCTCAAGTTTAGGTAACGATCTCACAACCCTAACACCCTTAACCCTAAACCGACATTTACTTCACGCCGGAGGATAATCGTGGAGACAATCCCACTTAAGCCTA